>ML681989.1:25753654-26064063 GCA_007922195.1 Podocnemis expansa | reverse complement strand
CACACACACACACACACACACACACACACACACACACACTTCTCTGTCCTACACTCCTTGCCCATCTATTCCTAGTTACTCCCAACCTCCCTGGTTCCTCACACAGCCAGTCCCAGCTTCATCCTCTCATAGTACCTTGTCTAATTGGTTTTCTTCTGTTTCCCCCAGCCTTCAGTCCCATTCTCCACTACTCATGTCCTCCAACCGCACTGGCTCTGAATCACAGTCTCTCTCCTTAGATGTCTTGTGCAACCTGTCTCCCAGTGCTGGACACTTTGCCCTGCCAGCCGCAGTTACCCTGCTCAACTCTTTGTACCAGTCTATTTACTCACTCTCCCTTCCACACACATCCTGTTCTTGTACACTCTGCATTCATATCTGACAACTTTCTCCTGCTTGCTTCATGGGCCCAGCAGCAGGTGCTCTGAGAACACAAGAGAGTCAGGGGAGGTGGGTGGTTTTGGAGTAGACGTGAGCACATATCTCGAAGAATGACAGTTACAGAAAAGGTAGGTAACTGTCTTTCTCCTTCGAGTGATGCTCACATCAACTCCAATTAGGTGATTCCCAAGCACTTAGCAGTGGTGGAGTTGGACACTATTTCGAGACCAAGTTCAGCACAGCCCTGCCCACAGAGGCATTCTATCACACCTGTTGGGTAATTGCACAATGCACTACAAATGCGTGAATAGATGACCATGTCACCTCTCTACAGATGTCCCCCAAGTGTACTCCAGTGTTGAAAGCAGTCAACACGGCTTGAGTCCTCGTGATGTTCAGGAGAGCCCTGTGCACCAATGAGTAGCAGGTCCTGATACATGATATTATAACCCATTTAGAGATTGTTTGAAAAGAGATGGGTTGGCCCCTGACCCAACAACCATTTGTCGCGGTTGTGAATAGGGACCTCCTAAAAGATTTAGTCCTTTGCAGATAGAAAGCCAAAGCATGGTGAACATCCAAAGAGTGCAGCACCCTCTGGCGCTCCGAGGAGTGAGGCTTCGGGTAGAAGACAGGAAGAAAAATGTCTTGAGTTGTATGGAAGTGTGAAACCACTTTGGGAAGAAAAGCTGGGTTGGGCCTAAGCTGCACCTTGTCCTTGAAAAACTCCAAATATGGTGTGTCTATAGTAAGACTCTTCTCGCCGAGGTGATAGCAGTTAAGAATGCCACTTTCCAGGACAAGTAAATGTCTGAACAGGTCGCCCGCGGTTCAAAGGGGTGCTTAGTTAGGACATTAAGAACTAAGTTCAAATCCCAGAAAGGGACAGGGTTTCCCACCAATGGAAATTTCCTTAGCATTCCTTTCATGAAACAAGTGACAATGGGGTTAGAGAAAATAGGTTGTCCTTCCACATGATCATGAAAAGCTGAGATGACCGCCAGGTGGATTTTTAATGACAAGACCAAGAAGCCCTGGTGTTTTAGCTGCAGCAAATAGTCCAGGATAGAGGGAATGCTGCAAGACAGTGTGTGTGTGTGAGTTTTGAGAGCACCACAGGGAGAAACACTGCCACTTCGCAGGTAAGTTGCTCTAGTGGAAGGTTTTCTACTTTCTAACAGAACCTCCCTCACCTGCTGAGAGCACTGCAGTTCGTTTGGGTTCAACCATGGAGTTTTCACGCTGTTAGATGGAGTGCCTCGAGGTCTGGCAACCTCAGGAGATGCTGGTCCTGAGTTAGCAGACCTGGGATAAGCAGCGGTGTTATGGGTGCTGTTATGAGGAGGTCCAGTAACGTGAAGAACCAGTGCTGATGGGCCCAGGTCAGAGCTATCAGAATAATGGATGATTTGTCCTTCTTTATGTTCACCAGAACCTTGCCCACCAGTGGGAAGGCCGGAAATGCACAGAGGAGATGATTGGACCATAATATCTGGAAAGCGTCCCCCATGGATTGTCTGTCCCATTCCTGGAAGGAGCAGAAGACTTTGCACCTGGCATTGAGACTGGTTGCAAATAGGTCCACACAAGGAGTGCCCCACTGCTGAAATATGGTGAGTATGACTTCTCGATTCAGGGAGCACTTGTGAGGGTGAATAGCGTGGCTGAGAGAGTCCACCAGTGTATTCTGTGTCCTTGGCAGATAGGAGGCTTCCAGTCCTATATGGAGGGAGGTACAAAAGTCCCACAGAGACATTGCCTCTTTGCAGAGGAAGCAAGTGCGGGCCCTGCCCTGTCTATTTATAGAAAACATTGTGGCAACTTTGTCCATCTTTACTGCAGCATGCTTGCCAGTCAGATGGTCTTTGAACACCTAGGAAGCGAGGCGAATGGCCCTGAGCTCTCTTGCATTGAAATGGAGTAATCTGTTCCCACTCGACCAACTACCTTGAGTTCATAGGTGACCTATGGGAGCACCCCATCCCACATCTGAAGCGTCTGTTACTAGAGTCAGTTCCGGGAGCAAGCTTTGAAAATGGGACCCTCTCATAGACTATTGTCTGGTCTGTCCACCATAGAAGGGAGTCCAGAACTGGCTTGGACACTGAGATCAGTCTGTCTAAGTTGTCCCTGGAGGGGTGATAAACCAAAACCAGCCATAACTGGAGGGGCCTCATGCAAAGCCTGGCATATGGTACCACACGGGTACATGCTGTGAAGTAACCAAAGGAGTCTCAGGCAGGCCCTGGCAGTTATGATCGCCCAGCAACCCCAGTCCCATACAGAGATTGCCTGAAAACGCTGAAGCGGGAGGTATGCTGATGCTGTTGTCAAGTCCAGTACAGCTCCCATAAATTCCATTCTTTGGGTCAGGGTGAGAACCGACTTCTCCATGTTGATCAACAGACCCAATCGTTAAAGGTGCACTGTATGAGAGAGAGGCTGTCTATGACCAGATCCCTTGACTTTCCCGTGACTAGCAAGTCGTCTAGGTATGGAAACACATGGACCCGGTACTTGCAAAGGAAGGCCGCTACCACAGTCATGCATTTCGTGAAGACTCTGGGGACCGTAGAGAGGCCAAAAGGTAGGACAGTAAACTGGAAATGGTTGTCCCCAACCACAAATCTCAGAAAATGTCTGTGTTTCGTGATGATGGAGGATGTGGAAATATGCGTCCTGAAGATCAAGGGCAGCGTACCAGTCCCTGGGGTCTAGTGAGGAAATCACCTAGTCCAATGAGACCATGCAAAATCTTATCTTCCTTATGAATTTGTTTAAAGCCTGATGGTCTCAAATGGGTCTGAGGTCCCCTTTGGACTTCAGAATCAGGAAATACCTGGAGTAGAACCCTTTCCCTCTCAGGCCCACAGGCACCTCCTCCATCGCCCCTAGGGTGAGGAGCTGATAGACCTCCTCTGAAAGGAGTTGGTTGTGAGAAGGGTCCCTGAAGAGGGACTGGGAGTGGGGAGGGTGCGAGCAGGGGACAGTATGGAATTGGATAGAATAGCCCAATTCCACCATGCGCAGAACCCATCTGTCTGATGTAATCCAATGCCACGCCCAGCGGAAACAGGCCAAGCGGTTGAAGAAGGGGAGAGGGGCCGGTACACTGTCCTTGATCAAAACGTCAAATGTTCTGTTTAGAGCCAAGTGATTGCTTCAAGATGCCACCATGTTTTGAACCCAAGGAGGACTGCCTACGTCTACCTCCTCCCCATGAGCTGTTGCTCCTACCCTGCCTGCCAGTGAATTCTTGTCTCTGGTACTGCCCAAAGGAGCACGAAAAAGAATTGGGACTTAAAATGTCTGTGCAGCGTAGCAGGTGTGTGCATACCCGAAGATTTCAGAGTGGCTCTGGAGTCCTTTAAGCTATGTAATTTCGAGTCTCGTTGAAAGGAAAATAAAAATTGCCCCTCAAATGGCAAATCCTGAACTGTCTGTTGGACTTCGTAGGGCAGACCAGAGACCTGTAGCCACGAACTGCGTCTCATCGAGACTCCCGATGCCATAACCCGAACTGCTGTGTCAGCAGCATCCTACGCAGCTTGCAGGGAAGCTTTGGCTACTGATTTTCCTTCTTTGACCAGGGCCGTAAAGTCCTTTTTTAGAGTCCGGAGGGAGAGAACCCATAAAGTGCTCCATAGAAGACCAGGTCTTGTGGGTGTAATGGCTCAGGAAGGCTTGCTGGTTAGCAACCCGGAGCTGTAGGCCCCCACTAAAATAAACCTAACACCCAAAAAGGTCCATCTTTTTGGCCTCCCTTGACTTTGGACTGAGGGCTGGTGTCACTTGGCTCTCTTTATGAAAGGCTGCCATCATGACCAGTGAGCTCAGAGCAGGGTGGGTATACAGAAACTCATACCCCAATGAAGGCATACCCTTTTAGCGGTAGGAGGAGCGGAAGATGGTGTCTGCCATATCTCTTTCATGGACTTGTCTATAGTTTTAATAATGGGTAAGGCAACTCTAGAGGGCTCCGAAGGAGACAGAATGACCATCATGGGGTCAGAGATCTCAGTGATCTCCTGGGCTTGAATACCCATGTTAGAGGCCACCCTCCTCAGGAGATCCTGGTACGACCACCTATCCTCTGAGGGTGATGCAGGTGCGGTACCGGCGACATCCTCGCCAGGAGACAAAGAGGAGGATTCCTTAGCCAGAGATCCTTCCTCCTGAACTATCTGTGCCAAAGGGCCCTGGGCAGTCTCAGAAGCTGGCTCTGTCGCAGTGCCAGTGGTCACAGTAGCCGTAGCCAGTGCCAAAACTCTTGAAGGTGTGGGGGTAGGTTCCACGGTAGTGGCCGGGTGAGATATTGTCACAAAACAAGAGTGGGACTGTCTACTCCCCAAGGCAACCGAAAAAGATCTTGCAGATTGCGGCCCGAGTCTGGTGATATGCCCGTGGTGTACAAAAGGGCCAGGGTCTGGGGTTCTGCCACTGTGTACCCCATGGCACCGGGAACTGAGGGGGCTACTGAACGCTGGTATGGCATGAATCTGACCAGGAGCGGGACCGCACCGAAGCCACAGAGCCAGCCTCCAACTCCAAGGGAGACTCTAATCTCGGACACCAGGGCGGTGCTGTAGACCTTGGCACCAGAGAAGAGCAGCATGCGTCGATCATAGCAAGGGGGTGGGTTTCCCTTTTGAGCGGGAGAACATCGGTGCCGATGACGCAGACTGTCTCCCCCGATAACCATTGATGGTGGTACTCTCGATAAGGTCTCTGGCCGCCTCAAATGTCTAAGGACTCAAGTGGGACCTAATCACCTCCACTTCATCCCCCAGGTCAAGCACAGAGGAAGGTACTGGCACTGAGCTAGGTACATAATCCTCCTTAAGGAGACGTGTATGTTAGGCTGGTGCTGGTAACGTGGCCGGATGACCCGGCACGCTGTCACCTCAGTGGCCTCTCTCCCTTTTGATTTATGGGGGGGAACAGCCCCTGTCAGACCTTTGCCTCTTCTTGGGTACCAGGGATTGAGACCAGTGCCAGGGTGTTGGTCTGGATGGCGAATGCTTACAGTGCTGAGCAACATCCAATGCCATGCTCTTAGAAAAGACCAGAGCACTCTTCACCGACGCCATGCTGGTCAATGGATCTGAGGCGGAGGAAGGTGGTCTGAGAGCCTCCTCCATCAGGAAAATCTTCAACCTCTGAGATCCATCTTTCAAGAGTCCACGATTTAAAGCCCTTGCAGAGCCGGCACTTAACCTTGAGATGAGCCTCACCCAGGCACATCAAACAGGTCAAGTGCAGGTCACTCTTGGGCATAGAATTCTTGCACGAGTCACAAGATTTAACGCCTGGGAAACCAGGCATTCCCCCGAGCGGGGAGTAGTAGGAGAACAGTCCGTCCCCAAGGGAATTTAACAGCAACTTAAACTAATCTTACTAACACTTAAACTACAACTAACAACTATCTACAAGAGAATGGAGTGGGCATAACCTGAGGGAAGACACTAGGCAAGACTCTCTGAAGCGACAAGCTGCAGAGCCAACTAGCTACCACAACGGTAAGAAGGAACTGGCGGGAGAGCAGTCAGTGAGCCCTTATATATGCTGCCAACAGCGTGCGGCCTCAGGAGCTCTGTCTGACCACTGGTGTTGCTAGGGGAAAAGTTGCCAGCAACCTTGCACACGCGTGCAGACATCTAATTGGAGTTGATGTGAGCATCACTTGAAGGACAACAGGTGGTGCTAGCAGCCAGCCTCTAAAAAGCACATTTACAGCCATGCTATCTCATTGACCTCAAAATTACCATTTATACCAGTGCTACCTTGTCACCTTCAATGGAAATGCCAGGTGTAACTGGGCACCACTGTCCTCTCTAAGGCGCGCGGCCGCACTCTTGAAAAAAATCCTGCCACACAGGATTTTCCTGCCCCCGCACATGGGGCAGTTCAGGGCAGTAGCGCTGCCAAGGTTGGGGCCAGGCAGTGCTGGGCTGGGCCTGCCCCGCAGCTGGGGAACAGCCAGGAGCCGGAGGCAGCAGGCTGCGGGTCCTGCAGCACGGCTGAGAATCAGCCAGGGGTGCCTGGGTTGGGCTGAGGATCACGCTGGGACACAGCACTCTGGAGCGTCTCCCCTCGGCCGGAGGAAGGGAGGGTCTGCGGGCTCAGGCCAACCCTGCAACTCCTTCCTCCCTCTCCTCCCCTTCCTGGAGCCTGTGGAGGCTCCGCCCCTTCCAGCCAGGGCCTGGCCGTTTGTGTGGCCAGCCCCAGCCTCCAGCCCAGCACCGTGGCCTTGTCGGCCAGCACCGTGGCCTCCTGCCCCCGCCCAGCTCTTTGGTCAGTGAAGGGAGCTGCGGGGGGGGGGGGGGGGGGGGGGGCCGGGGGCGGGGCGGGGGGGCCCCCGGGGGGGGGGGGGGGTTAGGAGGGCTGGAATGGGGGCAGGGAGCTTAGGGAGTCAGGATTGGGGAGGGTTACCAGGCGTCTGGCAAAAGGAGGACATGTCCTCCTTTTTGCCCTGCCGTCCTTCGGGCATTTGGAATAAAAAGTGCAATTTGTCCGGGTTTTTGCCGGATGTGTGGGGCAGCTCTAGAGCCCACAGCTCTAGGACGCGTTCTTCTGTCGTTCAACCCAGCAGCTGCAGTGCCTGCTGGGGTTGGGAATTTGCAGAGGATCCCCTGCTGGGCTGCTGCATGTCTATGGGCAGTGAAGAGAGCTAGCCAGGGACAGGATTGGCTGTGGCCAGGGAAGTGTTTTGGGTCTACCTTGTGGCTTCTGCTGCTCACCGCTTCTTTCCAGTCTGCAGCTCAGGTCTGCTCCCCTTTCCCTCCCCGCCCCCCATTTTAGGGAAGGCTTGCTCTTATTTTTCAGAGATGCTGGAGCTTTTCTTCAGCTTGATAGCGTCTCTCACAGAGACAGCCCTATGGTCCCTGCTTCCCTTTCTGCTTTGCTGCCCTGCTTGGCTTACAGTTTCTGGGGAGGTTTCTTTCTCTAATAGCTCAGTTAAGCCAGATTTTTATTCCTTCTGATGGGCATTGCCTTTTTGCAACAAATCTTTTGTTTACAGGTCAAGGAAAGTTCACTTTGAGCTGTGAGGACATTTGAGTGCATGTGATTTTTCCTTTTCTCACTGTGATTTTTCAGTTTGCTTCTCCTTTCGAAGATGAGATTAGTCTGCTATAGATGCAACCTTAAATTTTATTAAGACACACCAAAGTACAAGTATTATACATTCTAAAGTAGCTGCTGGGCTGCGCCTGATCTTATAGTTTAAATGAAATCAGTGGAAAATTTTAATCGAGCAAGGATTGCAATATTTGTCCCTTTGTTAGTAGTTTATCAAATCATAGAAAACAAACAGCTTGGTTTTGACTTTTGCATATATATTCTATGCTTATTTTTATTTTAGGGTGAGTTTCTTTAGGTAGATTTAGGAAAAAACTGATTGTTGCATCTGAGAATAGGTGCTGTCGTCTTATTGGAGCAATTCTTCAGCTTTCTAAACACGAAGTACAGCAAGGAATAAGTGCCGTTCATACCCTAAAGTCTGAAAATCCTTACGTAGGAAACAGCAAGTGTATGGTGCCAAAATGTCCCTTCCATAACTAGCTGTGGAGGTGAAGAATCTAAAGATCAGTTGTATATTTCCTGAAAGCTAGTGTGGATGTTACTGAAGTGGAGTAACTGAACAGTGAGAATGTTTGAGCATGCTAACCCTGTGCCTTCAAAGAACCTGGAAAATGTTTCCTCCAGAATCCTGTAAATTACAACAATTCATAACAAAACAAACAAGGAGTCCTGTGGTGCTCAAAAACTAAAATATATTGATTGCATGAGCTTTTATGGGAGAAAACCCCATTTCATCAGATGCTTTGAAGAACAATTCATAGAGATCTTAGAGATGTAATGGAGATATCAGATAAGTACTTGTTTTAAATACAGTAACAGTCAAAAGACTGGGAATCAATGGCAGCCATGAGATTATTCTCTTCATTATGCACCCTAATCTGTCCATCAGAAGAAACCATAATGCATTGAAGTGATGTGATATTTTGGTAGAGATTGTCTCTTAAATTGAAATGTAGCCCCAAAAAGATGGGGCAGGTAAAGATACAAGGCAGTGAAAATAGGCTTTTAAGAAATACTGTAGTGTTATCTTAAAGCAGCTAGAAGTCCATTGTTTTGATTTCAGCCGTGTTTAGCACCCTTCTTGTAGCAGCATTTTCCTGAAAAGAGATGTCTGGAATCTTTTTGATTTTTAAAATTTCAATACAATTTACCCCTCTGGGACCATCAAGACATCTTAAATGCTGCCAGTTTCCAAAGGGGTAGCCGTGTTAGTCTAGTCCAGGAAAAAACAAAAAACAAAACAAGACAAGGAGTCTCCCACGAAAGCTCATGCAAAAAATAAATCTGTTAGTCTTTAAGTGCCCCACGACTCCTTGTGTATCTTAAATTCTGTCAATGATAATTAGCTGGCTTCCCTGTGAACTGTAACTCTGGATGTAGAATACAGGAGACGAGGGTATTAGGCAGAATTGTGACACCTAGAATCTGGATTGAATATAACTTTGGTCTCGGGTTGTTTGAAAGCCATGGATTAGTTTCTTTTGATTATATAGTAATTTGGGTAAATGTTAAATAACTTGGTTGGTTTTTTTATTAATAAAAACAACTTTAAACAATTTTTATTAATTTTTCATTGGTTTAGATTTTTCAATAATTTTTGTTGCATGAGTTTGCATACAAATTTTATTCAGAAAAAGTTTTGCACACAGGTTGAAAATTTTGCACACAAGCCGCCAAACCTTAGAGGGAACATTGCTGGGCACATAATTTAAGGAAAATGGAGTTGATAAGTGTCACTGCAAACAGAAATTAGTTTATTTTCTTGACACATAAACCAGAAGACTGCCCAATTTACTCTTACACAACTATGTTGATTCCACGAGATTGACACACTGGCAAAAAATATTAAGTCAAATCACTAGGCAAGCTGATATATGACTGATGGAATTTGTGAAAGATGAACCAATATTCAAACATTTTGTTTTAAAAAGTAAAAAACACCTTCTGTTAACTATTTAAGGTCTTAAATACTTCATGTTTAAAAGCACTGTTGTTCAGTCAATCAAGTTTTGTTTTCACTTACTCATTTTAAATTTTCAGCTTTAGCTACACTGCTTTAGCTAAACTAGGGCACCAAACCTTCATGAAGTCATATTTACATCGATTTAAAATTGGTGCAATTTAACCAACACAGGCTAAATAGATACATACTGCGTTTGTATAAATTTAAGAATATCCACACGGGGTTTTAAAACCACATCTTTGAACTAGTACAACTTTGCATATACATGAGGCTTTTCTGATACATATCTGAAATTTGGATTTTCCCCTGAAAACCAATTTTGTAATCTTACTGACGTTATGTTATGTTACGTTATAATAAAACTCAACCACCTCTGGATTAGGCTCTAGCAAATTAACCTTTCTATAATTATTTCAGGAGGCACACTGAAAGTGGTATCATTGCTTGGTTCCAAATTTATTTCCAAAGCCTGAGCCACAAAGAACAGGAAACAGGATTAAACTTACTTACCTCTTTTTGGCCTCTTCATATTGCCAGTTCAGTCTTACTTTGTCCACAAGTCTCGTTTTACCATCAAAGCAAAACTTTATGGGGGAGTTGAGAACCAGGAAGAGAAGGAAAGGTGGAGAAACATAACACACATTAGTAACCAACACTATAAAAAGAACATATACAAAATTTAGTCTCCCCACCCAAACTTACAAAAAAATGACAATATTTCAAATAAAAATGTGTCTGCAAGAGGGAGTTTACATTCTTAAGATATGAAATTGGGGTGTTGTTAATAAATTATGCAAAGGTGTAGTAAGCGTAAAATTAGCCCTCCCAGCAAACAGCCTTCCCGGAAATTAAAAGAGCTAGTTATACTTCATTTGCTTTGTCAAGACCTTCCTAAGTCAGAGCTCAACATGTAAAGAATAGGAGTATCAAAAGAGTACAAAATTTAATTGTTATTATGGTACTGTTTTTATTTTATGGGAAAATTCAGTGAAAAGGCATTGGGGCTTTGGCTTCCAAAGCAAAAAGAAGTATGTTCCTTATATGTTGATGTATTACTAGTCCCTGGAATCTAAGTATCATAGCCTTAAAGGTATCTAGAAATTAACAGTTTAAACAGTTTTATTCCAGTTTGCCACAACTGTTTCCTGAATTGTCACCATGCTTTGGTTATGGTTCCCTCTGCTTTGAGCAGGTAGCTGGACTACAGATGACCTCCCGAGGTCCCTCCCAATCCTCATCTGCTATGATTCTATGTTGTAACTCCTATTTGGGCAACATGTTCCATCACACACAGCTGGACTCCTATGGCCTAGTAGCTACAGCTCCTTTCCACACTGACCACATCACTGAGTTTCTAGTCTCTCATCATTTACCTCTCCTCTCTATGCAGCCTCAAGCATAGGTGATGCAATCCACCAATTTCACACTCACGGAACCACCTGATGATATTGATTCCCTCACCCCAGAATATTCCTATGCAGTTATACATCTGTATTTTCTAATCAATCTATGCTATATAAATACCACCTTCAAAAATACACTGTAGTTGATTTGTGCTGAAGAGTATTCAGTGTGCATTCCAAAGGGGAGACCATGGATATTATCCCTTTTAGCAGATTAGAATTCTGCAAACTGATCCACCACCAGTTTCAAGAAATGACTCCTCAACTGTACCATACAATTCTCATTTTGGACCTCAGAAGAAAAGGTCAGTGCCAGCTCAGTTGCCTCAAACTCTTCACAGGTTACAATCACACTCTATATTCATAAAAAATATTCCTTTTCTACTCATTGCTCTGTCAATGGTAACTGAAGAATTTTAGCTAACCAACAACAGCAATAGGTGATAGAGACCAGAAGGAAAAATCGGACCAAAGAATGATGAACACTACTAAAAAAAAAAAAAAAAAGGTCTCCTAACTTCAAGGACTCGAATTGTAACAATTGTATCTGATGTAACATTCAAATTCTCATACTACCTAATTGTGAATGGCAGACCTCAACAAATCCTAGGTGCCCGCTCATCATGGTGCCTAGGATTTTGCCCGTGGCGCCTAAGAGCACCAAGGCAAAGGGTCCCCGTGATGTTCCTGCTGTACAGAGCACACTGGCTCCTGCCATCAAAAAGCCACCACAGCAGACAACATGGAATGCTAAAGAACCCCTCTTCCCAAGACACCAAAAACAAAAGCCACTGCCAGCAATGTTCTCCCCCTAAAGCACAACTGTCTCTCCCTCTTCCTCTCAGTCCCCACAAACCACTGAAAGAGCTGCCTGCAGCAGCTTTTTCCACCAGGAGGGCAGAGAGAAATGTTCCTTTCAATGGTAAGTGCAGTGTGCTAAAGAACCCCCTCAATCCCATTACTGATAAAAAGCTGCTCCTGAAGCTCTTTCAGCACCACTGTGAGGGGAGACACAGCCTTAGAGGGGAAGATGTATAAGGCAGAGATGGGACAAACAGGACAGTCTCTGTGCAAAAGAATAAACGGACACAAATTTGACATCAGAAACAACATTCATAAACAAATAAGGGAGCATTTCAAATCTCCCTGGTCACTCCATGGAAGATAATGTCAATTGTTGTACTTAAAGCAAATTAACTGCAAATTAAAACTTCATAAAGAAACTACAGTGTTAAAATTCATATGCAAAGTTGATACCATTATCTTAGGCTTGAATAGAGATTAGAACTGACTCTTTCATTATAGGAAGTGATTTTCCTTTACCTCTACTTCCCCACCTTCTAATACGTTGTTCCACATGGTTTGAATCTAAACAACTGCTTTGATTTGCTGAACCAGCCAGACCTGATCCTGACTTACACTTCCCTGCATTTATTTTCCTCCCATTCTGTAAATTCTCCATCTTCAAGCGTCTGATGAAGTGGGGTTTTCTCCCATGAAAGCTCATTCATCAAATAAATTTGTTGGTCTTCACAAGTGCCACAGAGACTCCTTGCTTATTTCACATTTCAGTGTAATTTACACAGGGTTGTTTGTGTGACACTTTTATACTTTTCTTGAAAGTGTATTAAAGAAAGGCTTGAAGGAAAAGATGGAAAAAGCATGAAAAAAGCAAATCAAGAAGTAAATGGATTCTTATTAAGAACAAACATTAGATCCCCAATTTAAATTGTAAACTTCCCTCATCTCCAAGGAAAGGAATAGAGATTGACTTGAATCTTGAATTTTTTAATACACATGAAAAGAGAAAATCATTGAAGTAAAGAAACAGGACACTCAGATGGTAACAAGTCCTTGAGGCAAACACCATATTGGACTCTTGCAGCCCTTTATCTTCTCCCCTCTAGCATGGCAGTAAATACCAGTAAAAGTTTGGTGCAAACAGCTCATAACAATGACACTATAAAAGAAGGAAAGCCAGACACTCGGAGGCTTTTGAATACTCCTGTGGGGAACTATTATTCAGGGTCTCTTTTGCCATCTGCCCACATGCCACAGTGATCACTTCACCCAGAGTGATAGAACTGCAGAGCTGATTCCTCTATAAACACATTACACAGAGGCCTTATGGCATGTTTGAGGATTAGAATCACAAAGCAAACAACTAATGAACATTATTTGCACACTATTAAACTAAAATGGACCCCTTTAAATGGGGGAAGAGATGGGACAGCATTTTTTAACAAGGATCTACTCCATCACAGCCAAAACATCTCTGAATTAAAATGGAAAACAAACCATGTGACAAACACAAAAGCAGCCCATTTTCCACAGCAAACATCCCACATTTGAACACATACCTCTCCAGTGATGTCAGTTTGAGAACAAGCATCACAGTGTTGTTGAGGTAAACAGGAATCACTGAGTGAAGTAGCATTGTGGTGGAGACCTTGCAGAGAGTCTGTAATACAACAGCTATTCCTGAATCCATTTGTTAGCTTAGCCAGGCTCTAAAAAAGAACATTAAGAAAAGTGATCCAATAGAATCTAACTTCAGTGGTGCCTTTCTTTAAAAATAGTAGAATTACTCTACCCCCTACTTTTCTATTCTTGAAATATGACAGGATATTTATAAAAATAAGCCTCCTGTAAGAAAGTCAAATTCATCGTAATTTCATTCTTTGACATGGGAAAGCAAAGCAAAGCAAAGCACCATTTAAAAAAAGAATGTTTATACAGGTAAGTGTATATAAAATGATACAATTTAAATCCAAGAACAAATATTAGTTAGGAAGTAGTGCCAGTGAAAAACAGTATGTTGATTTCAGAAACTATGAGTATTATTAATTTGCAATAACCTGCAGTTATTAAGCACATCCGATTTACTAAGAGTAAAAAGACTCATATTTCTACAGCTTAGTGGTTCTCAAACTGTAGTTCACAAAGAACTGCAGACGACGTGATATTACCAGCATCACCCCCTAGCTTACAACTGGACAACTACAGAAGCAACACAAAACCCCCTTCTAAAAGCTTATATAGGAGGTGGGCTTGGTGCCCTCTGATCCTACTCTGGCTCTGCCACTGTGGTCTAGTTCAACTTTCATCCATACTGTCTTGCTCAAAGTCACTCATGCATGATGTTCAGGGAAAATGTTCAAGTGCTGTGTGTAGGGCAATGGAGATTTTCTGCCTGAAACTTCTGCTACTCCATTACTTCTCCCCTCTTTTCGTTACCCTGGGAACACCAGATCACCTGCATACACACTACCAGACAAGTTTGGGGCAGCAGACTGGCCTTTCATGTTAGATAGAAATAACTCTTCTTCCACTTCAGTGCTTCCTACTTAATCCCCCTACCCACAAAAAAAAAGAAAGAAAAAGAAGTAATCTCACCATGGGTGCCAATTATCAATGTTAAAATTGAACAAGAAAATGGGCACTGGAAGAAACAGCAAAAATCAATAGAACTCTGCATATGGTGAATAAGGCAGAAGAACAGGTCTCAGAAGTCTAATCAGACACACAAACTTGTATAAACGTTGACCCATCTTTTTGGAGCAAATGACACCACAACTGTGGCATTATTTCTAACCACAGCACCCAGCTTAAAATCAGTCCACCTCTTCCTTCCTTGCCTCAGACTTCTCTACCACATATCCTGATCCAATTATCATTATATTTCTACAACAGCCGCAATTTTCTGAGCACCTACAGAAGACTGAATCACCTCTGCTATTTTTAGGTCCACTGCCTACACTTCACAGATATAATTTAGAGGTAGTTATGAAGTTTTCTGTTTCCTCTTTTTGGAATACTTTGCCAAGTGTTGACACACAAAACTCAACCTCCCCAAAGCCACCACTTTTCCGAAAATGTGTTTATTGTAAGAGAGATTTTCTTCTTCTTTTGCTAAGCAGTGATTTTAAAATTTAAGAGTAATATGGAAAATTTTAAACAGACCTCACACTTGCATAACTGACTTGTTTACAAAATATATCTGAAAAATAATTAAAAACAAAGGTTTCACATTTGTGAACAGAGGTTTCACTTCTGCCTGGATCTTTTTGGTTGTTTAAGTATTTTAATTTTGTTAGATCTTTAAACTGAGTTAGGATTGTAAAGTATGCCAAAATTGAATAAGACAGGCAATTACTAATTTTGAAACAAATGAATATTAAAAAGTATTGTGCCATAAAATGCACTGGAAGAAATATACTATTGTGACAACTTCAATTTCCTTCAGTCATACAGTTCTAAAACCAAGGATCAATATCATCTTAAACTTCTCATTTGTTCTGCATGACACTGCATTACAGTGTTGCCAGAAGACCTACTTCAGTTCTTGACAATTATCTTGATCCTAAATTTCTAATTACATAAATACTACTTTTAGAGGATCACTTTTAAAGACTAACATTTATTTGTCGCACACATTTGTTAATATTTAGAAGTGCAACAGACTCTCAGGGAGGTGGTTGGGAGATGCCTGAATAATCTTCACACCTCATATTAGCATTGAAAGGAAGGAAAATGAAAGAAGAAGGGGCACAGAAATAGGGAATAGCATGGAGGTTAGAAGGAGAAGTAAATGCCAGTCTAGTGAGAGATATTGGCTGTAGTACCACTGTGCCGAATCAGACAAAGAACATGAGTGAGGCCAAGCAGCAAAATCTAAAATGTTTATGTACTAATGTGGGAAGCCTGGGTAACAAAATGGAGGAACTGGACCTACTGGTAGAGGAAGTGAGACCAAATATTATGGGGATAACCGAAACATGGTGAAATGGTAGTTATGACTGCTGTACCAGTATAGAATGCTATGGCTCTTTAGGAAACACAGATATAAAGGCAAAAGTGGAGAAGTGGCATTCTATATTCATTACAAGATAGACTATACAGAAATTCAAAGTGATGGAATTAACAAGACAGAATCTATCTGGGTAAAAATCACACCAGGGAAGAAAACTACTAGAGTTTCTCCAGGGATAGTGCTTAGGGTGTGTTACAGACTACTGGGATCTGATTTAGACATGGATAGGGACCTCTTTAAGGAAGGAAATACTTCTGGGAACTGTGTGATTATAGGAGGCTTTAATTTCCCAGACACAGATTCAAGGATATGTGCTGGTAGTAATAAGAGGGCCCAGATTTTCCTGGATGCGATAGCTGATGACTTCCTTCTCCAAACTGTTACCGAACCACTGAGAGGGGGTGCCATCTTACATTTGGTACCGGTGCGTAGTAAGGACTTTGTAGAGGAAGTGGTTGTCGGAGACAACTTAGGTTTGAGTCACCATGAGCTAATTCAATTTAACTAAATGGAAGGATAAACAGAAGTAAATCTGTGACCAGAATCTTTGACTTTAAAAGGTTTAACTTTAGAAAATAAAGGGAATTAGTTGGGCAGGTGGACTGGACTGAAGAACTTGGGAATTTAAAGGTAGAAGAGGCTTGGAATCACTTTAAGTCAAAGCTGCAGGAACTACCTGAAGCCTGCATTCCAAGGAAAGGGAAAATATTCATAGGCAAGAGCTGTAGACCAAGCTGGATGTGTAAACATCTCAGAAAGGTGATTAGGAGGAAGCACAGAGCCTAGAAGGAGTGGAAAATGGGAGAGATCATGAGGGAAAGCTATCTTTAGAGACAGAAATGTCGAGAGAAACTGAGAAAGGCAAAAGGTCAAGCAAAGCTGAGGCTTGCAAAGGGAATTCAAACCAATAGTAAAAGGTTCTTTAGCCATATAAATAGGAAGAAAACAAAGAAAGAAGAAGTGGGAGCATTAAAAACTGAGGATGGTGTGGAGGTCAAGGATAATCTAGGCATGACTCAACGTCTAAATAAGTACCTTGCACCTGTTTTTAATGAGAGTGAAGATAAGCCTGGGGACAGAGGTAGGCTAGCTAATGAGAAAGAGGTCATGAAAGCGGAGATTACCGTACCTGAAGTAGAAGCCAAATTCAGGCTGCTAGATGGGACTAAACGGGGGGGAGGGCACAATCTCCATCCAAGGATATTAAAGTAACTGCCTCATGAAATTGCCAGGCCATTCACAAGATATTTAAAGAATCTGTCATCTCAGGTGTTGTACCGTGTGACTGGAGAACTGCTAATACAGTTCCTATTTTCAAGAAGGGGAATAAAAGCGATCCAGGTAACTACAGGCCTGTTAGTTTGACCTCAGCAGTATGCAAGGTTTTGAAGAATACTGTGAAGGAAAAAAGTACTTAAGGATATTGAAGGTAGCGGTAACTGGGATAAAATACAGCATGGCTTTACTAAAGGTAGATTGTGCCAGACCAACCTGATTTTTTTTTTTTTTAAGAAGATAAGATTATTTAGACAAAGGCAATATGATGGACTTGATTTTAGATTTCAACAAGGCATTTGATACAGTTCCACACAGGTAATTGGTAGTTAAGTTACAGGTGTGGATTAATATGAATAATGTAAGGTGGATAAGAACTGGTTTAAGGAGAGGCTACAGTGAGTCATACTGATGGGAGAACTGTCAAACTGGAGGGATTACCAGTGGAGTCCCTCAGGCACTGGTCTTGGGAATGATCTTATTTAACTTTTTGTTACTGACCTTAGCAAAGAAAGTGGGAATGTGCTAATAAAATTTGTGGAACACACCAAGTTGGGACGTATTGTCAATATAGCGAAGGATCAGAAAACCATAGAAAAAGGTCTAGATGACCTTGTAACTGGAGTATCATGAATAGGATGAAATTTAGTACATGCAAGGTCATGCATCTAGGGACAAACAACAAGAATTTTTCCTATAAGTTGGGGATGCTTCATTTGGAACAGATTGAGGAGGAGAAGGATCTGGGAGTACTGGTTGATCACAGGATGGCTATGAGCCACCAATGCGATGTGGCCATGAAAAAAAAGCTAATGGGTTCTAGGATGTTTCAGGAGACGTGTTTCAAGTAGAGACAGGGAGGAGTTAGTGCCACTGTAAAAGGCACTAGTGAGACCCCATCTGGAATACTGCATGCAGTTCTGGTCCCCCATATTTAAAAAAGGAGGAACTGAAATTGGAACAGGTACAGAGAAGGGCTACTAGGATGGTCTGTGGAGCGGAAAAGGCAGTTACTAACCGTTCTGTAATGGTTGTTCTCCGAGAAGCGTTGTTCGCATCCACTCCAGTTGGGTGTGTGCGCGCCTTGTGCACAGCCGCCGGAAGGGTTTTCCCTAACTGTTCCCCCCCCCCATCCGGGTCGGCAATAGAGCCCCCTAGAGTCCCGCCTTTGCAGCTTCCTTCATAAGGGGGTCACCGACCGTTAGCCCCTCAGTTCCTTCTTTCTGACGTACCAACCGAGGGGTAGGCGGGCGGGTCTGGAGTGGATGCGAACAGCACTTCTTGGAGAACGACCGTTACGGAACGGTTAGTAACTGTCTCTCTCCTTTGAGTGGTTGTTCGCATGCACTCCAGTTGGGTGATTCCCAAGCAACTATTGGTGGTGGGGGTTGGTGTCTTGCGAAAGCACTGAACTCAACACTGCCTCGCCCACTGCTGCATCCCGTCTGCCAAGCGATGTGATGGCATAGTGCTCTGTGAAGCTATGTATTGAAGACCACGTTGCTGCCCTACAAATCTCTTGGATGGGGACGTGTGCTGTAAAGGCTATGGACATCGCATAAGCTCACGCTGAGTGGGCTGATAGTGCAGGCACTGGCTTCTTCGCCATCTCGTAACATGCCTTGATGCAAAAGGTGATCCATTTAGATATCATCTGGGCAGAGACAGGAGACCCTTTCTTTCTGTTAGCCACCAACACGAACAGGCGAGTGGACTTTCTGTATGGGCCTGTTCTTTCTAAACAGAAGGCCAAGGCTCTTCTTACATCCAGTGAGTGGAGCATACCCTCTTTGTTTGACATGTGGGGCTTAGGGTAGAAAACCGGCAAGAAAATGTCTTGATTGCAGTGGAAGGCTGATACTACCTTTGGCAAGAAGGCTGGGTGAGGACAGAGACGCACCTTATCCTAAAAAAATACCATGAACGATGGTTCCGTTGTAAGGGCTTGTAGCCACCTTCCATGACAAGTAGAGTTCCGAGCAAGTCGCCATTGGCTCAAAGGGAGGACGTGTCAGCACTCTTAGAACTAAATTAAGGTCCCACTGTGGGAGTGGCCTGGATGTCTGAGGGAAGCTCCTACATAGGCCCTTCATGAATCTCTTCACCATTGGATGCGAGAAGAAGGAAAAAATTTTATCTGGATCATGAAAAGCTGTAATGGCCGCCAGGTGGACCTTGACAAAGGAGACAGATAGTCCTCTGCTCTTCAGCTGCAACAGGTAGTCTAGAATATGGGGAAGTTGCACCTCCCGGGGTTGAATTTGTGATTGGTGGCACCATGTCGAAAATCTGAGCCATTTCGCCTGATACGATCATCTGGTGGACTGCTTTCTGCTATCCAGCAGGATCTGTCTCACCTGGGCCAAACAGCAGAGCTCCTCCAAGCTCAGCCATGGATCTTCCATGCCGTCAAGTGTAGGGATTGTAAGTTCGGATGTCGCAGATGGCCCTGCTGCTGTGTGAGGAGGTCCTCGCAAAGTGGAAGAGCTATTGGAGGCGCTGTCAGGAGGTCCAATAATGTCAAAAACCAAATTTGACAGGGCTGCTCCAGAGGGATTAGAATCACTGCGGCCGCATCCTCCCTCACTTTCGCGAGAAACTTGGTGAGGAGAGGGAAGGGGGGAAAGCATACATGAGGGCTCCCTTTCACGACAGTTGTAAAGCATCCGTTATCGAGCCTTCTTCCATTCCCTGAAAGGAGCAGAATCTTTGGCACTTGGCACTGTCTTTGGTGGCAAAGAGGTTCACTAAGGGAGTGCCCCACTTCTGGAAGATAGACTCTGCCACAGTCTGTTTGAGGGATCACTCGTGAGTGTTGATAGCCCTGCTGAGGGAGTCCGCTAAGTGATTCTGAGACCCAGAGAGATATGAAGCCTCCAGGTGGATACCCCTGGGAATACAGAACTCCCATGGAGGCTATTGCCTCCCTGCAGAGGGAGAGGGATCGCACCCCTCCTTGTCTGTTTATATAAAACATCATAGCTATATTGTCCGTTCTTAGCGCTACGTGCTTTCCCCAAAGTTGATGTTCAGATGCTTGGCATGCCAACCTGACTGCTCTGAGCTTCCATACATTGATGTGTTGTCTGATGTCCGTGGCCTCCCAACGACCCTGAATGGACCTTCCCTCCAGGTGATCTCCCCAACCTACGTCCGACACATCCGTCGGAAGTGTCACGGAGGGGCAATTGGGAGAGAAAGGGACCCCTGCACAAACCACTTCCTGGTTTAACCACCAACTCAGAGAGTCGAGAACGTGATTGGGGATCGTCAGCACTCTGTTTAAGGCATGCCTGGAGGACTGAAAAACAGTCCTGAGCCACATCTGCAACGGTCGCGAGCGGAGTCTTGCGTGCCTGAGCACCACCGTGCATGCCGCGAAATGACCGAGCAGGTGTGGCCCATTGTCATTGGGAAGGTGGAGACCTTGTTGACCAGCACGGCTATGTTCTGGAAACGCTGAGGGGGAAGGGAGGCCGTCGTTGTAGTTGAGTCTATGACCGTGGCAATGAACTCTATTCTTTGAGTTGGAGCTAAGACTGATTTCTCCTTGTTCACCAGGAGGCCAAGGCCATCGAGGAGGATGCTTATTGTCTCCAGATGGGATTTCACTTGGTCGCTGGATGACCCTCCTACCAACCAATCGTCTAGGTAAGGGAAGACGTGTACTCTATTTCTCCTGAGGAACACCGCCACCACTGCCATGCACTTTGTAAAGACTCTTGGCACTGAGTCAAGGCCAAAGGGAAGGACTGTAAATTGGAAGAGGTTATTACCCACCCGAAATCTCAAATATTTGTTATGGTGCGGAATAATTGAGATGTGAAAATAGGCATCTCGTAAATCGAGGGCAGCGTACCAATCCCCCTGACTCAGAGAAGGAATTATGGAAGTCAGAGTTACCACGCGAAACTTTAGTTTCTTAATAAACCTATTAAGGTTTTTGAGGTCTAGGATGGGCCTTAGAACCCCTTTTGACTTCGGGATCAGGAAGTAATTTGAATAAAACCCATGGCCCCTCTCAGATTCGGGGACCTCTTCTACCGCCCCCAGTTCCCGGAGACGACGGATCTCCAACATCATGGTTTGTTCGTGAGATGTGTCCCTGAAGAGGAACTGGGGTGGAGGGGGGTGGGAGTGGGGCGCTGAAATGAACTGGATTGAATATCCGTGTTCTATCCTGCGTAGCACCCATTTGTCAGAAGTTATCCGAGTCCACGCATGTTAAAAGCTGGATAAGTGGTTTTGAAACAGGGGTATTGGTACTCTGCCCTCGTGAGTAGCCTTAAAAGCTTTGTTTAGGGCCCTGAGCCTGCTTTGAGGAACCCTCTGATCTGCCCGGGGGGGGGGGGGGGGCCGTCACCGTCTTTTCCCAAAATTTTGGTGGTGATTAAAGCTTGATCTCCTTCTCCCCGAGTCCTGCCTCTGGTTGTAAGGCGGGCGCGAGAGGGGCTGAGATCTGAAGTGACGTCTCTGCGTGTTCTGGGGCTGTGACCCCAGGGACCACAGTGTGGCTCTAGAGTCTTTCAGGCTGTTGAGTCTCAAATCGGTCTGCTCACAGGAAAGAGAAGAACCCTCATAGGGGAGGCCAGATGTCTGTTGCCATGAAGTGCATCGCATAGAGATTCCACACGCCATTGCCCTAGCCGCTGCATCCGCCGCATCCGCAGAGGCCTGGAGGGACGCCCGTGCCACTGACTTGCCCTCCTCTATTATTGCTGCCAACTCTTTATTAAGTTTATGGTCAAGGGCTCCGGTGAACTTTCCCAATGAGTTCCAAGCATTAAAATTGTATCGGCTCAAAATGGCCTGGGGGTTAGCAACTCGAATCTGCAAGCCGCCAGACGACTATATTTTCCGGCCATACAGATCCAGCCTCTTAGCATCCCTAGACTTAGGGGCTGATGTTAGGGCACCCTGACGTTCTCTCTCATTGGTGGCTGCCACGACCAGCGATCCCGGAGAGGGATGGATGTACAGTATAGGAACTCGAAGCCCTTAGGCAGGACGAAGTATTTCCTTTCTACCCTCTTAGGTGTAGCAGATACTGACGCCGGTGACTGTGAAATGGCCCGCATAGATTTGTCGATGGTCTTTATCAGGGGTAGGGCCACCCTCGATGGACCCGGTGATGACAAAATGTCCACCCCTGGGTCATTGGAGTCTTCGGTGACCTCAGCCACTTCTAAACCCAGGCTTTGAGCTACCCTGCGGAGCAGATCTTGATATGCTCTGTTATCCGGCACCGGGGCGGTACCAACTAGCTCCTCGTCGTGAGGGACAGGCCCGGGAGAGGGACAGGTCACCACGATCAGTTTCTGACGTTACACTGCCCCCCACAACCGCATCTTCGCTTTCAGGTTGAGTCGGTGTTTGAAGTGGTTCTAGATAGCTGACCCGGTTGATCCCGGGCTCTGTCCTGTGTCAGCAGGTCCCCAGGTCTGGCAGTTGGTGTGGTGTTGGTGTCTATGCACCCCGCTGCGGTAGAACCATAAGCAGGAAAGGACAGATGCGGCGCCTGGCTCTGGGGGCCTGACCAAGGAGTCCAAAGGGGCCAGTTAGGCATCCATGGCATTGTAAAGGATTGAGGCAGGAACTCGCTTTGTTGGTAGCAAGGACCGTGGATTGCTGCTGCTGCAGGGGTAAGCATAAGTGCCGTCCCCAGTGGGGAGGAAATGAGCCCCCGATGGCCACTGAGCCCCTGCCTGTGCAGGCTTTCCCGAGCGGTGCTGGGGTGAGGGTCTAGGCAGAGGGGTCGATCTGCCCTTTGAGCGGTGGGGCGCCCTGGGCTGAAGGGTTTGCAGCACCAGCGGGGATGGTGCCACTGCCTCTCTGAGCTCCCTCGCTGCCTCATATGTATTTGGAGTGGAGGGGGGGGCTAAAGATGCCCTCCTCCTTGTCCAGTTCGCCGCCGGAGCTCGGTGCCGGGCTCACCGCTCCCTGCTCCAGCTCATGCTCAGCCCCCCGCACCGACAAGGAGCCAAATTTATCAGGGCTGTTAAGAGTGCTGCGGCTGAGCTGCTCGGGGCTGCCATGAATCACCTGAGGCTTTAGCACGTTCTCCTCTGCACCGGAGACCTGCCACGAGCCACACCGCGGCATCTGCTAGGCACCGGGGACCGCGAACGGTGCCGGTTCCCCTGCCTCTAGCTTGAGGTTTTTGGCTCAGCCGCCTCTACCGTCGGCTTGGCGCCAGGCTTGTCTATGCTCAAATTGGAGAATGAGGAAGCAAGCAGCGCTGTTGGGCTGTGCTGCGGAGTGTTAGAGGAGGGCTTCAGAGCAGCCTCCATCAGCAGCAGCTTAATCCTCCTCTCCCTGTCCTTCCTGGCTTGGGGATGGAAGGCTCTGCAAATTCTGCACTTGGCAGACAAGTGTTCTTCACGCAGGCACCCCAAGCAGACAGCGTGGGGGTCACTCCTGGGCATACGCCTGTGGCACTGCTTACAGGCTTTAAAGCTGGGAGACCCCGGCATACCCCGCAAGCGGCAGGACTGGAGACCACGGCAGCGCTTTCGCTGAGATGAAATTGACTAGATTGGTCTAAAAGAGAAGAAAAGGTAAAGGAAAGGTGAAACTGGTATTAGGATAAGCTAGCTAGGGAAGTCTCTAGACTCAAGCAGCACTCTCCAACAGGCTGTCATGGCGGGAAGAAGGAACTGAGGGGCTAATGGTTGGCAACCCCCTTATGAAGGAAGCTGCAAAGGCGGGACTCTATGGGGCTCTACTGCCAACCCGGATGGGGGGGGGGGCAGCTAGGGAAAACCCTTCTGGCAGCTGTGCACGAGGCGCGCACACACCCAACTGGAGTGCATGTGAACAACCACTCAAAGGAGAAACCTGCCTTATAAGAGGAGACTCAAGGAGCTTGGCTTGTTTAGCCTAATCAAAAGAAGTTTGAGAGGTGATGTGTTAGCTCTCTATAAATACATCAGAGGGATAAATATCAGGGAAGGAGAGGAATTATTTGAATACAGCACCAATGTAAACACTAGAATAAATGAATATAAAAACTGTCCATCAGGAAATTTAGTCTTGAAATTAGATGCAGGTTTCTAAGCATTACAGGCATAAAGTTCTGGAATAGCATTCCAAGGGGAGCTGTGGGGGCAAAAAACATAACTGCTTTCAAAACCGAACTTGATAAGTTTATGCAAGGGATGGCATTATGGGATAGCCTACTTTGGCAACTGACTGATCTTTGATCTATTGCTACCGGTGGCGGATATGCAAGTGACCTAAGAAGGGAGGGCAGACAGGGTGGGTTCGGAGATATTACACAGATTTGTTTCTTGGGTGACTGGTTGTTGAGATTTGACCACATGCTTAGGGTTTAACTGACTGCCCATTTGGGGTCAGGAAGGAATTTTTACCCCAGAGCAGATTGGCTTAGGCTCTGGGGGGTTTCCACCTTCCTCTGTAGCATGGGGCATGGCTCACTTATCAGTAAATTCTCTGTATCTTATAGTTCTTAAATCATGATTCGAGGACTTAAATAACTCAGTCATAGGTTAGAAGCTTACTGCTAGAATGGGTGGGTGAGGTTTTGAGACCTGCATTGTGCAGCAGGTGAGACTAGACGATCATACTGGTCCCTTCTGACCTTAGAGTCTACGAGTCCTTGTTTGTTTTGCAGAACTAGACTAACATGGCAACCCCTTTGGTACTTTTTGGATGGCTGCTATGGTTCTTAAAAAACAAGGAGTCTTGTGGAAGCGGGATTTTCTCCCACGAAAGCTCATGCGATAAATAAATCTGTTAGTCTTTAAGTGCCACAAGACTCCTTGCTTTTTTTGCCTTACGAGACTAACATGGCTGCCCCTTTGGAACTTGTATGGTTCTTAAAGTTTGTTTTAAAGGTCAATTCTCAAGACTTTGCAGTCTTTCAGATGGGCTTTGTGGTGCTGGGCTAAAATGTGAAGATTTTTTTTTTTAATCTAATGGGAGGGTTAAAGCGAGGCCAGTAGTTGAGCTGATCTAAGATCTCACACACAAGTCTTTAAATTGCCAGTTAGTTTCCCAAAATATCCAAAACAGAATCTAGGAAGAATTGCCTATCTAATCATTCCTCATTAGCCACGGCATGTGGAAGGCTGAAAACCATTTTAAAAGTTGGCCAGTACAAAATAACAAATATGCTAAAAGTTGCCAGTGCTGAAACTTTTAACAGTGACTTCACTGTTCTGCCTACTTAGTCAACTTTTTGTGGTCCATCAGCTGACCTTTGTGTAATGTTTCACAGACTGGATAATTTTAAAACTCTGAAAACACAATATAAGCAGAGTACAAGCTACATAAACAATATATCAATATTAGTTAGCAGAACACAACGAAATTACTGCAGAGAGAGATGAAAGGTATATTTGAAAAGTTATGTTAATTTACTAGGCTCCTGAAAGACAGCAGACAGGATATTGTCTTTTGCAGCCAGCAGAGCCAATTTAACAGAATTATCCCTGTCATCTTTCCAAGTCAGCAGGCTCTTTGAGGATTTTTAATGAGGTGTATAAAACTAACATCTGACGCTGATGCTTTAAAAAAAAAAAAAAAGAAAAAAAAACACTGAAAGAAAGGGGAGATCTTAACACCCAATAATAGTAAGATTGGAAGAAAAGAGGCTTCATATTATCAGCAGATAACATCCTGTTATCTGGACTAGTACATCACAGCATTACTGTAGTATCCCTCCCTGCTTGCTGCTGAAACCAAAAAGTGGACTATTGAATTTTAAAAAGGCCATAGTTAAGGTCCCACTTAATTCATAATATTGCAGAAACTGGGGATTCCACTGTCACCTTATGGTGGGAGCCCCAGCTCTTAGCCTCAGGCTGCCTCTCTTAGGCCCGGGAGGCCGACTGGCAGTGGAAATGGACCTTATTACTATTCAACTGCAATTTTTGGACAATCACCCTGTGATTCAAGGACAGACTTAGCCACAGCATGAAATGAAATGGTCAAAAGGGGCAAAATTATTATTAGAGGCTTGGAAAGATTCTCAATTAATAAGATAAAGACTATATGGATTACAGAAAACGGGAGGAAACATGGTAGCAGTAAATAAAATAAAAAGTGATTTAGCACATTCCCTTCTTTATAAAAACAAGAGAACAAAACTGAAGACTAGTAATGTAAAACTGCTCAAAGAATATACATTCTTATGTAACTATTATTCTGTGGAACTTAAGGCATCAGTTAAGTGCAGAATTTATATGGATTCAAATAAAGATGAAACATTAAGATGAATAAGAAGAATAGTTACTTATACCAGTATTTCTCAACCTTTTTTCCATCATGACACACCTGATGGATGATGTTCCCTGGGAGACATGCTACAATCTGCTTGTGGCACTGGTGCTTGGGCTGGGAGAGCTTGGGAGGTTGCAGTGCTCTGAAGGATGCATCACTCCGGGATCTGGGTGGGGGGCAGAATCAAGCTAGCACATGCTGGTGCGCCGGTGGCATGACTTGATGGAGTCGGGTTTATTTTTGTGGAGAAGGTGATGTCCCACCCAGCCTAGGATTGCTGGATTGCAGATCTTAAGTCCCTTTACTCATCTGGCCCTGGCTGCTGCCTGTGTGGTGCAGCAGGAGCAGGCTGCTGAGGGCAGCAGAGAGGCAGGCAGCAGGAGACCCAAGCTGGCTCCAAGCTGAGCTGCCAGTTTTCCATGACACACTCATAGCTCTTAGCGACACACCTTTGTGCCCCGACACAGCGGTTGAGAACCACCGACTTAGTGTCTAAACTACAGCACAGGGGCCAGAGCTTGCCCACCAAGGGCACCGATCCAGCCCACAGAGCTGCTGCCTGGGAGCTCTCTGCAGCAGCAGCTGCTGCCGCCGCCGCCAACAGTAAGGACAGGCTGCCAGAAAAGCAGGGTGAGGTGTGCTTCACACTCACTCACATGATCCATGTCACAGCACAGTGGAACAAAGGAAGCACGCTGGCCAATCCCAGTTTAGCTCTGTTGTGGTCTGCCAACCAACCAGAGTCTCAGTCACAGCAGGCTGGGCTGGGCTGGGCTCCAGAGAGCCACCACACTGACCCCTACCCAAACTGTTCACAGTCAGTCAATCAGCAGGCTAATCTGATTGACAGCAAATTGCACAAATCACAAAGAAGAAAGGGAAAAGGGCTGGGACTCATATGGGAACAAGCCAATCAAAAGCAGTTTGGACTGAGCCAGCCAAAGGCTAGTATGATGAATGACCGACAGTGAGTGAGCGGGAGGGGGGCACGCAGGAGTCCAGCCTGTGTGTGGTTGTGGCAGGCTGATTGCTCGCCATGATGAAGTAGGGGAAGTGGAAAGAGAAGGGGCAGTGGGGGGTCTGGGGGCTGCCCAGCTGGGGAGGGGAAGCCCACAGAGCAGGGAAAAGAGAAGGTGTCACAGAGCCTGTGGGGTAAGGGAGAGGAAAGGGGAGCCCATGTTGCTCTCAGTGTGGCAGGGGAAAGGGTTGGGGAGCCCATGCAAACATATGGCCCAAATCAGGTGTCCTGCCTTCCAATGTGGCCCCCCCACACTGAATAAGTTTGACACCCGTAGGTCCTCAGGTATAAAACATCTCAAGGATCTGAACTCTCAGCTTCAGAACATATGTTAATACTCATTGATAGGGGTTAGGAAGAAACTTTCCACACGAACATATTACTTCATATATCATCCATGCTTTGAGTTTTATACCTCTTCTCTGATACCGGTCAATGTCAGTCAAAAATCAGACTATACTGAATTACTAATCTGACTCACTATAGCTATTCCTACATGCCTATAAACAAGGGAAGATAAAGACCAGGGGAACTGATTTTTTTGCTGCTATTCATCAAGTAGAAAGTTTCTTACCTGCATGAGGTCCTGCCTTTCTTTCTCACCCATACAAATAGCTTTCTTTATGGTTCGGAGCTCATTCATTATGGCCTGGGCTTCATCCAGTTTATAATTTGTATGAGCACTTGACATTTTACGATCAATCCTGTTAGCAAAAATGCAGACAAACTCAAAAAATGATAAATTACATTGACATTCCTAAAGAAAGTACTGCTTGCTTAATATGCCACTTCATTTCTGAGAATAAAATGGCATATTTACTTTGAATTAACAAACACACAAAATTTATAACATTCTAAAATTATCATACTATAAACCAGGAAACTGATACGGCAATGTAGTTGACCCAACTCTGTTTCCCCGGAACTGACAAGTTCCCTGTTTTTAACCTCCTGAATACGAGTTCACAGTTCATGCAACATAAACAGACACTCAAAAGGCAATTTTATGTAATAAAAATATAATTAACTTCCAAAGCCATATCACAGATGGTAATGCAGAAATAAACCCATTAGTGTAACCTGCTCCGATTTCCTGCCAATATACCATTCACAGATTCCAAGACCAGTAGGGACTACTGTGATCATCTGTCTAGTCTAGTCCAACCTCCTGCATGACATGAGCCATAGAACTTCCCCAAAATAATTCTTTTTGACTGAGGGCATATCTTTTAAAGAAACATCTGCAATTTTGATTTAAAAATGGTTAATGACAGAAAATCCACAACCCCTGGTAAATTGTTGCATTAGTTCATTACCTTCACTGTCAAAAGTTTACACCTTATTTTCAGTATGAAATAACTTTCAGCCACTGGATTTTGTTATACCTTTGTCTGATAGTCTGAAGAGCCCATTATCAAGTGTTTGTTATCCATGTCAGTAATCCAAGCCTGAGATCAGGTCACCCCTTAACCTTCTGTTTAAGATAAGCAGATGGAGTTTCTTGAGCCTACCACTATAAGGCTTAATTTTCCAGAGGGGTAGCTGTGTTAGCCTGTGTA
Organism: Podocnemis expansa; assembly: GCA_007922195.1. Lineage (NCBI taxonomy): Eukaryota > Metazoa > Chordata > Testudines > Podocnemididae > Podocnemis > Podocnemis expansa. The sequence continues at coordinate 26,035,325 of ML681989.1, read as the reverse complement.
TAGCAAAAGCAGCAAGAGCCCTGTGGCACCTTAGAGACTAACAGATTTCTTCGACCATAAGCTTTCATGGGCTACAACCCACTTTGTCAGATGCATCACTATAAGGCATGCTTTCTAATGATTTATTCATTCTCATGGCTTATCCTTGAACTCTCTCCAATTTATCACCACCCTTACTCTTTACAGCCTATTTCAAATCTTGTTTAAAAACATCTCAAGTGATAGGGCTTCCACAGTCTTCCTTGGGAGACATTTGTGAAGTTTCAGGTTTTATTGTCAAGAAGCTCTGACTGATAACCAGAAATAATCAAGGCATGTTCTTCCTGTTGGATTTCAGTGATCATGGCAACATGGACTCTCATGGCCAGTTTGAACCTACTGGTGTCTCCCAGAAAATTTCCAACTCAGTTCATACCAGGACATATTCTGGATCTTGTCTTTGAGCTAGGAGTTGGGAAAATGAAGGTAATGTATCTTTATCATTCCACCAGATTAAGTTCAGCTTCTTTCAGATGGAAGATCTGTTAAGAAGCAGGCCGTCTCAGTAAACTGAGAGACCTCCTGCAGGACCAAATACTTCTGATGGGTTCTGTTGCTCAACCATCAAATCACTGTATCAACAGTTAAGTTGATTAATATAATTTTTCATCAGTAACCATCGGCAGACCAACAAATACATACCCTCTCCCATTACACCATCAATACAACTCTCCTTGATACACCTATTGCAGATAAGACCAGAGTCTAGAATAAGTATTTGGGCTGGGATTTAAAAGCTGACTGGGGATTTAGCCAGCTGACCACCCAAGTTAATGGGAATCATGTAGCTAAACTTCTCAAAAACTCAACATCTGTATCTACAGTAGCATAAAAGAACTTGTCTTCACTGATGGCAGCAAATCTGCTACCTTCAGATCAATCTCCCTAATTGATTGATTAGGTCTGGGAAGACCCGCTCAGCTGACCAGGAAGATGATCCAGTAAGTCCACCCTACCAAGGACTGTAGCACTGAGTCGGAGGGAAGGAGTTTCCCTTTGTCACAGGGTACACATCTGTGCACCCCGGGCTATGATCTATATGATTTTACTGTTCACTTTTGCACTGTGATTGTATGATTTGATGCCAAATATGCCATGAAAGTTCTTTTATTAGTGTTCATAACATATTCTACAATCTGCATGATAGCTACAGCATCATGTTTCCCGCAGCATCATGTATGCATATAGATGTGTAACATGTTTTGCATGGCTCGGGGAAGACGGACAGAACTCTCCCTCCAGCAGCACATAAACAGCCAAAGCTGCTAGCAGCGAATGGAGAGGTACATAACAAAAGGATCACCTAGGCCCAGTGAGGAGGGGCCAGGTGGAGACCGAAAACAAAGACTGATGCTTTGAACTGGAGAGAAGCTGCTGGCTTGGGCCAGAGAAACACCATCTCAGAAGTAACTCCAAGATACACAGCCTATCCCACATTGCCAGAAGCACCTGATCTGGCTGAAAACCATCACAGCCAGGTTGCAGGGTAAAAAAAAAAAAAAAAAAAAAAGAGAAACTAAAGTGTGATCCTAAATGGTGTTATAGTGTAGTATGCATATTTTATCTTTTATTGTCTCGTGGTAACTCCTGATGTTTATTAAATGATTGTGAACTGATCTGCCATATACTCACTCAGAATCATATCCTAATCAATAAACTAGTAGTTCTTTCATCTGAAGCTGTGTGGACTTTAGAGAGTATGAGTCAAGGAGGCTGGGCACAATCCATTTTTTTGTTAAATGGATGGACATGAGTGTATGCTGATTGGGGAAGGGTCCCAATCCCTGTAAGACAGAAGCTCCCACTATGGTATCTTTGTCTAGGGGTACTAGCTAGGGAACCATTGCCTGAGTGAACAGAGGTCGCACACTTGCTGTCTGGGACAGATCACACACAAGAGTCTGGTGTGGACTGATTCAGGAGGGAGTGGTCACCTGGCAAAGCAGGGTGAATTAGGGTTCAGGATCTGGGGTGGTTTCGGCAGCACATTGAACCGAATTTAGGGAACAGCCTGTCACCCCCTTCAACTCAGCTTCCTGAAGACACTGCGATAATTCGGCAATTGGATGAAGATACACAAGGTATTTCAAGTACTTTGCATATCTCCCCTTGATTGCCACTGATATTGCATGGCAGTGTAGCCCAGGCAAAGAAAGTGTGTGTTGAGAGGAAGTAGTATGAGTACTGTTATGGGCTGTATGCCATAGATAATAAAGGAAATCTTGGACAAACGATGTTGGTCAGAAGAAAGTTCATCTGTCAGCAGGTTTCATATTACTCAATACAAAAGACACAGTAAAACAAAATGAGAATACTCACAAACGGCATTTACTTTACAGTACTGTGGATGATAAAAGTTTGAAATGTGCTTTGTGGTTAACTGAGAAGTATTTTAAGACCAGCAAGAGTATTCTAAAATAATAATTCAAAAATCTGATAAGGACATTTGACTTAGAAAAAGGGCAAATTATGATAAGATCAAAGTGCAAACTAGGATTCATGGAAGCGAACAAGCACATCACAGGACATTATCCTTCATATTCCAACAGAATGATACACAACACCACACACAGAAAATTTATAGCTACCATAACACTGGCTGACCAGGTGCCAGCTCATACCAAGGCCTCACTGAACACTCACAAGTGCAGAGTTGGAAACCAGTCTTGCTTATCTGTGAGAGCATCAGCAAAACAAGCACTAGATATTAAGTTGATATGTATGTGTTTAGTGTTTTATAAAATGCTTGGAGGATGCTGAACATACTGTTCTTCCTCAGCCATAGTGTGTTAGAACATACCTGCAAATGTATACACCTCTGTAACTAGGTAACCCATCAAACAAGAAAGAAATTTTGTTTAAGGAAATGATGGTCTCTTATAAGACATTAAATCATGTTCATTAAATGCAAATGAGTCTTTTTGTGAGATCAAGGATCAAAGACTTGGTTACATGCATTGTCCCCCTTCCATGAAAAAGGGGTCTGTATAGGAACTGTTTCTGTCAGCTTAGTTTCTGTAAGAAGCAGCTATAAATATGGATATACAAAAGATTTTTTCACCTCTGGACTAGGTGAGGAGACAGAGATCCCCAGAGTTACACTGAATAGCACTAAAAGACTTTTGGAAAAGTAGCAGACTACTACATCTCTGCTACCTTTTGAAGTCAAAGACTGATTCACCTATACAAGTATTTTCACCTGCTTTCACTTCTGAATCATTATAATTTCTTTCTCACAGCTAATAAATCTTTAGTTAGTTTACTAACCAATTACCTACCAGCACTCTCTTTGGTATGAGATGTTGGATGCAAATGAGCCTACACTGAGTAACCAGTCTCTTGGGACTGTGTGCAACCTGAACATTGCCTAGATAGCAAGATAGTCTGGACTGTTTGGGGACTGTATGAGACTCCATTACAAAACTATAGTAGTACTTTGGGAGTTCACATTTATTACTGGATTGGTAAAAACTAAGTATTGAACATACCATGAGTTTGGGGTGGCTGCCCTGTATTTGACAGTCTGCCCTAAGTTAGGCACTCATGGTCATGAGCCACACCAGAGTGTGTGACAGAGACTACAAAAGGAGGACAACTAGCTGCATAGTGTCAAGTAGAAAAAAATGAGTGTTTGGCCTATCTAGCAAGACGTCAATACTCCAAGCTAGCAGAGCCCTGAAACAATCGTGAGCTACTCAGTGTTGACTACCAGAAACTCAAAGTTTACTGAAGGAGACAGGCTGTTGAACTGCAATATGGAAATCATAGCTACAATTCTCCATCTACACTGAAAATGCTAAAATATGACACTGAACTTATTAATGTACAAAAATAACTTCATAACATAGCCTGAAGAGACAAGTCTCTTGCCCTTTGACACAGCATGTGGTGACACCACTTGCTTTCCACAAACTTCTTTGGTGTAACTCCATGTCAAATGGAGTTTTATCATATTAAAAAAAAATTAATAGAAGAAAAGGAAACAAAGCCTATCACCTCATCAATGAGTTTAGCAACAGTGCTAATTTTGGTGATATTACTGACAGTATTTATTGCAATATTTCATTTTACTGCTAAACTCAGCTCACTGTGACCAACCTTCTGATTGCAGAGAAAAGGTGAGAAACGCGAACCCTGAAATTTTGAATACCAGAGACAACCAAAAGGTGTTGCTTTTAAAAAATGTTTCAAGTCCCTTGGGCTGACTCCTCATTTCTGAGTACTAGGAGTTGGCAGTACGGGTTAAAGATCCTGACAAGAGTTAACCAAACAACAGTAAAAAAAATGACTATAACTCACCAAGAATTTCACAAATGCGACAAAAAGTGTTTGGCTTCAACTAAAGGTCACATTAATATCAGGAACTTGGATTGAACTTCAGCTTTATAGCCAGAAGCTCCCTTTCTACCCTCGTACTGGCTACAATGCCTGATGTATAAAACAGTGTTTCCCCAAACAGTGTGCCATGGAACACAGGTGTGTCATCAGTTCTGACCAAGAGTGCCACAAAATTTTTTGAAAAACTACCCAAAGAGCTCTAGATTGGCTCATGAATATTCATGAGTTTATTTGGAAACTATATAGTGGTGTGCCTCAAATTAATTAAAGGTAGCAAGATGTGTCATGGCAGAGAAATATTGGGAACCACTGATCTTAAAGAAGACATCTAGGGAAAAAAGTTATTTTACATCAAATGGATTTCTCTATAGTTAAATATCTACTAATTTATGGTAACAGATATTTGCAGAGGGGTGGCAGTTTGGAGACTAATTAGTGAGTTTTTATTTTCTCAGATAAGAGGTCATAACAGATTATACTATAAACGGTATGGCTGACAGTCACAGAGTCAGTGCAAGCTGACCTAGAATTCTAAAGTAATAGGCCCCAAACTTTTGGCTAAGGAGACCCAGAAAGGACCTATCAACTACCCATTCCCTTTCCTCCTTTCCCTCACATACTGTGTGAGTGTACACACATATGTATAAATAAAAATACAATGTTCTTAATCATATAATTGTGCAACAGCCTTTCCAATTTTTATTTTCAGCTACCTTCTGCTCCATCCTCACTCTGCCCTACAGTCCCTTGTTCTTCCCTCCGCAATCCATCCTGCCCCCCAAGTCCCCTGCTTGGCTCCCCGATGCTCTGCATGCTCTTGGTTTCCCAGTCGTGCCCCCTCAACCAGCCCCTCTCTTTACTCAGCTGGACTGCAACCACTACCAGACTGTTAACTGGTCATTCATTAGCTCCAGCCACTTCTTCTGTGCTGTTGCTATCCACACCTCACACCCCACACTACCACCTGCTGCCCTGATCCAGAATATGTGAATGCCTGTCTGCTGTGACCATTTGTTTGACTGGTGCTAGTTGCAGGGGCTGTTTGACTGGGTGTGTGTGTGTTTGTATGAAAAGTGTAAATTGGGCATGCTTTGTTTTAGTTGCACCTTTACTCATTGACTGGAAAGTGAGGCTTTGAGCCAGGGCCACTGTTCTGAACCAGCAGCCTTATTAAAAAAGCAGTCAGTTGCAAACCAACTGAGCTGTGAACAGAGAAGCAAACAGTTTTTTTCCACGCAGTTTTTGCCTTTCGGACTTCTGTGAGCAGTAAATACATCATCTGAAGACGCTCTTGGAAGGAAGACAATATGGATTAAGTTCTAAAGAGGTAGCCGTGGGAGTAACCTGTATATAGCAAAAAACAACAAAAGTCCTGTGGCACCTTAAAAACTAATGAATTTCTTTGGGTATAAGTTTCCATGGGCTGCAGGCTACTTCATCAGATGCATCTAACAAAGTGGGTTAGGACCCATGAATCTGTTCAGCATTTTCATCAATGATCTGGATGATGGAATAGACTGCACTCTCAGTAAGTTTGCGGATGACACCAAGCTGGGGGGAACAGTAGACACGTTGGAGGGCAAGGACAGGATTCAGGGAGACCTAGATAAATTGGAACAGTGGGCCAATAGAAATCTTATGAGCTTCAATAAGGACAAATGTAAAATCCTGCAAGTGGGACGGAAAAAGCCCATGCACCGCTACAGGCTGGGGAACATTCAGCTAAGTAGCAGCAGTGTAGAAAAGGACCTGGGGGTCATGGTGGATGGGAAGCTAGATATGAGTCAGCAGTGTGCTCTTGCGGCCAAAAAGGCCAATGGCATACTGGGCTGCATGAAAAAAAGGTGTTACCAGCAGATCAAGGGATGTGATCATTCCCCTCTATTCTGCACTGGTGAGGCCACATCTAGAATACTGTGTTCAGTTTTGGGCTCCCCACTACAAAAAGGACAGGGACATGCTCAAGAGAGTCCAGCGGAGGGCAACCAAAATGATTAAAGGGCTGGAGCACAAGCCCTATGAGGAAAGGCTGAAAGCATTAGGCTTGTTTAGTCTGCAGAAGAGAAGATTGAGGGAGGATTTGATAGCAACCTTCAACTACTTGAAGGGATGCTCCAAGGAAGATGGAGCTCGACTGTTCTCGGTAGTAACAGAGGACAGAACGAGGAGCAATGGTCTCAAGTTGTGGTTAGGGAGGTCGAGGCTGGATATTAGAAAAAACTTTTTTACTAGGCGAGTGGTGAAGCATTGGAATGAGCTGCCGAGGGAGGTGGTGGAGTCTCCATCTTTGGAGGTGTTTAAGGCCCGGCTGGACAAAACCCTGACTGGGAAGGTTTAGTGGGAGTGGTCCTGCCTCTGGCAGGGGGTTGGACTAGATGACCTCATGAGGTCCCTTCCAACCCTATGATTCTATAAAAGTGTATGCCTGAAGAAACTTGTTAGTCTTTAAGGTACCAAAGTACTTTTGTTATTTTTACAATATGGATTGTGGGCCATCAGCTGTCGTGGTCTGCACAGGATGTGCCATGTTCATCCTTTACCTAAAGAGAAGCAACCTCATCTGTACAAAGTACAAACTGGTCTCTGTATTTGAAGAGAAGGTTAAAGGACTGAAGACCTAAGTATTGACCCTGTGCTGCATCCAAGAAAATGAAGAGTTTCTGGGTAGAAGTCAGAATTTGGTATCACAGGCACAATGTGGAGAGGGGACTGAGGAATGGGGAAGAAAGGTAGCAGAGCGTGTTCTCTAGCAGAAGAAAAGGAAAACCCAATACAGATAGAGGGAAGCAACTGTTTTTAGTCTATCTTCATAGGTGCTAATGCAGAATATAGTTTGGAAGAATCACTGAAGGGTAGAGATCAAAAGGCGACACCATCAATAGGAAGGCATGAGACAGATTGTCCTAGGGATGAGGATTCCATGACCACTGCTCCCAAGATGAGAAGATGGGTGGTGGTGCCCAGAGACTCCCTACTATGGGAGATGGAGCCATCCATATGGCATCCAGACCAGAAAACTCGAGAAGCGTGCTGCTCATCTGGAACTAGAATTCAGAATCTGACTGGACGTCTGCCAAAACCCATCAATCCCCTGGACCATTTCCCCTTCCTACTTCTCCACGTGAGCATCAGTGACACTGCCAAGAATGTGACACTGTAGATTAAGTGGTTCTGGGAAGAAGGATAAAGGTGTATGAGGCGCAAGTGGTGTTCTCATCCATCCTCTCTGTCAAAGGAAATGGCCCAGCTAAAGACCATAGACTTATGGACATAAATGCTTGGCTATGAAAGTGGTGTCAGAGAGAGAGCTTTGGATTCTTTGACCATGGGATATTGTTCCAAGAAGAATGATTGCTAAGAATAAACAGGCTCCACCTAATGAAGAGAGTAAAGTGCATCTTCACAGACAGGTGTGTGAACCTTGTGAGAACGGCTTTGGACTAGCTTCGCCAGCAGATGAAAGCCTCAGAAGGGATGTAAGTAGGGAAATGGGATACCAGGAAGAAGCAAAAGGAGAAGGATGGAATGAGGAGACCTCCTGACTGATACTGAGAAAATAGAGCCATGGGCTAGTTATCTTCTGTGCCTGTTCACCAATACAAAATGCCTGGGAAAGGAGGAAGAGGAATTGGAACTCTTGGTACAAGGGAACTATGATGTGACTGGAAAAACAAAGACATGATGGGGTAACTCATATGACCAGAGCACTGCCATGGATGGTTATAAACTGTTCAGGAAGGACAGCTATAGGAGAAAAGGTGGAGGATTTACACTGTATTTAAGAAAACAGTATGATTGCTCTGTGCTTCAGCATGGAACTGGAGAAAAACTTGTCGAGACTCTCTGCGTTAAGTTTAGAGGAGAGCACAAGAAAGGGAATGTTGTGGTGCATGTCCGCTACAGACTTTCAGGCCAGATGAGACTTTCTTCAGATGACTAACAGACGTTTTCGGCTTACTGGCCCTGGTTCCCATGAGAGACTTCAATCACTCTGACATCTACTGGGAAAGCAATACAGCAATGCACAGACAATCTAAGATGATTTTGGAAAGTGTTGAGGACAACTTCCTGTTGCATGTTCTGGAGGAACCAACTAGATGGCATGTACCTTACAACTTGCAGCTCACAAAAAGGGAAGAATTGATAGGGAAAGTACAAGTGGATGGCAACCTGGGCAGCAGTGACTATGAAATGGTCAAGTTCAGGGTCCTGATAAAAGGCAACTGATGGGCAAGAAACCCCTAGGAGTGGGGAAAGGAGAGCTGGCTGTACTTAAATAAAGTAAAATAAAACAAAATCTTTATTGAGGGCACAGAAACGAACCATCCTGAGCTATTAACAAAAAACAAAAACAAAAACAAACAAAAAAAACAATCAGCAGATGATTAGCTTGGCTTAAGAGAAATATTCAGGGAGCTTAAATACAAAAAGGAAGCTAAGAAGAAGTGGAAGCTTAATGATCTACCTAGACCCTACCCGGAATACAGCAGTGGCTCAGGACCAACCATCCGGGAACACTGTTCTAAGAAACACACAAAGTTATATTAATTAATATTTTTCTTAAGTAATAGTCCCAATCATAAATCACAGCATCACAGAAACTGGAAAGGACCATGAGAGGTCATCGAGTTCAGTCCCCTGCCCTCATGGCAGAACCAAGCACCCACTTAAGCCATCCCTGACAGGTACTTGTCCAACCTGCTCTTAAAAACTTCCAAGTGTTGGAGATTCCACAACCTCCCTAGGCTATTTATTTCAGTGGTTAATTACCCCAACAACTAAGGAATTCTTTCCTAATGTCCAACTTAAACTTCCCTTACCATAATTTAAGTCCACTGCTTCTTGCCCTTAAATCAGCAGTTATGGAGAACAATTTTTCTCTCTCCTCCTTGTAACAACCTTTCAGGTACTAGAAATTATCATGTCTTCACTCAATCTCTTCTTTTCCAGAGAAGACAAACCCAATTCTCTCATTCCTCCCTCCTCAGTCAAGTGTTCCAGACCTTTAATCATTCGTGTTGCTCTCTGCTTTGGACTTTCTCCAATTTGTCCACATCTTTCCTGAAATATGACACCCAGAACTGCACATAATACTACAGCTGATTCATAATCAGTGCAGAGCAGAGCGGAGGAATTACTTCTTGTGTCTTACTAATAATACTCCTGTTACTACATCCCAGAATAGTATTTGTGGGGTTTTTTGCAAGTGATACACTGTTGACTTATATTTAGCTTGTGTTGCACTATGAGACGCAGATTCCTTTCCGCAATATTCCTTTCTAGGCAGTCATTGTCCATTTTGTATATGTGCAATGGACTGTTCTTTCTAAAATGGAGTACTTTGTACTTGTCTTTATTGAATTTCATTCTGTTTACCTCAGACCATTTCATCAGTTTGTTCAGATCATTTTGAATTGTGATCCTGTACTCCAAAGCACTTGCAACCCCTCCCAGCTTGGTATCAGCAGTAAACTTTAAAAGTGTACTCTCTATGTCATCATCTAAATGACTGATGAAAACATAGAAGAGAACTTGACCCAGAACAGATTCCTGCAGTACCCTAGTCATTATGCCTGTTCAGCATGATGTGAACCACTGATAATTACTCTCTGGGAGCAGTTATCCAATCAGTTTTGCACCCATCTTATAGCAGGTCCATCCAGGTTGTATTTCCCTACTTTGTTAATGAGAACGTGCCAAGAGACAGTATCAAAAGCCTTACTAAAGTCTAGATATATGACATCTACCATTTCTCCTCAATCCACAAGTCTTGCTACCCCCATCCATGCTGACTATCACTTAACACCTTATTCTCTTCTAGATATTTGCAAATTGATTCCTTAATTATTTGCTCTATTATTTTTCCTGACAGGTTAAACTGATTGGTTGGTAATTACTTGGGTTGTCCTTATTTCCCTCTTTATAGAGAAACTGCTACCTCTGAAGAGAACAAAGCCAAGATATTTCCATTTATTTAAAAAATGTAGCAGGACTTAAATAATGACTAGATACTTATATAAACAATGAAAGAACATTCACATCCTTAGATGCAATCAAAAACCATGCAAGGCACAAACTATTCTCCATCGAGTCATGATCAAACCACGAAATAATAGGAGACAGAAGTTAACAGCCCCCTTGAGTAAATTATGATATTGTTACCTATTATGGAGTTTGTTTTGACAACTATCAGGGACCAGATTTTGCACTGGGTGGACAATAGTTCTGATCATTTGTAGCAGTTTCTGTGATCTTAAATTAATTTTTCTTCATATTTCTTCAAAGACTTCAAAAACCTTTTTCTCCACTGAACATTAAGTCCACAGCACATTGTGTGCTTTAAAAGAAACTAAATAGTTATGTGAGCACAAAAACTGGGTTGCCTCTTTTCTCTTATTGGCATTCTTGGCCCTCACAAAGATACATTTTTCATGCTGCTCTCACTCAACAATACTCATTAATTTTGATAAATCAAAAATCCCTCAATAAACAAACACGCCCACTGGGAAAAGACTAAATCAAGGAGCATCCTGCTTTACCCAGTCCAACTTTAAGAACATGGGAGCGAAAACACAGTTTGAAAACAGAATGACTAGTTAAAATAGTTTTAAAACAGAATGACTTTTTATTATATCTCTAAAAAAGTTCCATTGTATACGACCTAATTTGGGAATTAAGGATAGGATTTTCAAAAATGCTCAGGACTACCCTAATTCTGCTCCTATTAAATCACTGGAAGCAGAGTTAGACCAATGCCAAGCACTTTTAAAAATCACACCCCAATGACTTGCTGTCATGGCTACAGCTCATCTATTAATTACCCATTCCTTCTAATGTACCATTTATACCTTCTAACACCTACAGACCACAAGACTGGGTACTTTGTTTAAAAAAAAAAAAAAAAAAAGTAACACTAAACGCATGCTCATACTTTCTTGTCTTGTTTCTATCTTCTTCCACCCTCCATTTTTTTCTTTTTTTAAGCATTTTAGTGATTAACATCTTTAATTTCCTACTAGATGTTTCCTACTTTTCTCTATATCTTCCAGTTTCTGCCCCACTGTAGAGCCCCCTGCTGTTAGCTCTCCCAGATCCTTCACATTCAAGTCTTTCCTTCCCATTGCTTTCCTCTTTCCTTCCATCTTCTCTCCACACTCACCCCCTGGTGTTGCCATATATTTTTTTCATCTCCTTTGCCCTACCACAGAGTTGACAGCAATTCCCCAAATCAGCAGCAGCCACCAGACCCCCAGCTGGAGGATGTATTTGTGTAACCTCTGAACAGGTTATTTTCTTCATGCAACATGAGAGAAAAAGGAAACAAATGCTCCCAAACTCACCAGAGTGCACATGAAACACTCCCATAGTTTCCAGACCACTGACTGATTTAAAATATCACAACCTGAAGACAACACTGCTCTGAATTCTCCACACATATCCATAACCTCCCTTTGTAACTTGTGGCATTTACCCCTGATGATTATTTTGCTCTCCGAAAAGCATACAGGTTTCTTTCCTGTTGATCAGTGGCCTGCCATCTGCTGCATGCCTCTCTCTTGACTGAAAAAATCTGGCCTCCAGCTCCTTGCTTGAGCCAAGTACAAGTTCTGTAGGCAGGAAGTCAGAACTAGGAACTAGCTGTCTGCACCTACGAGAAGCAAGTTGGCAAGGGGCTATTTGAGTAGTTCTTTGTTACAGTCCAGGAGTTGCAGTTTCCCAGAAGTTTTCAAAACCTGGGAATGTTCCAACAAAATCAGGACTACTCATACATACACACCAAAGGCTTTCCTTCTCTCTCCTTCGCTCCCACCTCCCAAAGGAATAATGGTAGGGTCCACTGATGCATGTGCGCTCTTATACGAGCACAGGAACAGGATGGAATTCTGTTCTAAACAAAGGTAGAAGCTTAAAAGGAGCCAACACTCTTCTGCTCTCTGGTTTCAGCTCTCAAGTTAGAGAGCACGTCTGCAGTGCATGCAAGAATGTGGGAGCTTGTCAGCTACCACAGATCCTTCAATATCTAATGGTCTTTTCATCTACTACATCCTCCCATCTCTACTTACACTAATGCATCAAAGATGGATAGGAGCACAGGAGAATCTTACAGTTCAAAGCTGCCACTTTTTTTTTTCTTTTTTTCTTATTTGCTTCTATATATGTCCATGTGTCTCAAGGAGGATGCATTCCTGCATGTCTTGTCCTCGTTTGTGAGGAGCTGCTTCACAGGCTAGAAATTTGCTGTAAATGGTGAGATTCATTACTAGTGGTAGCAAAAAGTCTTATGAAGTTTAACTTTTGAGTAAACTGGTGCTGAGAACTTATCTTGTGAGATATTTTTAAGGTAGAAAGGAAAGAATACATTTCATCTTTATTACAAATAATAAACCTCTGAACATTTTCCAAAATAAAATTGGCCCATAAACTGTTTTGCTTTCAAGATGATTTCTAAGTTGTCAATAGAATACAACTAAAAGGGTAAACTTTAACATACAGTAACACAATTTTGTCTATAATATTCTTTCTATCCTACATACCTTGAAAAAAACATGCCAAACCCTACAAGCTGAATTCCTGTATCATACAATTAATTACATCCAAAAAGAACGGAAAGTGGTGTTGCACTTTCTGCCTTTACATCATTGATCCTGGCAGCAGGCCTTCAGTTAACCACAGATAGCTTACTGCATAGACTCGTGTATAAGCCAAGAAATCTCTTCAGGGAAATCCCCCTTGAAAAAATCATTTGGCTTATGCATGGGTCCACCAGCAGGTAGCAGCCCCAGCCCAGCAGTGGCAAGGTATGGGGCCCTGGGTGTGGGGGTTTGGTCAGGGGGAGCACCAGGAGTTTGAAGAAGGGTGGGGGAATTAGGGAAGGGCCCAGAGGAGCATGGGAAGTTGGCCGCAGGGGGGGGGGTTAGGGAGCAGAAGCATTACTGGCTCACAGCTCCTGTTGCCTGTGGGAAGCGAATGGAACCAGCTCCAGCTTCAAGCCTTCTCCAAGCAGCTTGAAGCCATAGCTGGTTCCTGCCACTGCCTGCAAGCAGCTCCTGTCGCATGTGGGAAATAGGAGGAACTGGCTCTGGCTTCGAGCTTGATTTTGAACCTCAGTTTATACATGGGTCACATGGTTTTCAGTTTTCTAGGGTTCATAACCGAGGGTCGGCTTACACATGGACTGGCTTATACAAAAGTATATACGGTACTTCAAGTCTTCTGTCAGCAGCAGATAAATGGTAAAGAAGCCAAATATCCTGCAACAAAAATCCCATTACCAGAAACAATGTTTTTTCTATTTTTAGACCATTTCTGTGTTTTTTTGGTTATCAGAGTGCAAGCCATATTTGGTGTCTTCTCACAAGTCCATACTTGGTGTTATTTTATACCAACATTATACAAGAAAACTACATTTCAAGAACACAGCTGATGTTGAATGATCAAATACTCAGAAGGTGGTAGAGCCAGAATTACAGATCACCTGTGCAACCTTAATTTGGCCACCTGGTGCTAGGCACTACAACTCAGCCTTTAATTACACAATCACATTCAGTTCTGTACACTGGACTTCACCTTCAGAACAGGTGGGACAACGCTGACTTACTAAGCAGCTCTTCAGTATTTTATTTTATCCTCATTGTTCAATGCTCTGTTTTCTGCATACTGTTTAAACCTTCTTAAAATAAAATTATTAATTATCTCATCAGCCTTTCTCACTCATGTCACTCCAGGATTGGTGTGCTTAAACATTTACCTTCACAACACTTCTCAGAGGTGAGAGTAGTGGTGTCCTCATTATACAGGTGGGGAACTGAGGCACAGAAAGAGGACAGTTAAAAGTTTCCACTAAATTTAAATGCACAATTTTAAACACTTAGCACCTAATTTTTCAGGGTTCTTAGCATATTGTATCTTCAAAGCACAGCTCTCATTGACTTCAGCTGCAGCTTAGAGAGTTCAGCACTTCTGCATATCAGACCCCAGTCTCAAGACAGGCTACCAGGAAATGAGGGACATGCAATTAGTGAGTAGTTCATAGAATCCTAGGGTTGGAAGGGACCTCATAGGTCATTTAGTCCAACCCCCTGCCAGAGGCAGGACCACTCCCACTAAACCATCCCAGTCATGGTTTTGTCCAGCCGGGCCTTAAACACCTCCAAAGATGGAGATTTCACCACCTCCCTCGGCAGCTCATTCCAATGCTTCACCACTCGCCTAGTAAAAAAGTTTTTTCTAACATCCAGCCTTGACCTCCCTAACCGCAGCTTGAGACCACTGCTCCTCGTTCAGTCCTCTGTTATTACCAAGAACAGTCGAGCTCCATCTTCCTTAGAGTATCCCTTCAAGTAGTTGAAGGTTGCTATCAAATCCCCCTTCAATCTTCTCTTCTGCAGACTAAATAAGCCTAATGCTTTCAGTCTTTCCTCATAGGGCTTGTGCTCCAGCCCTTTAATCATTTTGGTTGCCCTCCTCTGAACTCTCTCTAGCATGTCCCTGTCCTTTTTGTAGTGGGGAGCCCAAAACTGAACACAGTATTCTAGATGTGGCCTCACCAGTGCAGAATAGAGGGGAAGGATCACATCCCTTGATCTGCTGGTAATACTTCTTTTGATGCAGCCCAGTATGCCACTGGCCTTTTTGGCAGCAAGAGCACACTGCTGACTCATATCTAGTTTCCCATCCACCATGACCCCCAGGTCCTTTTCTACACTGCTGCTACTTAGCTGAATGTTTCCCAGCCTGTAGCAGTGCATGGGGTTTTTTCATCCCACGTGCAGGATTTTACGCTTGTCCTTATTGAACCTCATAAGATTTCTATTGGCCCACTGTTCCAATTTATCTAGGTCTCCCTGAATCCTGTCCTTGCCCTCTAACGTGTCTACTGGTCCCCCCAGCTTGGTGTCATCCGCAAACTTACTGAGAGTACAGTCTATTCCATCATCCAGATCATTGATTAAAATGTTGAACAGAACCGGCCCCAGGACTGACCCCGGGGGCACACCACTCAGTTTAAGTGACTCGCCCAGCATGCTACAAAAATTCTGTGGTGGAGGCAGGGATAAAATCCAACCGACCCATCATGAAATCTTTCTTCCTCTTCTATACAACCTCCTACCTCATTCACTACACACCTACTAACTTTTGCAAAAAGTCAGGCAGGGGCCTGACACACAATGGTCTCCTTTCTCCTAATTATTGAATAGTTACAGTTGTAAACCCTAGAAAAATTCTTTTAGAATAATTTACATGTCTGTAACTTCAGGAATTTGAAAAACAAAAAAGAACCGAAAAGACAGAAACTGCCAACACATTGATGCCGACAGGATTCATCAGCAGGACTCGAACCTTTGATTCACACCACAGACCACTGCCACTTAAGCCAAGAGAGTAACTGATAGCAAGAAGGGGATGTCCTCCTCTATACCAACTAAAAAAGGATGAAACACAATCTCCCATGCACACACTTTGCAACTGGGTCCATTCTCTCCAAGCCTGATCCTTTTTGCTTTGTCACCTCCAAACTTTCCTATGTCTTTCCCATACCTGGCTCCTTTCCCCATCTCCCTAGCTAGCTGGTCCCAGTCTCCAATTCTCAGGCTTTTCACAACAACCCCAGTCTCTATGGCTAGCCAGTTCTCATCTGCCTCTCTAGGTTCACTGTCTAAGTCCTCTCTCCACACCTTATTACAATCTTCTTTCCTGAGTAGGTGGTCCTAGTTCCCCCCACTTGGTTCTTCCTCCTATCTGTCCCTCCCTTCTTCCACCACTGGTTCCCCAACAATCTTCCATCCTCACCTCCTTCCTAGCTCCAATGCTCAATCTCTCCCCTCCCTGGCTCCTGGTCCTAATCTCTTTGCTCAGCTGGTCCCAGTCTTACTCTAACAGCAAGCTTCCTGTCAGATTTCTCCACCCCCCCCACTAGTTCCTAATCTTAGCCTGCTTGACCAGACAGTCCCAGTCTCCTTTGCTCTATCTCAGTGTTCCATCCCACCAACTGATCTGACTTTTCTCCCCTCTGCATTTAAATCAAATGATTTACTTCTCCATACCACCTTGGTGGCAGAAGACCACCACTTCCCTCAGGTACATTATCCAGCTCTACTCTGACCTGAAGTAACTTAGAGTATCCATTAAAAGGAAAGTCCAGCTGTGTCCCTGTTGCACTGGTCTGGAACATTAGCAGTCACACTGTGGACATGGGAATGTACAGTCT
Source organism: Podocnemis expansa (assembly GCA_007922195.1). Taxonomy (NCBI): domain Eukaryota; kingdom Metazoa; phylum Chordata; order Testudines; family Podocnemididae; genus Podocnemis; species Podocnemis expansa. The sequence continues at coordinate 26,018,740 of ML681989.1, read as the reverse complement.
GGGCAGAACTAGGAGCTGAGACAGATCAAAACACAAAAACTAGAGAGAAGTTACCTGCAAAAATCAAAGTCTCTTCTGAGCATTCATGAACTGTGTTTTTTCAAAAGCTTATAACTTGCCCAGATTTGGGAAGATTTTCAAAGGGATGACAAAATTCATATCCCTCACACAAAGGGACCCAAGCCACCTCATCCTGTCCTCATCCAGTTAAATCGTGTGTACCTGTTCTGAAGCAGAGGGTCACTGGACCAATTCAAAAAAAATGGTCAACAGAGGTTTTTTTTGTTTGTTTTTAAATACAGGCAAAACAATGCATTTTCCTCTAATCTCATTACCTGTAACATCTGAAACATTTTGGTAGAAATTAACTAAGTAAATATATACCTCAGCCTCATTCAGTCCAGATAGTGTAAGTTTGGAAAAGTTAGCATCGACTGAAAATAAGGTCTTATAATTGGAAGTGTCAAGTAATTTTAACAACAGACAACACTATCAGTTGCACCTCTAACAAAATCTGCCCAATCCCTTAGGTCTCAGCCAAAGGCCATGAAAATCAATAGACATTTTAATACTGGTTTCAGTCACAGTGGGTTAAGACCTGTAACTACACAGTGTTTTGCTCTTTGGAAGCTATGGAAGAGTTTTAACAACTAAATATTCACACACATGCAAAGCTCAAAACACAATGATTCCTAATGTTGCTTAAAGTCAGACTTAAAATGAAAAGAAACACATGATTGTAAAACCATTAGACTCGACTCCCAAGATTCTATGCTTAGTAATTACCTGAAAACATTATTAATAAAAAGTTTTGACACACCCTAATGAGAAGACAGAAAGATGTGATGAAGATTGAAGTTTTTCAAGAAATTCTACAGCAAGAGAGGAAATAACTACCAATAGGTGACTGAGCTAAAAGCACCTGCAAAAACTTAAAATTTCCATAAAAATAAATAAATAAATAAAAACGGGGCAGAAAAGCTACTTGAATGTCTTTTTTTGTGACAATGCACTTTCCTCTGGATGTAGAGAAAAACAATATGTTAGACTCACACGTGACTCATGACGTACATTCAAAAGACAAACCTTCCCAGTGCACACTTTTTAAAAAACATACACCTTCTGGTTCGTAAGTTAAGAAGTCACCCCGGATAACATACAGAGATTAACCAAGTAAGAATGTGCTCTAGAGATATTTTTGAAGAAAACCTCATCACCGCTTCAGTTAATATCCTAACAGACGTATGGCTAGCTTCAGTAAACAGCAATGGATGTTGCCGAAGACACCAAAAAATGAGAAAAAGCACGTCAGAGATCACAGCTTCAACGTCAGTGACAAAGAGAGGCATCACAACAATGATGCACAGAAAAATCATGTCTGAACTTTTAAACAGTTTGATCAGAGTAACTGATAGAAACTATTGATTGATCAGAGCCTCAAAATCCTACTTTAAAGTACGTACTGATTCCCCCCCCCCCCCCCCCAAATGTGACCAATTTAACTTACACTAAAATTTAAGACATTAATAGTTGGGTGCACAACTACTTGTCAGATTTTTCTAAAAGTTTGAAATTGCCTTTAAACCACTTTCTTTGTTCTTGGATCTTCCTAGACAGGAGATTGATCCTTCACAGAAACAGCAGGATAGGTCCTTAAATCAGAATTCCACTACTCTCATTTTAAGCTAACCTTATGTTTTCATGAGAAAGATGAGACATGAGACAGAAAGATCCTGGATCTAGTTTAAGTAGTTAATATTTATAAAGATAACATTAAATCGCTGCATAAGGCATGTATGTGTGTACGTACAGTACCTGTCACTGAATATAACAGCATCCTGAATTAGGGCTTGTCTTGAAACAGCCAAGATATTTTCACTATAATAATCAGTTTCCTTATGTACCACTACAGTTTCCATTCTGTTAAAATACCCGTAATTGGTCTTCAATTATATCATCTCTGCCAGGTTTTAGGCCTTGTAGTTACTCAAGGTAGTCAATTTAAAGACATTAGTGCCTGAGGATGACTCATTAATATGCTAATGAAGTATTTTGGCCTGATGAGTTTTCTTCTCAAACTCTGAAGAATCTCTCTTATGAAAAAGAAAAGCGATGAACAAAAAATCCAGAAATGAGTGTACTGTTTAATTTAAAAACCTTGTTTCCTTTTTTCAAAATCTGAATTGAACCTTGCATGTGTATTGTTGTTACTTGTTTAGTATCATATTTAGCAAACGGAAATTAAAATGAAAAATATAAAGCAGTGTCTATTTTTAGATTGCCACCTGAAAGTCAGAAATTATTAATGAAAAATCGGCACTGCAATAGTAAGTAAACACCACCTCAGCATCACGCTCTAAAAGTAATTACTAGCAACAAATACAAAATAATTGCTCAATTTTTACATATTTTGCTAATTTTCTTAAACTTGCTGGCATATTAATAAATGGAATAATCATCCAAAATAATTCCAGCCAATCTTTCTTACATTGGTTTGTCTTATTATTAACAAGACAAAGCATTACTAACACCATCTATGGTTGATAGTGGCCGTTTGGGGGAAGAAATTCCTATGCAAAAATAAAAACTTGAAGCAGACAGCTGTGCATTAATAAAACTTTGCAACACTTCCAGTTGAGTAACAAAAATGTATGCCAACAGGAAGAAGAGAAACAAAAATTCCCCTCTCCCACAACCTCTCAACTCACTCTTGCAGTGTTTCCACTCCTTTTTCTTTGTACTGCAGCTCTTGCTTCATCTGTGCCAACTCTCGTTTCAGTCTAGAAAGCTTAAAATAAAATGTTTTACAGTAAAAATATGTTATGGGAACCATCACTGAGGAACTATAATTGTTCCTTCAAATATGAAGAATTTTAAATTACTGTGCATTGTTTAAAGACTAGCATTTTCAAACTGAAAAAAATGATTATCTGTTTGGTTTTTAATCTAAAGAAAAAAGTCAACATATATTTTACAGAAATATTAATAAAAACCTGCCAAAACAATGTAACAACACTGCTAATCATACAGTGCGGTCCTTTCTTTGCATAATTTAGTATGCTGGTTGATATTCATTAGTGACAGTGGCCAACAAGTCTTAGGTCACATGCAACTTCCCATTTCCCTCCTTACTCAGTACAGGCAGGCCCCCAAAGACCTGCCAGCTTTATTTAACTGTATTGTAAACACCGTGTTCAAGCAGTCAGAAAGGAGAAGTTCAGTATTCTGAGTTTTTTTTAATGGGGATGTTCATCAAAAGTCACTAGAAACTAATGATTCATCTGCCCATTTTTATATCTGTATTATTAAAAAAGTAGACTGAACCCTCAGCAGTAAATATAATAAATATTTTTGTAATGTAATAAGCAGCTGTTCATTATAACCTCCAAAATTCAGTGTGCGACTGTCCTGACAATTACTATCAGGCTTCACTATCTTAATAAAGCTGCTCTTTACCTCATGGTCATTATAATGGATGCACAGAATTATGCCTGTTTTTATATGGGTGTTTCATATTTTAGTTAAAAAAGCACATACATTTTGGAATAGGCACTCCTTTTTACAGACAGTCAATAAATTATGCAGTCAATCTACTGACACAAAAACCAAAGGAAAACTTGAGTTTCGTAAACAAAAAATATGAACTGAATCTCCCAGAAATTCAGCTGATCTTCTACAATGCATCCTAAATGCTGATAAATCATATGTAAATCAGTAAGTGACCAAATTATTAATATGACATCTCTATCATGCGCCACAAAAACAGACATCATTACATCATCATATTACAACCAGCATTATATAGTGACTATTTGGATACCTAGTCCAACCTTTACAAAATTCAACTGATATAAAATACATGATTAATATTGGGGGGGGGAGGGCTGGTTGGTGGGCGTGGGTATGTTTTACATTAATTCAATATATATGAGCATGGATCAATATATATGAACAGAGGATCACCCTATACACAATAGTAAAAAGCGTATTTCATAGTCACTGTTGAAACCATATCAAATTTAAACTTGCTACATTTTCTTGTTGGCTTGCTGCATTTCCTAAACATTAGCTCTAGCAAATATAGTATGTTGTAAATAGACATAGAAAGAATAAATACCTTTGATGGGTGGTGAATGTAATTTATTTTCAGATCCACTCCTGTGAAAAGTGGTAACTAAATCATGAAGTCATAAAAGGGAACGCCACCCTTCAAAGATACATATTTTATTTATTTCATAAGTTGAGCATCTGGCTTGCTAAGCCCAATTGTGCTATTAATGAAAGGAATATGTAATTTAGAAATATGGTGTTACAAGCTGCTTAATTAGTTGTGGACTAACTAACTAGCTTGTCTAGACTTCTACTGTCCATAACACCACACTGTTCATCATGCCGCCAAGCAGATCTGGAAAAATAAGTAAAACTTTCCCTTCTACCATTTCAACTACTTCAGATAACACAGAATTCAAGGTATGGTCCCAACCCCAAAATGATACCTTCTTACACAACGCATATGGTCCATATGTGCATTTAGTGATATATACTTACCATAGTGTGGCAGGGAAGTGATGAAAGTTGGGGTGTCATTTATCATAGACTCCAAGGTCAGAAGTGACCAATATGATCATCTACTCTGACCTCCTGTACAACGCAGGCCACAAAACCTCACCCAACTACTCCTGCAATAAACCTCTAACCCAGGGGTCTCAAACTCAAATCACCATGAGGGCTGCATGAGGACTAGTATGTTAGCCCAAGGGCTGCACCACTGAAAAACATTTTCATACGACAATATTGTAAATATCAATAACAATAGTGTCATTACAGGCGAGAGGAAATAACTTTGGGGGCTGCAGACGGCCCACGGGCTGCAAGTTTGAGACTCCTGTTGTAATCTATGACTGAGTCACATTAAGCTCCTCAAATCATGATTTAAAGACTTCAAAGTACAGTTGATTACACACTAGCAAGTGAGTCCTGCCCCATGCTACAGAAGAAAGTGGAGAAAAAAAAACAAAAAAAAAAACACACCAGTGCCCTTGCCAGTCTGCCCTGGGGGGAGGCAGGATTCCTTCCCAACACCATATATAGCAATCAGTTACACCCTAAGCATCTTTCTTAAACATGAGGGACCAAAACTGTATACAATATTCCAGATGAGGTCTCACCAGCACCTTGTATATTGGTACTAAGCCCCCCACAATCTCATCTGGAAATGCCTCTTCTCATGCATCCTAGGATTGCATTAGCTTTCTTCATGGCCACCTCACTTTTTATTCCTTTATAAATTCAGCCCTGAGTAAGTGCTCTACTTTAATTTGTGGATCAACTGAACTCATCATTGTTCTTCAACACAGAGCCACATCCTGAGCTCAGCCACATATACAAAACCCTATTAACACAATGGCCAAATCTGAACACAAATCATTGGGATAAGTTGTTACTGAGACCAGAATATGGCTTGCACAACAGTTGCTATTGATGGCAATGCTCAAGCAGAAAGGAAATAATTTTTTTAATGAATTTGAGATTGTGAGGCTGTCATTCAGAAGAAAATTCTTTACACTTCTAAACATATACAAATGTTTTTGGAATCACATGGTAAATAGGGAACATCACTTTTTTTTTAATTAAATAATTGTTCAAGAGTAGAAGGGTACTTAAACATGCACAGTTTTAGAAGCATGAAAACACAGCTTCCAAATCTCATGGTGGATGTGTGGGTGTGTACAGCACTGTTTTAATCACACAATAATATAAAAAAGGATTACTCACTCTGTCACGACGGCTTGCTATTTCTGCTTTAATCTGACATGGGTCATACTTGGTATTCGTTGAAAATCCAGAGAATGCTAAACAGATGGGAAACAATGGTATTTTATAATAAAATTTTCGCTTTTTCAGTGTGTTACATGATAGTGTACATACGTTTTATGTCATGTATACTGTACAATATGTTGGCCAGTTTAAACATGTTTCTGAAACTTCAAAGCCCCAAACTCAGCAAATCACTTAAGCATATGCTTAAGTGTTTTGCTGGATCAAGGCCAAAAGAATATACTTGTAAAAAAGTGTGGGCTACATGACATTCCAGGTTCCCAAAGATGAGTCATTCTATTTCGAAGACGGAACAAGCTTATTTATCTACAACCTCCAGACAGATCTTTGTAAGCTATAATAATCATTTGTGGCAAGACAATGTTAGTGTAATTATTTCTGAGTAAAACATGGAAATGTTTGTAGCCAAAATTACTTCTTCTAAACAGTAGGGTCTAAAAATTGACAGTATATTTAAGGTTTCTCCTTTTATTTTTCTTGCAGTTTAGGAACTTTCATACAAATGAACCAAAATTTAATAGCCATATGATAATACAGATCTTATTTACAACCTTCTCAACATGATTTCAGACAGCAATTATTTTTGGCTGTTAGTTAAATGTCTGTTATTTACATGCAATAAATATAAGAATTTATTTAGCTGGCCAAAATTTGGACTGAACCATATAACAGAATATGAATCAACATGCTACCAAATGCATGTAAAAGTAATGAAATCAGATGGTCAAAAATTCAATTTAATAAAGCTGTTCTAAGAACAGAAATGCAGGAGCAGTTGTTCAAAATGAACTCAATTATCTCAGATTTATAAAATGCTATCTGCTTCCATGCACTGAGTTGCAAGAACTACATGCAAATTCATAGTTCAAAAATTTCCTCACTCGCCAAGTTATAGTCCCTCAAGAGCGAGAATTTTAATAATGTGATCATAGCTTTTCTTTGAACAGAGTCTCAATTTGAAGACATCTTCGTGTTTTCTCTTGGTAGACTGAGGTTTTCTAAGATGCAACATCATTTCATACAGCAACTTGTTCTTTCTTTGTAAGATTTAAGATTTTTAATCCCTGTAACCACTCCTTTTGATTTCCATCTTGTGTCCTCATTCTTGTACAACTCCCCTTCTTAAAGTTAAACTGTACCATGGTGTGATGTTTTTGGCATTACTCCTCCCCCCCACCCTCCGGGATGATGTCACAAACAATGTCTTTTCATACTGTAGGAAAAAGAGAATTTAACAAGCACCGATTAATGAAATACTGAAGGGAACATATAATGATCCATATGACAAATAATGGGATTAGGGTTGTTGTGTTGTGTGTGTTTTTTTTTTTTTTTTTTTTTTTTTTTAAAGAAAGTTGGGAAAGAATTATTTTCAGTAACCAGCCTAGATACAAATGAGTAATAATGGCCCTGAATGACAAATGTAAAATTGTAATGTTTTAATTGTAATGTGTCCTCATACCTTTCCCCTCATTGAACCAGAATGCCTATTTTTGGACTAGAAAGACATTTCTCTCTTTGGGACAAATTAGCCAGGTGTCCAAGAGAGTGGCGAGGTCTTTTTTTCCTTGCACTATCATACAAGTCTTTTTATAGGATTAAAGCAGTAAAGGAAAGGAAGCATTAATGTTAAGAAGTAAAAAGGAATGTCTAATTTGTAGCAATTAGCAGCCAGAATCTAATGTGGATAAAAAAAACCTGAAAGATCCAATACGTGTAGGAGTTCCAGAGAATGGCTGGTCAACCTGTTAGCGTGTAGAGAAATGGGGAGACATCAAACCCTTACAAACTGTGGTAGCAGAAAGATTCTCAAGTATGCCACGTCCAAGAGCTTAGAATGGAGATTGCTAACCTCTAGTTTGTTGATTTTATTGTTTGAAGTTGTTTAATCAAGCCCTGTGCCCAATAAAATACCTGGCATTTGATGGAAGTGAAGAGGGAGAAGAAACCCTCTCTGCTTATTATTAATAAAGTCAAGGCCTGATGCTTTGTAAGCCAGATCAGTGTTTCACTCTACTGTGACTTGATCAATTGTAGAAAGAACATTTAAACCATGTACCAAAGGGGCAGCCATGTTAGCCTAGTAAAGCAAAAGAAGCAAGGAGTCTTGTGGCACTTAAAGACTGACAGACTTACTTATCGCATGAGCTTTCGTGTGAGAATATCCTGCTTCGGGATATTCTCCCACGAAAGCTCATGCAATAAATAAACCTTTTAGTCTTTAAGTGCCACAAGACTCCTTGCTTTTTTTTTTTTTTAAAACCATGTAGTAACTTGCCAAAAGAAGTTGTGCAATTGCTATCAGTACATGGACTGAAATTCTCTATTCCAGAATTCCATAAACTTTTCCACAGTGTTGATTACAACTTAATAGTGAAAGTTTCATTAACACCTCCACTTCCACCTGCAAACACACAGCTCTCATCTCCCACTGTTCATAAGCACATAGCCTTGATGCAGTTACTGAAAATGCAGTCATAGAAAAGTCTTAATGTATTTTTAACTGACTTTTAATGAGATTTGACAATAAAAGAGTTCTGAATTTCTAACACGTAAAAGACATAAAAAATGGAAGGCATAGAAACACAAGTCTGATCTAATACGGAAAACATTTAAATGAAAGCATCACAGATTTTTGTGGTATCCTGTTTCATTAATTCTTTGATGTAACACACTGAAAGTAAATAATTTAATATTTTAAATAGTAAATATGTCATTCATAAAATTCTATGCTATGACTGCACCTTAAAGTTATCAGAATCACTTCAGCTATGAAGAAAAACCATAGTTACTTAGGACGAAGAGCTTTGTTTTTTCCTAACCATGTGGTTCCCCTCCAAAATAACTAAAGCATTTAGGGCTAATACTCAACACCCTTTACAATGTTTTGCCCACTGGGTGGGGGTTTGGAGGGGGAGGAGAAAGCAGCAAGAGTGATGGAAGCTCCCTACAAAGGGCAGAGAAGTAAGAGGAGGCTCTGACAACCAGCAAGAGGTGAGAGGGTGTGTTCAGCTTCAAATTGCCAAGGGAACTCTTGATGTCCTCCCCCTCTCCCGGTCCCACTGCTGCCCTGCTATGTCCCACTCACCTGATGAATCCCGAGCACCACTGCAGCCACTTTCTCCTCCCCCCACCAGGCATGCACAATTTTTTATGTCAGCAATATTTCCATTGGCGGGGCTCTAGCTATGTTTGTCCCCACAAGGTGGCACAATATTTAAAATAATATTTTAAATAATTTAAAATATTTTTAAATTATCCATTTTAATTTTGAAAATAGTATAAAAATAATCCATTAGGACTATGACATGGAGGCATCCCCAAGGTAAAAAGACAATGAGCTTTATGATATTGTGCATGGGAAAAAACATCTTTTAAGAACTATCTCAAAAAAGCTAGGCTTTTGGAAAAGGCTCACACAGTTATTAAAGGGATTTTTTTTCCATAATTTATCTACTGGCATACTACATAGTGTATATTTAACTGTTTGGACTTCCTGGCTCCGAGACCTTCAAATTGCCAAACTCATGCATCAAAGAACTCTGTCCCTGGCTCGGACTATCAAACGGAAGCAAAATTTTATATTTAAAAGTAGGCACTAAGAAAAGAGAATAAATTGTACTGGGACTGGACAGTAAGTTAGACTATGAAGACAGTCATCTGTAGAAACTTGTTGCATCTATTTCACCACAGTCACCAACCAGTCATTCACCATATGAATGGAAGCTTTCTATGAGTCTCACATTATAAAATCATTTCTCATAAAATGCTCAGCTCAGCTCCAAAGGCCACATCAAAACCTACACTCAACTACTGATGGATAAATCTCAATGGGTTTGGATAATGGTGTTGATTAACTGAACCATTTTGGACTTTCACTCATTTCCTCCTTTCCTAAAAGGCATCTCACCCTTTCAGTAATCCCCATTCCTCCACAGCACACTTTTTTTGCCCCCTCTGCAACATGTGGCACTTTCCACACTGACATACAATGAACCTCCACCCAGTCTGCTCTTCGTCCCTCAAACTCCTTTAGATACTTGCTGCAGCAATACACCTGTCTCAGTGCTGGACCCCAGGAACATGTACTTTTAGCTATCACAATGTCTGGCAAATCTTGGTATGATTTAACCTAAACCGAACTATGCAAGACACAACATTAGAAATTCTAAAGCTGAAGCAACTAGGTCCTTCAACAGACCTTAAAAAGTATTAGACAGCAACATATTACAGATCTTTGGGGTCTTCTGAATCTGCTGAAGGCCTTAGAGTCAGGAAGGCAAAACAGCTAGAGGCTTGTGGACAGTGAAGGAGCCAGCAGAGGACAACTGAATTATACTGTGCCTCAGTGAGCAGGGGAAGTGAACCATTTCTTCTTAAAGCAAACTATTCTTTTCAGTAGCAATGGCCAAAAAACCCCTTAACTGAACATTCGATCAATCTTATCAAACAACATTTGAGCTACAATCAGATAAAAGGCTTAAGTTCAAACTAGTTATCCTACTTAGAGGAATATTTTCACTCATTCCTATCCTAAACATTGCCTTAATAAACATCTCATGAGAAAATATTTATTAACAACTGTATACAGAGTTAATGAAACGTTTCTCATTTTCTAAGAGTTAGCTTAAAGCAGGACAATTTTATCACCCGGTGGTACAGTGTTGCAAATTGACATAGTGGATAACCATTACATCTTGCAGAAGACACTGGCTTCTCTAGAGCAAATAGGAACTTTAGAAACTAGAATGCATGCATGTAACCAGAATCCAAACATATTTTAATGAAAAACACCTCCTTAACTGGAACATTTTAAAGTAACGCATGACTTTCCCATTCACAGAGCCTGAGAACCAGAAACTAGGGATGGCCTACTTCTCTCATTGCTACACTAATGATTTCAATATTCTGCAGATGGATAAAAATATTAGCCTTCTCTTCTAAAGAGATAAAACCTACTTTGGAAATGTACAAGTTCAGTAAAATGAAACTTCTTATAACAAAGGAAACTGTCATTAGACAGGGTTAGTTTCCTATAAGACACAACTCCTTCCAATAAGCTAACACAGCAACTTCATGGAGTAGTTTATACTTTCACAACACAAAAAAACATGAGTGATGGGAAAAAGCTAAAAAATTGTGTGTAAACACTAACTAGTGGGAAAATACATGTTAACAAGAAAATGAAAGTAAACTCACCACTGGCATAGGAACGGCTATCATCTTCACACATTTTGTGCAGCTGCTGGTATTCTTCTTGGGCTAGCTCAAAACGCTGCTGTTTAATTTGATAAATCTCTTTCTTGGCATTAAGTGCCTCCTGGGCAACAATTAAATATTCCTTTAGCATGCGTTCCTGTTCTCTTCTCCATTGCTCTCTTGGGTCCTCAATTTGTGTGAGTTCTAAGGAGAAAATATCTTAAGTCCCATTACTCCTCTAAGCACAAGTACCTTCTCAATATCAATTCTCAGTCCCTATATTAATAGTTCATGAGCCCAAGAAATATGCTCAATGAATCCAAGTGAAGGCTGTCTCTAAACAATTTGGCATACCCAATTCAATACAAACTTCAAGATCACGCTAGGAAAACACAGGAAAAAAAAGGAGAGTCACCCTAAGTACACTGTCACCTACATTTTGAGTCTTTTATCCTTAGAGATGTGGTTAAAAAACTAATTTTTCAACCATAAGTGATCTTAGTCATTTTTTAAGATGACAAGTAAGACCATTCTAATGGTTTACCCATAATACAACTCACACCCAAATAGGAGCCAAATCAATATCCCAATATTTGATTTTCAACTTAGGGGGAAGTCAGAGCAGTTCAGTAAAACAAACAAACAAGGAGTCCTGTGGCGCTTAAAGACTAACAAATATATTTATTGCATGAGCTTTCAAGGAAGAAAATCCCCTTCCGTCAGACACTTTGAAGATAGGGGAACTTACAGAATGGGAGAAAATAAATGCAGGAGAGTGTAAGTCATGGAAACAAGTCACACTGTAACAGCAAATCAAAACAGTTGTAAAGATTCAAACACTGGCAAACAGAATATATAGAGGGAGATGAGGTCAAATCACCTGTTGTAATGAGAGAAAAATCCAGTGTCCCTATTAAGTCCTGAAGCAATGCATCTCCTTGCTTGTTTGCTTTACTAAACCAGATTAACATGGCTGCCCCTTTGGATCAGAGCCATTCCGAGATCTCATATCCAGCCTCCAGAAAGGTGCAAGAAAAACACAACATCCTGAAAGGCTAATTATGTTATCTTCATGACTGCACACTCAAACAATGAAAAATGAAGTTAGCTAACATGAAGATTGATATTTTGAGTCCAGATTCAAGAAAGTACTTTAACACATGCTTAATATAGCCTTAACAAGAACCTTGATGCTCTCATCATAACTCTTTTAAATTTTGAGAATAGTTAATGTTCTCCTTCGAGCACTGTTCACATCATTCAGTTACAGGTGTCTACGTGCCGCAGCGCAAGGTAGCTCAGAAAGTCTTTAGCGTTAGCCTGTCAGGTCAGGGCGCATGGCCAACACCCTCTCTGTGCCGTGACCGTGGCTATATAGGTGACCGTGATCCTGACCCTCCCAGTTCTTTTTTCCACCATCAGCGTTGGTTCGGATCAGCGTTATCTTGCGAAACACAAACGTCTGTCTTTCGCGCAAAACTCAAAATGCCAGGTTTCAAGCCATGCTTAGGATGCTGCAAGGCTTTTCCTATGGACAACCCACACAAGAAATGCCTCACCTTGCTTTTCCGATGGACGACCCACACAAGAAATGCACTCATGGTGGAGTGCTCCATTTGCCGATCGTTGAAGCAAAGGACTCGGCTGGAAAGAGGGCGTCGTCTCCTCTCAATTTCTGGGAACGGAGCTGCTCCATCTGAAGGTGGCTGAGCCACCAGCGCTCCGCCAGACCCTCGATCGGCCTGGGCTCAAGATTCCCGCTGATCACCAGTACCGTGCTTCAAATCTCGGCCCGCTACGGTACCGCCTCAGCACCAACCTCGCCAGTTCTCCGGTAGCCTCTCAGCTGCCCCAAGTAGGGCACTGGCTCAGGCACTGACCCACCAAGGGCATTCAAACCCAGCTCCGGTGCAGAAGAAGTAGAAGCGGACTATAGTGGCACCGCACCTCTCGGCACTGTTAGATACAGTACTGCCCCTGGCAGTACTGCCTCTAAGCCCGGTACCACTGGACCCGGCACGATCGCCGATACTGCTGCTTCCTGTGCCGTCACTTCCAGTACTGTCGGACTCAGCACCGACAACACCCACACCAATACCGGTACCTTCGTGGGCACCTTCACCCTTCTCCAACCCGGTACTGTCAAACCCAGCACCGGGTTCAAGTATTGCAGTACCGCCTCATCGCTCCTCTGAAAAACTCTCAATACCAGACTGCCGGATGGGGGGGGGGGGGGTGTTCCACTTGCCCCCCCAAACCCCCTTTTCCCCCCCCCCCCCCCCAGGATGAGCGTCCAAGAAAGCAGCTTCGAAAGAGCTCTATCACCAAGCTCGCGAGGAATACGCCCATTGGGAGAGGTCTCTGCTCCCCCCACAGCACCTATGCCACCGTCGAGGTCACCGCACAACAAGCAGACCCTCGACTGATTGAACGCGACGACAGATGATGCCTCCTCCCGTTATACCCGATCGCCTGTGCCAGAGTCCTCGGATTTCTCTGACGACAAGCCAGACCCTGATTCTACTCAACGTAGCAGATCAAGGGCTCAATCATCCTCCTCACCTGACAAGCACCTAACTGACAAGCCCGCCGACCGTGAAGGAGATCCCCGTGTCGAGCAGGACCTCCTCCGCCACATGGCAGCAAATCTGAAGCTGAAGCTGGGGCTGATCCAAGTGAAAGATGATTCCCTCTTCGACGTGTGCTGTAGAGCCCCACCGGCTAAGATTGCAATTCTCCTACAGGCCGGGGTGTTTCATATCGTCCAAGAATGCTGGCAAACCCTTCCTCAATTCCGCCAGTGTCCAAAGAGGAGGACAAGAAATACTCTGTCTCCCTGGAAGGATTCCCCTTCCTGTTCCATCATCCGGCCCCAGGATCCCTGGTGGTCGACGCGGTCAACCAAGGGAAGAGACAGGGCCAACCGAGCTCCATGCCCAAGAACAGAGAGGCAAGGAAGCTTGACCTATTGGGCAGGAAAGTTTATTCCTCTGCCGCCCTACAGCTGCATATCTCAAATCACTCAGCCTTGATGATGTGCTACATCTTCAACTTGTGGGAGGCTCTGCGAAATCTCCACTCAGCTGTCTCTGAGGAGCACCTGAGAGACCTCGAGGCAATGCTGGATGAAGGAGAGAGAGGATCCAGGGATGCGCTCGCGGCCACCTGGGCTGCAGTGGATACAGCGGCATGTATAATGGCATCGGCAGTCGTTATGTGCCATTTGGCCTGGCTCCAAAACTCTGGCCTTTCCACGCAGATGCAACAGATTATCCAGGATTTTTCCCTTCGAGGGTCCTGAACTCTTTGCATCTTCCACAGACGTGAAGCTGCATGGTATGAAGGACTTGAGGGCTACACTCTGGTCCCTCAGAATTTACACTCCTCAACCCATTAGGCACTCCTCAAGGTTGCATCAGCAACTACAGTAACAGTTATAGCAACTGAAACAGCAGCTGCAACTGCGGACCCAGTTCCCGAGATCCCTCCAGTTTCCCCATCGCCATCTTGGGGACCTGGACAAGGATACAGGCCGATCAGGTAAAGGGGGTAAGCTAAGCGCCTTACAGTCCGGATGGCACAGACAGGGATAGGACTGCTCTTTGGGCCGCAAACAGCATTTCTGACAGTCCTTCCGAGGGCAGCGCTCCAGAACCCCTGTTCTCCCCCCACCGCCTCCACCAATTCACCCCACAGTGGACCCGTGTCACGTCAGACCAGTGGGTCGTCGACACAGTGGTGAGAGGATACCACATCCAGTTCCTTTCAATCCCTCGGGACAGGAAACTGTCCCCCTCCCACAATACCTGAAAACCCAGATCTGCTGGGCAAGCTCAAGGTCGAATGCAGTCGAATGCTACTCTCCCTCGGAGCCATAGAAAAGTTCCCAAAAGAGAGCGCGGCAAAGGGTTCTATTCCCGCTACTTCCTAGTCCCCAATGGGGACCTACAACCCATTTTAGACCTCAGAGCACTCAACAAAAACCAAAAGAAAATGAAATTCCGCATGGCTTCCCTGCCCCAGATTATCCTCTCCCTGTCCCCAGGAGTTTGGTTTGCAGTCCTCAACCTACAGGACGCTTATTTCCACATAGCCATTCAACCCCATCATAGACATTTTCTCAGGTTCGTAGTGGCACGACACCACTATCAGTTCACCGCCCTCCCTTTCAGGTTATCGCTAGCTCCCATGGTGTTCAAAAAGTGTGTAGCACCAGTTGCAGCTTTTCTACACAGGACGGGTATAAGAATCTACCCTTACCTAGACAATTGGCTCATAGTGGGCAACTCAAGTCGACAGGTACAAAACCATGTCGACCTAGTAATGAACCTGTGCAAGTTCTTGGGCTTCTGCATAAACTCAGAGAAGTCCAAACTTTGCCCCACTCAGGACACAGAATTCATCGGGGAACGTTTAAACGCCCGACAGGGCACCACGTCCTTGCCCCTGTCAAGATTTCAGTCCGTCTGTACCATCATCACGGAGCTCCAGACACCCGGGCTGACCACAGCACGCTGGTGCATGCAGCTCTTGGGACACATGGCAGTGGCCACGTCAGTAATCCAAACAGCCTGCCTGCGGATGAGACCGTTCCAGCTTTGGTTCGCCACAAGCTCTCGACCAGGAAGGGACCGCCAGCAAAAGGTACCCTCAGTCCCTCAATATGCCCTGGAGTCTCTCCAAATCTGGAAGGACCCCGACTTCGCAATGGGGGGAATTCCGTCCAGGGAGTCCAAGCCTTCAGTGACCCTGATAACGGATGTGTCTGACTCGGGTTGGGGAGCCTACCTGGCCGGGGGCCCCTCCACACAAGGTGTTTGGAATCCTGAGGACAGACTCCTCCACATAAACATGAAGGAGCTCCGGGCTATCAGGCTGGCCTGCACAACCTTCCTAGAACAGATCCAAGGCAGCGTGATCTAGCTCCTTTCAGACAATACAGCAGCCCTGTTCTACACGAACCGTCAAGGGGGAGTCCTCGCCTCAGCTCTATGGGAGGAAGCAACCAAGCTTTGGCAATTAGCGATAGACCATTACTTCACGGCGACTGCCTCCCACTTACCCAGGATAGACAATGGCATAGCGGACTCACTCAGCAGGAAGCCCCTGGCAAATCACGAGCGGTCCCTCCACAACGAGGCTTTCTCCCTGCTGACAAACAGACGGAGAACCCCTCAGATTGACCTCTTCGCCACGGGGCAGAACCGCAAATGTCCCTAGTTATGGTCCCTCTGGGGTCGGGAGGAGGGTTCTCTCAGCGATGCCTTCCTCCTCAGTTGGTTGGGGGCCCTAATGTATGCCTTCCCTCCATTCTCCCTGATCCACCGGGTGCTACTGAAGGTCCTCGCAGATGAGGCATACATCATCCTGATAGCCCTGGACTGGCCCAGACAACACTGGTTTCCTCTCCTACAGGACATGTCTGTGAGGACCCTGCTCTGCCTCCCATGGTTTGCGGACATCCTGACATAGGACTGAGGCTGCCTTCGGCACCCAAACCCAGGCCTCCTGCACCTGACAGCCTGGATGCTCTGTGGCTCGGTGAGCAAGAAAGGTGCTGATCAGATAGGGTTAATAAGGTCCTGGTTGGTAGCAGGAAACCCTCCACCAGGTCCACCTACATGGCAAAATGGAATCACTTTTCCACTTGGTGCCGTGACAAAGACACAGACCTTATCTCTGCACCAGTTCAGGCAACTTTGGACTACCTTCTTGATTTAAGAGAGAAAGGCCTAACCCTGTCCTCATTAACAGTCCACCTGGCAGCAATTTCAGCCTTTCACCAAAAAGTAGATGGGGCTCCACTCTTTTCACACCCCATCTGTCACAGATTCCTGAAAGGGGTGGAAAAACTTTTTCCCCACACCCATAAACCCACTCCACAGTTGGATTTGAACATTGTGCTGCGGGCTCTGACAGAACCGCCATATGAGCCCTTGGACTCAGCCACCCTGCTCATACTGTCCTGGAAGGTGGCTTTCCTGGTGACAATTACCTCGGCCAGAAGGGTCTCAGCAGCACCAGGAGCAGGCAACAGGACTGTTAACAGGGGAGTTTCAGAGGGAGTTTGTTGGGGAGTTTGGAGGGAGAAAGACAGACTTATGGCAGAGATGGAGGTAGCTGCAGAAATCACTCCAACAAGGGAAGAGACAACGAAGATGAGAGGATGTGGAAGCTGTGGGATGTCCATTATCTTGGAGGGTATAACCCTAAAGAATTTTGTTTGTATCAAGTGCCGCCTCATAGAGCTGTTGGAGGAGAAAATCTGGGGGTTGGAGATGCAGGTGGCAACTATGGTTGAGTTTAGAAGGCAGTTTGAACAGCTGATGGAGCCGAGGACTGGAGACAAAAACCTCAGACCTGCAGATGGAAACAGGAGAAACCACTTCTGAGGGGAGGCTGCTAGGTGAGGAAAGTGAGCAGTGGAAATACGTGACTGTGAGAAGGCGGCAGAGAAAAAGACCAGCTAGTAAAGGTGAAATAGAACTGAGTAACAGGTTTGCTGAATTAGCAAATGAAGGAGAGCAGCAGAGAAACACTGAAGGTGGGAGTGTGAGGAAGAAGAGGAGAGCAGTTAGTCCCATTCAAAGGAGAGTTGAGCCTCTGGAGATAAATAAGAGCCCAGGGAGCTTTCAGGAGCAGATGCAGAGAATTGCGAACAGCAACTGTAGACATCATGACTCCCGGACCAAGAGAACTGGGGATAGATTGGAGAAGCACACTGTTTCCAGGAAAAGGCAAGTGTATGTGATTGGGGATTCTCTGCTGAGGAGGGCAGACAGGCCTGTAACCAGAAGTGACCCTGAGAACAGCAGGATGTGCTGCTTGCCTGGAGCTAAGATACACGATGTGGATCTGAGGCTGAAAAGGATCCTAATGGGAGCAGGAAAGATTCCTCTGATTATCTTTCATGTGGGTATGAATGATATACCTAGATTCTCATTGGAATGTATCAAAGGAGACTATGCCAGGCTGGGGAGGACTCTCAAGGAGCTGGAGGCTCAGGTAATCTTTAGTGGGATTCTGCCTGTCCCTAGAAGAGGACAACACAGCTGTGAGAAGATTCTGGCAGTTAACAGATGGCTCAGGCATTGGTGTTACAAGGAGGACTTTGGGATGTATGGGCACTGGGAGGCATTCATGGACAGAAGATTATTTGCTAGGGATGAACTTCACCTGAGTAGGGAGGGTAACAGACTTCTGGGAGGGAGGCGAGCTCAACTGATTAAGAGAGTTTTAAACTAAGGACTGTGCGGAGATGGCTGGGAGATGCTCAGACAATCTCTATGCCTGATACTAGCACTGAGGGGCAGGAAACTGAATTCAGAAAAGACAGTATAGATGCTAGAAAGGAGGGAAGCACAAATGCTGGTCTGAGGGGTGATGTTGGCAGTAGTAATAAAAGGCCATGTTGGGTACAGAACGTGAGCACAGCTGAGCAGCAAAAGCTAAAATGTTTATATACCAATGTGAGAAGCCTCAGTAATAAAATGGAGGAACTGGAACTACTAGTAGAGGAATTGAAATCGGATATTATAGGGATAACAGGAACATGGTGGAATAGTAGTCACGACTGGTGTACGGGCATTAAAGGCTTTGTGCTCTTTAGGAAAGACAGATGTAATGGCAAAGGTGGTGGTGTGGCATTGTATATCAATGATGCAACAGACTGCAAAGAATTCAGAGTGATGAAATTAGCAGGACAGTCTATCTGGGCCAAAATCACATTGGAGCAGAAAGCTACTAGAGTTTCTCCTGGATTAGTGCTTGGGGTGTGTTACAGACCACCGGGACCTGATCTGGACATGGATAGAGAACTCTTTAAAGCCTTTAAGGAAGTAAACACTGCTGGGAACTGTGTCATTATGGGAGATTTTAACTTCTCAGATATAGACTGGAGGATTTGCACTAGCAGCAATAAAAGGGCCCAGATTTTCTTGGAGGTGATAGCAGATGAATTTCTCCATCAAGCGGTTTCCAAACCAACAAGAGGAGATGCAGTCTTAGATTTGGTATTAGTCAGTACTGAGGACCTCATAGAGGAATTAGTTGAAGGGGACAACCTAGGCTCTAGTGATCATGAGCTAATCCAGTTTAAACTGAATGGAAAGGTAAACAAAAATAAATCTCTGACCAGAGTCTTTGACTTCAAAAGGGCTAACTTCAAAAAATTACAGGAATTAGCTAAGGAAGTGGACTGGACCAAAGAATTCATGCATATGAACACTGAGGATGCTTGGAACTGCTTCAAGACAAAGCTGCAGGAACTATCTGAAGCCTGCATTCCAAAGAAGAGGAAAAAATTTTCAGGTGTGGGTTCTAAACCAAGCTGGATGAATTTACATCTTAAACATGTGATTAGGAGGAAACACAAGGCCTACAGGGAGTGGAAGTTGGGAGGGACAGGAAAGGAGGACTACCTTTTAGAGGTCAGAGCATGTAGGGATCAAGTGAGGAAGGCCAAAAGCCAAGCAGAGTTGGACCTTGCAAAGGGAATCAAAACCAATAGTAAAAGGTTCTTCAGCCATATAAAACAGAAAGAAAACACAGAAGGAGGAGGTTGGACCACTATACACTGAAGATGGGATAGAGATCAAGGATAATCTAAGCATGGCTGAATATCTAAATAAGTACTTTGCCTCTGTCTTTAATGAGGGTGATGGTGAGACTGGGGACAGAGATGGGGCAGCTAATTAGAATGCAGAAGTGGAAATTACCATATCTGAGGTGGAAGCCAAGCTTCAGCTGCTTAATGGAACTAAATCAGGGGATCCAGATAATGTTCCTCCAAGAATTTTGAAGAAACTTGCACATGAAATTGCCAGCCATTTAGCAAGGATTTTTAAAGTATCGGTGAACACAGGGGTTGTACCTTATGACTGGAGAATTGCTAATGTAGTCCCTATTCTCAAGAAAGGTAGGAAAAGTGATCCAGGTAACCACAGGCCTGTCAGTTTGACTTCAGCAGTATGCAAGGTCTTGGAGAAAATTCTGAAGGAGGATATTGAGGAAAATGGTAACTGTGATAAAATACAACATGGCTTTACAAAAGGTAGATCATGCCTGACCAACCTGATCTCCTTTTTTGAGAAGATAACATATTTTGGATAAAGGGAATGCGGTAGACCTAATTTACTTAGATTTCAGCAAGGCATTTGATACAGTTCCACACAGGGAGTTATTAGTTAAATTGGGGAAGATGGGGATTAGTATGAAAATAGAAAGGTGCATAAAGAACTGGTTACAGGGGAGACTACAGAGGGTCATAGTGAAAGGTGAACTGTCTAGCTGGAAGGAGGTTACTAGTGGAGTTTCCCAAGGGTCGGTCCTGGGACCCATCTTATTCAACCTTTTCATTACTGTCCTTGGCCCAAAAAGTGGGAATGTGCTAATTAAGTTTGCAGATGACACTAAACTGGGAGGTACTGCCAATACAGAGGAGGATTGGGATAGCATACAGAATCATTTGGATGACCTTGTAAGGTGGAGCATTAGAAATAGGATGAAATTCAACAATGGGAAGTGCAAAGTCATGCACTTAGGGACAAATAAGAGGAATTTTTCTTATAAGTTGGGAATGCATCAGCTGGAAGTGACAGGGGAGGAGAAGGACCTGGGCATACTGGTTGATCACTGAATGACAATGAGTAGCCAACATGATGTGGCAGTGAAAAAAGCTAATGCTGTCCTGGGGTGCATCAGAAGGTGTATTTCCAGTAGAGACAGGGAGGTGTTAGTACCATTATACAAGGCACTGGTATG
The DNA here is from genome assembly GCA_007922195.1 of Podocnemis expansa. Classification (NCBI taxonomy): domain Eukaryota; kingdom Metazoa; phylum Chordata; order Testudines; family Podocnemididae; genus Podocnemis; species Podocnemis expansa. The sequence goes on along the minus strand of ML681989.1, from coordinate 25,997,941 downwards.
ACCTCACTTGTAGTATTGTATACAGTTCTGGTCACCCATGTTTAACAAAGATGAAGTCAAACTGGAACAGGTGCAAAGAAGGGCTACAAGGATGATTCATGGAATGGAAAATCTTTCCTATGAGAGATGACTTAAAGAGCTTGGTTTGTTTAGTCTGACCAAAAGAAGGCTGAGAGGAGATATGATTGCACTTTATAAATACATTAGAGGTTTCGATACAAGGGAGGGAAAGCAATTATTTGAATACAGCACCAATGTGGACACAAGAACAAATGGATACAAACTGTCCTTCAGAAAATTTAGGCTTGAAATTAGAGGCAGATTCCTAACCATCAGAGGAGTAAAGTTCTGGAATAGTCTACCAAGGGAAGTGGCGGGGGCAAAACCTTAGGTGCCTTCAAAACAGAGCTTGATAAGTTTATGGAGGGAACAATATGATGGACAGTGTAGCTTGGCCACTGTCTCTCTCTTACTACTGGTGAGGTGTATGATAGTGACCTGGGAAGGGGCATTAGATGGGGTGGGTTCTGAGTTATTACAGAAAAGTTCCTCTTGACTGGCTGTTGTGGACTTGCCCTCATGCTCAGGGTTTAACTGATCGCCATATTTGGGGTTGGGAAGGAATTTTCCCCCAGGGGAGACTGGCTTGGGCGCTGGGGTTTTTTGCCTTCCTCTGTAGGATTGGGCATGGCTCACCTGCTGGTTGACTCTCTGTATTAAAGTCTTTAAATCATGATTTGAAGACTTTAATAGCTCAGTTATGAGTTTGAGGTTCATTGTAGGAGTGGGTGGGTGAGGTTTTGTGGCCTGCAGTGTGCGGGGGGGTCAGACTAGTTGATCATAATGGTCCCTTCTGACCTTAGAGTCTATGAGTTATCAGCCCTGTCCTCTGAACCTCCATATATGGTTTTCTTCCCAGACAAGGTGGTCCTTTGTCACCACCCCTCGTTCTTGCCCAAGGTTGCCACCTCCTTCCACATGAATCAAGAAATCTGCCTGCTCGTCTTCTATCCAGACCCTCAGGTGACAGAAGAGAAACAGTGGCACACCCTGGATGTGAGGAGAGCGCTCCTAATCTATATCGAGCGCACACGATCTTTCCGCAAGACCTCCCAATTGTCTGTGGCGGTCGCTGAACGCATGAGAGGCTCGCCAGTATCCTCCTAATGCATCTCCAAATGGATTGTAAACTTCATGAAAGACTGTTATGGAAGGTCAAACACGCCTCTCCCAGAGACCGTGAGAGCCCACTCTACCAGAGCTCAGGCATCTTCCACGGCCTTCCTCGCTAAGGTCCTGATCCAAGAGATCTGCAGGGCCACTACATGGTCGTTGATATATACCTTCACGATGCACTACGCCATTGCCCAACAGGCTAGAGATGCTGCTGCTGTGGCCAGAGCTGTACTCAGGGTGGGTAGACTGTAACTCCTCACACCATCCTTGGATATGGCCAGCAGTCACCTGTAACTGAATGATGTGAGCAGCACTCGAAGGAGAATGGTTGGTTACTTACCAGTAACCGTCCTCCTTCGAGATGGGCTGCTCGCATACATTCAGGTCCCTCGCACCGTCCCCGTTAATGGAGTTGGCAAAGGTATATGGGACTGGGAGGTCACCTATATAGCCACAGTCGTGGCGCGGAGGGGGCGTTGGCCGTGCGACCTGACCTGACAGACTAACGCTAAAGACTTTCCGAGCCACCGTGCGCTGCGTCATGTAGACGCCTGTAACTGAATGTATGTGAGCAGCCCATCTCAAAGGAGGACGGTTACTGGTAAGTAACCAACCATTTTCAGTCACAGCCTGGAAGTAAAGCTTGTTTCTGCTATTGAGAACCCTTTCAAAATACCTGTTCACAACATCAAAAGAAGTTTTCAATATATTATGTTCATGCAAACAATTGAGTGGCCCACAAACGCAAAAAACCAGCAAAAATCCATATTAAAATAGATTTTTATGAGGTGGCCCAGGTACAGGGTGTGCCTATGCATAGTCCACTGGGTATGTGAATGCTGGAATCCTATGGCTGTACCCATAAAAATGATATGCACAAGTCACCATTAGGGCACCTCCAGCACTGGCAGTGATTGTGTAACCTGTAATACAGAGGTCAGGCATCTTACCACCCTACTTCAGAGCAGGGTGAGTCAGCATGGTGGTAAAAATGCTTTCACTTATTAATGAAGTGATTATCATCATCATACCACAAATTATCTTGAGGAATGTAGAATAAGCCATAAAACAGATATTCAATACAAGCAAAAAATATTTTCAGTTACTTTTTACCTCTAAAATCTCTCTTTTTACTGCGTTTATGATAGGAAAGGAAAAAGTCAACTCTTTTGTTAGTACTAGTTAGGGCTTAAAGCTATTTAAATATTTCTGTTTTGAAATCATAAATTGTAATGATTGAGCCCAAATAATTAACAATTGTAGTTCTCCCTTTCAGCTGATTATAAAAATCACCACAGACATACATGCAACTCTGTTGTTTGAGAATCATATGAAAAGCAGATGCCTAAACAAATGAGATTTTCAGGAATTAAAATGAAAATATTTACTGTGATGCAGAACTATGACACTCTAATAAAGGGCTCTTCACAATCTTCCAATTCTAATTCCAGCAAAGGCTGCAGCGTATCACACACAAACCTTTGAGAAAAGTACGCTGTACATTTTGAGGCCTACCAATTGATCCAAAAATCTTCATCAGCATCTTCAAAAGTAATGCTTCTAGTTAAATTCAATACTGTCATTCTGTGAAATACTGCATTTCACATGTATGGAGCACAGAGTATGCCAGGGACCATACACAAACTGAAACTGAAGGTATTTTAGATATGGATAGCTACTAATTAAGTTTGTTTATAGCTGACTGAAATTCCTATAGTCATTCAAGCACAGCCCTGGCTCACCAAGACAATGGAATATGTTATTCCCAACTGGAAAACGTGCAACTGGTTAAGGGAAACTTTAAAGGCTCTAAGGAGGAGGGAAAAGGAATTCAGTGGTTGGCATCAACTGAAGATTCTTAAGAAATGCTTGGAAGGGATCCAACACCAGCTTAGTGAGGGTGTCAATGAAGGCCAGAATTAACAGGATGAGATGGAAATCAGGACCAGCTCAGAAAGTCGTTCTGTGATTTACAGAGGATTCCTTTACATCTTAGGTTTCCTAATGTAAATGGAAAGTCACTAGCCAGAATCTTTTTCTTCACAGCCCAGCTTGTGTTCTGCCTTTCTTGGATAAAGCTATCAAGGTGAGAGACCTAGAAGAATCATATGTCCTACTACTGTATTTCAAAGAAAGGAAGGTTTGTGTGTACATAGTGTGGCAGGTTTCTACAATGCATGACTTTAAAAAGCACTGATTTGAACCTCTCTTGTACTCTCTCCCAACATTTCTTGTAACTAGTACAGAATGTACATTTCTGGCAATGTGCCTACTGAAATACTAAGCTCCAGTTGCTGGATAGGGCATATAACCAGGCCATCAGTAAAGAAAAATGGGGGAAAGTCCAGTTAATGAGCAATCTTGCCCTCCCGTTGGATACAGTCACCCAATAGCTACTGGAAGTAGATCTGAGAACTCCCAGAATAGGAGGTTCTTTCCAACAGAACTTCTCCTTGATTCTTACACTATCACTACATTCACCTGTTATTATCTATGCCAGCAATGGTTAATGAATAACCATCATAAATTCTACCCCTGAAATAAGATCAAGCTTTAAAAAAGGGGGTGGGGGAGGCAGACATATTTATTTCAGAACCTGAAAAATCCTAACAAACGTCTCCTGTTAACTGGATGCTTTACTAGGTCTTTTTACGTACACCATGCCAAGGGAGGTTTGTGTTTAGTTCTTTATCTACTACGGCCGTTAAGTGCTTTATAAACAAAAGAAACCCGCCTTTGAGTCACTATGCAGAATTATTCACTGTATGCTTATATGTACACTGAGTGTTGTTTACAAATGTATCATACTCTAACAGTCTGAGGTAAAACTATGTTCTATAAAAAGTTCTCCCAATAGCTCAAATGAAAATCAATGAGCAATGCTGTTTACAGCAGTTCTTTACGAATTTCACAAGTGCCTGGTAATGAATTTTCAACGGCTCCTGAAATATTTACAGGAGTGATCATTCTAGTAATAAAGGCTTTGGTATGTTAGAAGCAGCCTCTTACATGTGTACATCTTTCACACAACAAAATTAGGTGAAAAATATTCTTGTGAAAACAACAAAAATATGCAGAGCAGTTCAGGAGATGGTATAATATCAGAAAAGATTATTTTAAAGGAATTAGATTTTGTAGAGATGATGATGAAATTGATTTTGGTTATAATGCTGTTTACCCCTCATGTTATTGCTGCCTTTGCTCCTTTCTTCTTTTCTAATCAGCTAAAAGCCTACCTGCACAACACTGAAAGAATTCACTCATTAGTGATAAGCAGCTTAATGATGGCACCAGGACTATACCAATAGCAATATTACAAAGCTATAAAGATAAGCTGTATACTTTCAAACGTATGTATACTTGGCAAACATATCAGACAATGGTGATATGAAGTTCAGCAACAGCTTAACAGAAAATATACCTCTCCAGTGGTTGTCCTAACCCCACTGATCTGCTATGTGGAAGCACAAAATATGCACTGCTTAGGGAAGGATGAGATTGCTGACTTAAATACAAGGATATATCATCAAATAATAATCTCAATAGTATGCTAAGCAGCCACTAAAACGAAAAAATATCACACACCTCCTCTCAGTCTGTTTTGGGTACAGTGGGTTCTTTTGTAAGTGAGCAAACTATGGACCACTGGAATAGTGTGCAACACATACAAAACACAATGTGAAAATGCTGACATTTCAGCATTTTGTATCACTTTTTGCCAAGTTCCTTCAATATCCTTCTGTCAAAACAACAACCTGAAGCACTGATCAGGAATCCGTCTATCATGGAAATGCTATCCTAACATAAATGTTTGCAAAAATGAAATTAACTGACTTATTCCAACAAGTGGAGTTTAGATAACCTTTTATATTACAACACAATAGTAGGAGAAATTTTACATAGAAGCATTTTTCATCTATGAATATTAAAGTACTTTACAATAGGACGTTATTGTCATCATTCAACAGATGTGGGATCAGAAACACTACAAGACTTGCTCGGTTTTTCACACAGTGGCTAAAAGTTGAATAAATCTCATCTTAATCTCACTTGATGCAACTACAGACAGTTTGTGAATGTTCACGAAAATAATCCCACTTCTACTCACTATTTATATGGTCCATGTAATAAATTCCAATCTGTTGATCGTAAACAGTTTCCCATCCTAAAGGAAGTTCATCACCGACACAGTCAGCAAATGTTAATGGCTTTGTAATTCTGTAAAATATAAATAACAAAAATTAACTCAACAGATGCACAGTTCACTATGCAATTCATGCTATTTTTGTAAGTGCTTTGACTATACCAAACCTCTCATTTAAATACTTAAGACACTTGAGTAAGCAATAGTAATTTTAAGTACATGAAAACTGAAATGTACAAAGAAAATTAAAATTTAATTTAGAAACCGTGCTGACGGAGACTCCCAAAACAGGTGAGACAGCTTCTCCCTTCAAGTTTTGTGTTTACCTATTTAATTAAGATGGCATGCAGTTCTGCCAGTTTTTTCCCATATTGCAGTAACAATGTGAGAACAGAGGTACAATTCATTGCTGTTCACATTTATTGGAAACTTCATAGCATCCAAGCTCTTAGACTGTCACAGCAATACAGTTTGTTGACCATAGTAGCTTGAGAGAGAGAGAGAAATAAATATTCTCTTTTTCATTTGTCAATGCACAACTATCCATGAAATTCCATTATCTTAGGTCAGCATGGATTACTTTTTCCAGGGGGAACAATAAGCAAACAGACAATCACTATAGGTTTGTGAAGGCTTTTGATATTCTTAAAATGAAGGATCTATACAAGTATCAGCAGCAAAGTTACTAACTGAATGTTTAGAATATCACTATTTCTGAAGCAACTGTTTGACAAACCAATAGTAATAAAATACACTGAAAAGATTAATAGAGTACTGGTGAATAATTAGTTAATTTTCCTAGTATTCACTGTGCCATGGATTCAACATTTGTACTGCTCTGGAACATCAGAACTATCAAGAAATAAAGAAAACCAATACAAATGCAAAAATAATGCATACAGAATCAGAGACATAGATTTTTATCCAGTTTACTTCTCATAGTGTCAGTCCACTAGTTGCTCAACCCTCACACAATGTATTCCCTAATATTTTCTAAATAGCTCAAATAAAAATTATAGTTAGCTGTCTATTCGTCATAGTCACAAAAGAAAAAGAATTTATAAACACTAACTGAATATACTCAATAAGAGCTTAAGTTAAATAAAAACAATTCTAACCTAAAAATCTTATGAGCAATGCACATCACCACCTACAGCAAAAAAGCAGCAGCTTCCAGATTTGTAAACAAATGTGCAACATCTGATTACAGTCTCTTACAAAAGATCAGAATTTGGACATTTATAAATGCAAACATTTTACGTCCAGCAGGAATCCTAATGGTCATCACTGAACTTTCCGCAGTAGGTCCTGCAAAAATTCTATAATATGTATGAGCTAGAGAAGTGGTTCCCAACAAGTGGCCCGGGGTCAAAAGTGGACTATGGTGGTCTTTCCAAGTGATCCCACTGCTCCCTGCCTGCTGGCAGCAGAAGGGATTCACTACCTAAGAACTCAAGGAGTGTGTGTTGTCGTGGGGCTACAAGTCTGGTGCAGGCTCCTTGTTACAGCCAGTACTCCTTTTCCTCTGGCTGCTGCAAGTACAGCAAAGCGCTCCTTTTGCATCCACAAGTGCTGGGATCCCCGGTGGAGCTAGAGCGAGGGGAGATCAATGCTCTCCTCCTGTGGCTCCAGCAGAAAGCAAAGCCTGGGCTCCTAGTTTCTGGGGGTACTGCTGGAGCCAGAGGGAAGAAGGCACTAGCTGCCAAATGGAACCACTGCCTAGAGACCCAGTTGGACTGCTGCTGGCTGCTCCTGAGGGAGCCAGGCTGGGGCACTGCTGGTGAAGCAGCCAGGACCTGCAATGCTTGAGGCGGCACAGGACTATAAAAATCCATGCCTTACTGTCTGACCTGCACTTAGCAGGCCACCCTCCTTGACTTAGTAACCAGGCCATGTGCTGTAGAATGTAGTGGCAGTCACAAATCTATACCAGTGCTTTGTCTGTGAAAGTGCAACATACTATGAGTAATTTGTAGGTTTAAAATAGTGAATGTAAAAATGACCACAGTAGCATCCAAATGTTTAAATACATAGGGATTTGTAGTCCTTAATGGTGTACACATCAAACCATTTTTACAAGCTGACAGACTGGTGGCCCTTCACAGTGGTAGAAATATTTGTGACACGAGCCAAAAAGGTCGAGAACAACTCAACTAGAGCGTTATCTTTTAAAAAGACATCAATCTCACTTTAAAGACTTCTGTTGACACAGAATTTACCACATCCATTGGCAACCTGTTCCAGTGACTCATTACCATTTAAATTTAGTTAGCATCAATTTTGAAAAGCTCAGAACTGAACCTTAAGTCTTTGTATGCTAGATGTAAAAACCCTAAAGTATCAGATATATTTTCTTTCAGTGTTGATACAGACTTATCAACTTATCCCCTAATTATCTCTTCATGAAACTCAACTGTCTTGCTGGAAAGTATATTCACCAGTCTTGGCTCTTGTCTGTATCCTCTTCATTTTTTCAAAATCATTTTTGAAGTACTGACGTCAAAACTGGTCAGTGTATTCCTGTAATGGTTTCACCAATGTATATGCACAAGTAATGTCAATTCTGTATTCCTTCTCTATGTTCTTTTGAGCATCCAAAGATTCTTTTTTCCATTTTAGCCATAACAGCAAACGAACATGTCCTGTCAGTATACCACCATGATCTCCTATACCTTTTTCAGAATAAAGAAACTAGACTTATTGCTAACTGTTCTCCCCCACCAGCCTACCTGCAAGACATCACCTTATCTTTTTTACATAAACAATTCCATCATTTCCAGAAACTTTTCCCCTGATGGCAACTTTTCAAATATAAACCAACCTATACTTGTATCTGGGTCTCTTTCCAACTTGGAAAAGAAAAAGTCCAAACCTTCAAAGCAAAACGCTTCATAATAAAATATTTAAAGTATTCTACTCATATTTAAAATGAAAGAAATTAATACTTTTCCATGATATTTCCCAGACATGATGAACAGACCAATTTGGGCTCCATTCAAAACGATATTTAGAAAATCAGTTTGTTTTCCTAGTTCCATAAACTTATGGTTTAGGTGGTTCCCAGATACACTGATTATTTGTTCTACAAAACATGTAATGACATGCAAAAAATGCCAAAATTTTGTTTTAATATCAAACAAGATTTTGAATTGAAGGGTAGAGAGAAATCCTGATCAATCAAATATTGAAGCCACTACCTATTTAAATTTATTTAACACCAAATAAAATAGCAAAAAAAATTGAGAAATTAACCCTTCTTTGAAATCAAAGCAAGTGTCCACATGTAGAATGTTCTTAAATCACAGGTAACATCACTAAAGATGCAAGACAAATACTTTCTGTTCTTGCTCAGGCTCATTCATCGATGTCACATACAAAAAAGACATAAATTGTGTCATTCAGAGCTAATCTACGTACTCATAAGGCTGTCATTGCCACAGTAATCTGATCATTGAAAGGTTTTGTTCATATTAATATATTTCTTAGCTTTCGAAACAGAGTAGCTATACTATAAATGGTTGCCTTGATGGAAGTGCTAGCTAAGGGCATAAAAAGAGTCTCTGTTGTTTCCCTGCTGGCACTTCCACCATCATTACCACTGGGATAGATCACAAAAATTTCCAAACATAGACACGTATAAACAAAATAATGATACCTACTGTGTCTCACGAGTATTTTAGGCATTTAAAAAACACAGAGTGCTTTAAAACTGAATTGCTATGCAAGTGCAAGACAACAATTTATATTCACAATCTTATACAACCACAGTGTTTTGAACGTGCTTAGTACAAGAGGACAGTGTGATCAGTGAAGCATATGCTTTTGTTTTTAAAGAAAAATGTAGAATTAGGTTTGATACATTTTTGCAGATTAAAGAATATTTTCAAGAATTTGCTAAAATTACTGTTATAACATTATAGTATATTATATATAACACTTATCCAACAGGAAGCCCAAACAGCTGAAAATAAAAATAGGAAGTTTTATGAAGTTTAGGTTCTACAAAAAAAAATTTAGACTAGTGATTATAGTTTACTAATGCTATATGATCTGAGATTTGAAACGTTTATAAACTGGTGGAATCTGATAAAATAGGAGAGGAGTTGTATAGATTACAGCTATACTACTGTTACAGTAAAATTCTCTCTAGCATAGACGTACATCACTAGCAACATCTATACACAATACCTCATGCATAACGATCCAGTTGAACCAAAAGCTGCAGTCACTGAGAAGGAGCTTTATTATGCAACAGCATGCGTGTCCCTGCCTTACTTTACGTAGTCGTTATGTAGGCAAAATACTGCCAAATAAGTTCTAATTTCTCTGGACTTCAGTTACAATGTTAAAAATACAAGTAAAGTTACAGCAGTTGATTTCTCTCCTATGGTTTTGTTGAGGAGACACCGTGTTTACAATTACCCAAGCTAGAGATACTACATTATCAACAATATTTTCTTTGGAAAGGACAGTGAGTCATGCTTGCCCATCACACATGAACACACCATATTCATAAGCAAAACCTACACGTGCAGTATTCCTGCTCTGCATGCCAAAAGAACCTTAATCCAGCATCCTCTCTGATCTCACCTCTCTTGCTTAAACTTCTCAGATACGTACACTATTAACTTTTTTTTTTTATTAACAAAATCAAAATAAGCAAGCTTTAAGTCAGATTCAGGTATTTGCACAGGTTTAACTATTTAATTTTAAAGTTACTCCCTCAGCTAAATCTGTACAACTTTGAATATAGACAAAGCCTAGAAAAAGGGTTTTTCTACTAGGCAAACTAAAGGCTTCCATAGTCACAAAATATAAAATTGTACAATGGTAACATACTAACAGATATGGTACAGCAGCAGCAGGTCAGCCAAAAAATACATCAAGAGACTACTGAAATTAAATGTCCTCTGAGTCTAGAAATAATTTTCTCTGATTAATTCAAATATTTCAAAAAATAGATCTCCCTTCCTGCTTCTATATAAGGAATTATACAAGGAATAAACACACTTTATATGATCAAAATTAGGAGCTAGACAGCAACAAAACAAGACTACTCACTTTTTACCAAAAAAAGAATTAATCAGGCTCTTTTCTGAAGTCACAAGTGAAAATGACTTTCGTGGTCTTATTCTATTCTTCCATCTAGCTACAGTATAAAACAAAAACGTAGCACAGCAAACTAGCTACCTCTGCACAGGAAACTGCCAGTGCTTGAACAACAAGGGTAACTAAAAGACTGAAATATGCTGAAAGCACTATTTGATTAAATTTGCATAGATTCATAGAGTTTAAAGCCACAAGGGAACATTAGAGAGATCTTTTAGTCCGACACAGACCATTACATTTCACCCATTTCCTCTGTATTAAGCCAAATAATTTGTTTTGAGTACAGCATATCTTCCAGAAAGGCATCTCAGTTTTTATCTGCAGAACCTGAGATGGAGAACTGGTAGGGTGTTTTTTGGCAATGGTTATCACCATCACTGTTAAAAATGTGTGACCTATTTCTAATTTGAATTTGTCTGCCTTCAACTCCCAGCCACTGATTCTTTTATGCCTGTTTCCACTAGTTTAAAGAACGTGTACAGAGCCTAACTCCTCTACCTGAATCAAAACAATGATATTCATAATTCAATTTGATGAAAACAAAAAATTCACTCCAGTTGCAAAGAACAGCTAACAAAACAACACCTGTTGTGCACACTCAGAGCTTTTAAGCGCTCACTAAGAGACAAACACTCCATTGTGATCCTGTTACTCAAGTCTTCTAACACTTTTCAACGAGCATGTGAAAAGAGTATGTGTTCAGTTCCATGTAAACTTATTATACAAATAAAATCCATCAAACTAAGTTTCAATACAATGATATGATGAGAGCACTCTACACTGGTCTCTTCCATCCTTCAGATCACCTCTGGTGTACAAGCTAAAAGTTAATTTTTAAAATGCTACATTTTTATATAAAAGTTATGATCTCTTACCTAAAGATCAGCTCATGGTACACAACGAACTGCCACAATAATACTCTACCAGTACCATTGCCGTTATTCATGTCATAATTGAAATCAAAATTAAGCTCTTTCCTCACCTCTCTAATTCCTACCTTTCCCAAAAATATTAATAATCTTCAGATGTCACAGCCTTGACTATGTAATACTTCAGAAGCTTAAAATTTTGAAGCCCATTAGAAAAAGTGTCTGGAATCTGAATCCTATGGGTTTAGCATACACAGACATCTTTAAAAACCATGCTCTTTTGTTTTGGCAGATTTTTTTCCCCCCAACTAAATTAAAAGTTTGGGGTAAAAATGTTTTTCAAAAAAAAAAAAAAAAAATCTTAAAAGCACATTCAGTGCAGCATATAAAATATCCTTTGATGCCTAGCTTTATTGACGCTTCCCCTACCAATTTAAAGGGCAAATTATAAGAACAACCCAATGACAAGACCTGAGGCTTGATATGAACATGGGGCTGTGTTGCCACCTGTCCAGTTTGACTGAATCAAAGGGGATTTCTTCCCATCTCCATTTTATTTGTTTATTTTACATTGCCATCTTTCATGAACACATAAGAGTTACTCCTACAGATAATGTAAATGCTTCCATATATAGGCCACCATATTTGTGAAAGTAAAAGTAGAAGTTTCCTAAAAAAAAGATCATCTCATGGGGAAAATTTAACTATTTGAAATGACTACACAACTTTAGCCCCAAACTTGAACATCCTTTATTATGGAATCTATTTTGTTGTTTTGAAAAGGTGGAAATCCTCTCTTACAATAAAAACAAAACAAAACAAAAAAGAAAAGGACTTCCCTAGAATAAAAAACATGATTATTGGTTTGGAACAAGTGACAGCTATATGCCTCTCCAGCGCCTGCTCTTTTAAAGAGGGCTGTAAGCAGCTTGGTTGTTAGCACAGACTGGGACAAACCCATTTTAGTTACTTTTGGCACCCCATACAGAAACTGAGTTAGCCCACTGGAAAAACATGAGCTTGGAACATGTTGGGTCGAGATTTCCATACCTGCTATGGTCCCTTTACACTCAGTGAAGAACCCAGAGTTGTGTAAAGATGCTTAAAAGCCCTGGAACCAATCTGGCAAACAATTCACTGCCAGAGAAGGACAGCCACAAGCCGAGGTCCTGTTTGCAAGCCTTTTAAATGGGGGTCTATGTAACACTGGGGCAGCAGCATGCAGTATTGCAGAGATTCTTGGGACAATCACTGGCTGCGATAATTTCTAGACAATGCCGCCAGGCCTGTTAAAATTGCATTGAGTGCCTAAAGCAGCCCAGAATTAAGATGGTGGAAAAAATGTCTTAAATCCATCTAAGACCCACTCAATCTGGGCTGCAAGTTCTTTAACCAAAGCTAAAAATAGTTCAGTCTTGTTCAAAGAAGAAGCTAAACCATTTGTAGGGAATGATTCTTGGACATTAGGAAAAAATTCCTAACTGTCAGGGTGATTAATCACTGGATTAGGTTGCCAGGACAGGTTGTGGAATCTCCATCATTGGAAGTGTTGAAGAGCAGGTTAGGCAAGCACCTGTCAGGAACAGTTTAAGAGGGTACCTGGTCCTGCCATGAGTGCAGGAGACTGGACTCGATGACCTCTCATGGTCCCTTCCAGTCTATATGATTCTAAAACAAACAGGGATTGGAGGACTAAGACACTCAGATTGACACCCCCAACACCCATGATTTTTTTTTCCTATTCTAAACACAGTCACTGTGGTCAAGAGCAAAAACAGAATACATCTAGGAGAATATTCTGCTGACTGATCCACACTAACAAATTAAGGAAAGTCCTGTGGCACCTTAAAGACTAACACATTTCTTCAGCCATAAGCTTTTGTGGACTGCAACTCACTTCGCAGATTCATGATGCACGTACACACATCTGATGAAGTGGGTTGCAGGCCATGAAAGCTTATGCCCGAAGAAATGTGATAGTCTTTAAGGCGCCACAGAACTTTTGTTGGTTTTCCCGTACACAGACTAGCACGGCTAGCCCTCTGGAATTAACAAACTAGAGTATCTGTCAGCTGATTCTGCTTTGAAAAATAGACTTGGTGCTTGTCTTCACATACAGTGCCACAGTTGCACCACTGTACTACTTTAGTGAAGATGCTGTTTTAATCCACCTCCCGCGAGGCAGTAGCTATGTCAGTTGGAGAAGCTCTCCTGGCAGCATAGTGCCTTCTACACAGGGGGTTGACTTGATATAACAGCAATAGTAAGGATGTGTGGATTTTTCACACCTGTCAGCAACACAGTTAGACTTATATAGGTGCATTGTAGACCTGGCCTCAATCTAACAGGGGTGAAGATTTTGTCCAATCAATGAGAACTAAACAAAAGAGCTTTTTAAAATTATTTATTTCCTGTAGAGACAAGATAACAGGAAGCTGAATGGGAGTGTGTAATTTCACAAGAAAATATTAGATTTTATCATACCCTTATTCATTCTGATAGAGCTAATGCTCCCCCACTTACAAAGTAAAGCAAACGAGGACTCCTGTGGCACTTTTAAAGACTAACAAATTTATTTTGCACTTTTGTGGGTCAAATCCCACTTTGTCAGATACCAGAAAGTGGAAGAAAAATACCATAAAAGCTTGGGCAAAAAATAAATTTAAGTCTTTTAAAGTGCCACAGGATTCCTAGTTTGTTTTGCTAAACTAGACTAACATGGCTACCCCTTTGTATCTTGTCACAAAGTAAAGGTACTGTTTGAATACCATAGTGGCTGTTGCTGCTGGGGAGCAAAAGAATGAGAACTGGAGGGTGTGAAATGAGAAGGAAAGCACACATAGCTAACGTTGTTTTATCAGGTGTCTGAATTTTGTCCTATTGTTTGCTTACCTTATAGCCGCTTTATTAAAGTTTAAACTTGTATATTAGGTTAGTATGTTAGGATTTCTTTTTTGGTAGAAAATATAAAATTAGAAAAAGGAAATGCTGAAGAGGGCTTTTCTTGTTGTTCCACAAAGCCATTCACTGGAAAAGCTGTTTACAGCTTTTTTTAGTTACATTCCAGTCTTGAAGAAGCTATAATGACTTCCTTCACCTTTGTAGCTACAGGCTGGCTAGAAGTACATTCCAAGGCCTGCAGGAACTTCTTTGAAGAAAGCCAGTCTGTGACCACTGAACTGTTCAGCTATATCCCTCCTGCAGCCTTAACCCCCACAGATCCTCCAAAAAGACTAATCCAAAGAGATCAAACATACTTTCCTTCGAGATGCCACCCCCCCACCCTCAGCAGAACAGTACAGTATTGAATAAGTAATAAAAGCACTCCACTGGTCGTGGAGGAATATGCTTTTTCAGCAATATTTCTTTTCAAATATATATTCATTTTTTAAAAAATGCTAGCACACTTTTAGCAATATGGCAGCATACACTGTAATTAATGCCAAGAAGGCGCTGTGTAAAATCTGTTAAACTGCATCATAACCAATGAGCTCTGTATTGCAGTATTTTGGGATACTGCCACATTGTCCAGATTACATAAAAGCACCTCGTTCTACTAAAAAATTTAGAGCATGTTAATTGTTTAAATCATAGAAGGTACGACGGCATTATCAAACACACTTTTTTTAAACCCCACATTCACTACTTAGAAATATTGGTAGCATAGTAATATAGACCATATATACATTTTCAAATAAGAAAAAAAAAGATAAAACCTTGAGGTAAGTCTTTAACCCTCACACTAAAGTTCACATTTCTTTGTATACAAGTGCCTGACTAGGTAAATGGATTTCACCATTGAAAAATGACAGCTCTAATCCAACCTCAACTTCCAAAATAAAATAATTCTGGTACACATCAGCTCAAGCCCTTGGGAGCCTTAATCCAAAACACAAATGACCACACAGGAATTGGTACAAATGAAGCTCAGTGTTCAGAAGGACACTGCTGGCACAGAACCTAGCAGGGAGCAAGATAGCCCAGCTTAAGATCACTGAGAAGAAAAAACAGAAAACTCATGGTACAAACAGCTGCACTATGCTCAGCAATTACACAACATTCAAGACCTGTTCCCTTAGTTCTAGAGACAGTATTTAATGATATTATGATATTTTAAATTATAACATGCATTCCAAGCAGCCTCTCACAATAGATTATTCTCCTCAGAAATAAAACACTGGGGGGGGAGGATCATTTGAAAAATCAGTTATTTTTAGTCCTCCCTAATGCTTTTTGTATCTTTGACCCAAACTTAAAAAAAAAAAAAAAAAAAAAAAAAAAAACACACACACACACACACACACAAGCAAGTTACACTATAGCATTATTTCCAAAAGAGAACCAGATAAGTGCACTCAATGCTAAAGATATTACAGTGGCAAAAAAGTATAGTGATGAATCAGACTCACTGTGTTTATTAAACAGAGGAAGAGAACTGCTTTCTACTGACCACAAGACCTGTATTTCTAGTTAAGGTCATCTTATTTGTCTCAAAGTCTATGAACTTGCATGTTGCCCAGTATTTGTGAACCTTTCCACCTGCCAAGGATAAGTGTAGACACAGAACTTAAAACACCATCCGCACTTAGGCATTAATCCTGGAAATCCATCCATGTAAGTAGACAACTATCTGCATATTGCACAGTCTGTGGTCAGCACATGCACAAGCAGTCTGCCTGCAAAGATCAGACTGCAGAATAGGGTCTTTATGTCTAGTATTATCAGCAAATCAATGCACATTTAATCTGGCAACTGTTACAAAATACATAAAAAGTTGTTTGATTTAATATCACTTATGATGCTATGCAAATGAAAAACACTCCCATTTTTCTTGACTGTCATTGGAAATGGTCACTATATTAAAATAATAGATGACATCTGCTTTGACTCTCAAAAACTCATGAAAAATTATTTTGATTCCCCCCATTTTACAGGTTCTTGAGCTTTGTGTTACATGACATACTGTATCAAACCAGAAAACAGTGAGACACACAGACTTCAATTTTTCCAGACCATGCCACCCCTTTACATATGTTTATCTGTTAGTAATAACCAGTCAACCAAGAAAGAATCTCACCCATTTACTGAAATCTGAAATGCCTTAAACAGTGTATCCTCTGATGCCTCACATAAACCAAACGTCTAACAAGGAGACGAGTACAAGTAGCCATTAAATACTGACATTTTTGTTATGCAGCTGCTTCTGTGTCACAAATAAAGGATATCTTGCATGTCTGCTTAACCTACGAGGGTAAAATCTCTTCTGGACATGAGCTGTATGTTAAATTTGGGCTGAAGTGAACTGTAGCGCCCCTAACAAACAAACCTGCTCATTACCAAAATAAGAAAGCTAGTATCTTCATTGCTAGTATTTTGAGAATCTGTACAAATAAGGTTACTTTTGAACTAACAAAAAAATCGGAAGACTCCACCTTCTGATTCTTTTTTTAATATTAAGTAAATCCATTGCAATGATAGTTATAAAATGTATTTTCATATTTTTATTCATAATCATATCCAGAAAGGAAGGTGTGGCTCAGGAAATGCTGTTTTATTCCATTATACCTTTACTTATAACTCTCCCATGTAAACTATATATCTGGCAGCAAAGGAACTCCTGAAATACATCACGAAAACTAGAATTAATCTTCCAAGCAGTCACCATCATATAAATAGCAGCTCTGATCCACAAGCAAAATCAGGACAAAAGGTGTACAAAGAGAGCATATCTGCCAAGAACTATACTACTTGACCACAAGGACTCACTTTCTCTGTGAATCCATACCAGGTTAAAGGTCAACTACAAAACAAAAAGTATGCTCTTGTTGTTTCTATTACTTACTGCTCCTCCAGAAGAGATTAAATGAAAGTTTAAGGCAGTCTTTATTTATCTTTCTTTTTGAGTAGTTGTGTATGTTTAAAAGTGTTTTTGGACACAATGAAGTACAGAATTGTAGCAAGTGCGCTGATTTGCGGATGGACACTTGTTACCTTTCCCCAGTTCAACATCCAACCAGCAGAAGGCACCATAATCCTTTCCATTCAGGGAAAGAAAGTCATATTATCTTGGATCCCAGAGAAACAGGCAATGGAAAAAGTCAAAAACTGCGAGAGGCTGTGTAGCTCAGAGACTGCAGATGAAAGGTTTAGTACAGGCAGACTAGGTCAGGGACTGGGAAGGAAGGTGAGCCCAAGGGATTTTGGCACACTAGGAGAACTATGACTTTAGTACCCCCCCCTCCACATGTGATAAGAGACAACATGACAATTTTTTTTTTAAATAGAGAAAAAAATTCACTTCTGTTTAATTTCACACCTCCTAAAGCCTGGCACCCTAGGTGACCGCCTAGTTCACCTGTATGGCTGGACCAGCTCTGCTGGGGAGGTGACAGCCAGGCATACCCTGCCTACCACTGGTAATCCAGCAAGAAAGAATACAGGGCAGCATGCTGCTAGCAGAACAATGATGTGGAGAATTTTGATCTTTTGTGTTATAACTTAAAAGCAACTGTACCTATGGTATCTGGACCCTCCATTTTGTCAGGCACCACATAGCAACCTTCTGTTACTCAGAATCTGTGAATGTGTATGGGAGCCACCCAAGGGCTAGTGTCCAAAGAGCCTGAAACAGTGAGTTCCTACAATGCTTACCACCAAGCTCATGATACACAGCAAATGCCACCAAATATCTAGGGCAGGACAGATATATCACAACACTCATGGGTTGGTTATGGTGTTATTCTTATAAATACTTTTTTGTGCAATCTCACCATAAACGCAAAAAATTGCCAGCTGGCCAAATGCTAAATACTAGCTATGGAGTCCAAAAAATCAAAAATTATGCAGCAGGCCCAAATCAAAAGTCCAGACTAAAATACTATTTACATTTGAGTAGGGAACTGGGATCTGAACTTGGCAACCTAAGAGCATCACTAAAAGAACTAAAGTATGCAAGATCTTGTAAATATTAGGAGTGCTTTATAACAATTAAATAGATTTTGCTTTTCTCTAAATAAGATACTAATTGATCAAAAAATGTGCTACTGTAATGATTCAGTATTGTTACATTATCAAGAAAAACTAACCCAGTAGGCATATGGTGTTCATACAACCAACCAACCAACCAACCAACCAGTCTGCTAGCA
This sequence comes from Podocnemis expansa, assembly GCA_007922195.1. Lineage (NCBI taxonomy): Eukaryota > Metazoa > Chordata > Testudines > Podocnemididae > Podocnemis > Podocnemis expansa. The sequence continues at coordinate 25,979,498 of ML681989.1, read as the reverse complement.
CTTTGAAAGACTAACAAATTTATTTATCTCATGAGTTTTGTAGGAGAAAATCCCACTTCATCAGATGAAAGCTCATGCAATAAACAAACTCATTAGCCATTAAGTGCCACAGGATTTCTTGTCTGTTTTACTGAACAAGACTAACATGGCTACCCCTCTGGAACTTGGCAACATGCTGTTCAATGGCTCTGCTCTTCACAGCAGCTCTGGAAACTGGGAACCAGTTAATAATGTTCCAGCAATTCTGCAGATTTGCCATCCCTGTGATTAGTTTCTCAAATAATTCATTAACATGTCATTTTTACTGTGATTCTGCCTGAGAACTTACTGCAACAATCAGAATACAACTTTAATACACACAAGTAAAACCATATTCAAATTCCACTACCTATGCCTCTATATTATGTATGCCTTTTGGTAGTACAGAGATGGAGGCTTGATCTGCACTAACTTAGGTTTATTTCTTCCCATGGCTCATTTAAGCACACTCTCTCCAGTGCTCTTCTGTGGAGGACTCAGGGGTGTGGCAAGTTTCTCAGCCTGCATTAAAATTTACTTATTTTCAATCAGATGTTTAGAAAGACTCACCTAAACTTTTACTGTTCCATTCACCATCCATGAATGACTCACACATCTTTTACTTGTCTTCCTCTCACACTTCCCTAAATCTATGAATAGGTAAGAGCATGATGTGCATGTTACAGAAGCAACTCCAGGGAGTAGCATGTACAAACAAATATCAAACTCCAGGAGCTAAGGCTGTGGAAAAGGGGCAAATTCATCAGGAACTCTCAAGACTTCTGATCACAGCTGATCCCTCACAAACTTCAACTGCTGTCTTCCTACACTCCCAGCTTATCAGCTTCTCTCAGGGCACAGGCATCCATCTTGAGAGCCCAAGAAACAACCACCAACTCCTCTCTGTGGCTACTCGATCCACACACACGTCTGCACAGCAACTGCAGAAGCAAAAACAAATCCTCATCCCTGATGCAGTTCATTTAAGAAGAGGTGAAGAAGTAGCTGCATGATCTTGCCAACTGGCTGTGATTGGAGTGAGAAGATAGTACAAAGGGTTGGAGATACTCAATAAGCCCTCCTCACACATGCAAACATGAGAAGGGAAGAAAGAGGAACAAGACAGCAAGCCCCCAGCAAGTGTGCTTGCCTAAGGAGAGAATACTAGTGGGATGGAAGACACCAAAATCTGAGCCTTCAAAACCAGCCACATAATCTGAGAAAGGAAAGGAGTGTGTTATGAAGCTTAACACTAACATGAAGTCTCAAGAGGTTTCACATCCTACAGGACACTACGGGATGCCACTTTTCCTGTTGACTCTTGTGCATGCTCACTCGCACACACAAACTGTTGGCAGAACTGGGTCAGAGAACAGAATCAGGCAAATGATAGCAGCATCTATACTGTTTCCTTTATCACTGGCCATGGAAAGTGGCAGAGGCATGACTGCTTCATCCAGGCATATGGATGAAATAGCTGTTTGATGGATGGCCTTTTTATCCATGCTGGCCTCCTGCTCCTCAAACATCTCCTGCAGTGAATGGAGCTCACTCTCTGGGAAGTAGAGGACTGAACAACCCAAGTCTCCTTTTGAGATGGTACCCGCTGTCTGGAGAACTGTCGTCAGTAAGCAGTCTAGGGATCCTAGTGTGGTCATCGGGAGCCATTAATGGATTAGGGGTAGCATGCAGAGTTGGTTCCACCACCTCTGATAACATTCATGATCTTCCTTGTGACAAAGAATGGGTTCTTGACAGGATATGTAGGGGAACACTGGAGTGGACTAGAAGAGACCAACCAAAAGTACTTTACATCTTCCTCAACACTGTTCACTGAAGGATCCCCCATAGAAAAAAGTAGAGAGTCGTGTGGTACTGGAAGACAGTAGCAGTCTGGAGACAGAGGTCTCCGCACCAAAAAACATTAAGTATAGATTCCAACTCACCTGTTAGACAGACAGACCTCTGGCGTATCTCAACTTTTGTGGTACTAAGTAGGGAATTAATACCAATATGGTTGCCTAGGACACAGCAGCCAAAGCTGAGGGGTGCTGTCAATGTTGGATTTACTGATGTAGGTGCCAACAAAGTCTAGCATGGTATTTGTTCAGTTCCCAGGGTGGCAAATGAGTAGGTGCTGATACCAGAACTGAGCCTCAAAGCACAAGACTGGGTGACTATGCCTGCTCTCTTTGTCCCTTGTTGAGGATACTGAAGCCCTGTCAGAGCCACGTCTCTCCCTCCCACACCCCCCAGGACCTTCTGGCTCTGATAATACCAGAGGAGTCCTTTGACTCAAAAGTACAAAGCTGAGAGGTTGAGGCTTCAGAAAGTATAGATCTTGAACTTTTTTGGAGCAGGCCATTTCAGTAGAGAATCCATATGCCTCTTTTTGGGAATTCTCTCACAAACATCCAATGATCTCTCTTTTGAGGAAAGCCTACAACACGGAAAAAGAGTCACCGGAGTTGTCTGATATGGAGACAGATGTACGCATCAGGTAGGGACTCCTGACTCAGATGCCAGTCAAATGAGCGCTCCATCATTAACAGTCCAAGCTTAATCCTCTTGTTATTCTTTGACCATGACTTAAGAGACAGGAAGAATTTGCAATTCTGGGAGACTTGGGAATCTCCCAATCAACGGATACACTCAGAGTGGCTATCTCTAAACAGGAAGGGCAGCATTTGAATCAGGCGTGACGACAAGACTCCCCAAGGAAAAAAGAGAGAAGAAAAGCAAACGAAAACTACTTATCCTCTCACTGCTAACACTTAGTAGTAATTATACTTACTTAATAATGACTGACTATACTAACAAAAGTTAAACAACTACAAGAGCACCACAAAATAGCGGAAACATGTTCACGAATATGCTAGGGTTCCATCTCCAGCCAACGTGCATTCCTTTTTAGCCTCAGACTCCAGCATGAGAGGCCTACACCTAAAAGGGCACTGCAGGCAGAAATCTCTCTGATCAAGAGCTCAAGAGGTGTATATGCATTTGAACTGGAATATTCTTAGGGTCACTACTCAAAGAACAACTAGATTTTTTTTTTCCCCCTCTTCCTCCTCCTCTTTATCAGCACTCCTCATTTATATGGCCAGCTCAAGAAGCTATGCTACTGAGTCCATATATAATAAAGTTGGCAAAGGACAAAGATGAGAAGGCTTTTTATCCACATTCTTTCATAAAGGATGCTGTAAAGTGCTTTTGTGAATGGATTTTTTTTAAAAGATTTAAAATCACTTCGGCATATTTGTCAGTTGATAAAACTGAAACATCCTTGGATAAATGACAGTACTGGCTGTGCACCCAAGAGGGTGAAGATGTATTTCTGACTAGAGCCTTACACTAGATAAAAACCTACAACCTTTTGTGGTCTACAGTTTGTTATCAATATAAGAAAAGCCTTTTCCACATTGGTAAAATATATCATGTTAGAAAAACTTAACTATCACATTCTAACTAACAGGATGTTAAAAAGAATTTAGTATCTAGTGTAATAAATTGGGGACTAGTCATATTTAAAAATGTAGTAGCTGGTTGTGGCTAGATTTTTATGAATCTCCCTGGAGGTGAAGTTAAATAAGATTAGAAACAAGCCTTAGTCACTTTTAAATGCACCAATAAATCAAACACTATTTTGATGAAAAACTAAAGGCTTGTCTATATTTGAAATGTGCTTCAGTGTAGACATAATCTTTATGGATAGGAAAGATTCTTTCTGTCAGCATAGGTGAATGCACCTCCCCAAGAGGGTGGCAGCTAGGTAACAGAAGTATTCTGCTCTTCACATAGCCCTGTCTACATGAAGGGTTAGGTCAACTAAACTATGTCTTTCAGGGATTGTAGACTTTTCACACCCTTGAGCAATGTAGCTGGGCTGACCTAACTTTTTAGTGTAAATCAGGCCTAAGTAAGAAATTCAGGGTCTTCGAGCTGATCTACAGTTAGTTACTGCCAAGCAAGCCAGGGTGTGAATCTACAGCATATTAATTTGCCGCAGCAACCTTTGGCACAGATACTGAGCAACAAAGTCCCTTAGAGCAGTATAGCCAATTTCCAAAGGGGCAGCCTTGGTAGTCTAGTAAAGCAAAAAAAGTTCATGCAATAAATAAATCTGTTAGTCTTTAAGTGAACAAGAGTCGTTGCTTTTTAGTGCAGTATGACATATTACGCTTTCAAGCAGTAACAAGCCAGACCACAGGCTAGAACCTTCAATGTGTTGTACATAGCAATATCCACTCCAGAAGCTGCTGCAGCAATCTGGTGTGCTAAAAATCCACACCCCAGCTGCTGCACAGTCACTCACTTTTAATATCTTCTTGATATTATCAAGCACTGGTCCTGGAAAAAGCTTACGACTGCAAGTATTCTCATTTATTTCAATGAGATTATTCCTGGCAGTAAGTATTTGTCCAAGATTTCCTGGTAAAGTACTATATGACCTTGGACCTTATCCAGTCCCAGTTTTATGGAAGAGAAATGTAGTTACAGAATCATGTTATGAAGTTTTATAAAATAAAATCAAGCACCTAACAATGGAAGGAAAATGTAAATTCATGTAGACTATGCTGAAAACAACAATCGTTGAAAAATTTATGTTGAGGAGAACATTCTTTACAAGTTTCATCAGAAAGTGATTTGTAAGTGATGCCAAAATTATATGCATATCATGACTTTAAATTCACCCTAATTAAAAACAAATTTAGCGCAAAAAATGTGAAATAAAAAATTGCAAACTAATATGCCACACCCAAACAATTCTATGGTTCAAAGTAATATTACAATCTCAAGCCAAGAATGCCTCACTCATCTTAGAGCCTCTGATCTCACTGATCCTCTGAGGTTTCATTCGTATCCTGTTTGAAGACCATTTGTGCTCCAAGCTTTCTAGCTAGCATATTTATACATATTCCTTGAAATACTGTTTACTGCTGTACCCCCGACACGAGTACAAACCCCATCTGCCCTCAATATACAGAACAGATTCCATTCACAGCAGGTTCATAAGTCTAATAGTTTTTAATGAAAATTACCATAAAAGTAATGTAAAAAAGTTTTATATCATTTGTTTTAGTGCTCAGTAGTCATGGAAATTGGTGGTTTTCAAACCACGGGTCAGGATCTAGTACTGAGTCGCAACGCCCCCCCACCCTCGTCACCAGCGAAAAATTGGAATGCATTGCTGAAAGAAGTAATTATTGGGTCATAGGCATAAATGATTTTTTTCAACTGCTCCCTATAAAAAAAAAAAAAGTTTGAAGACCAACGTTCTAGACATTTCAAACAGGGGACAGGGAGGATTTTCTGCAGCATGGGTGCATTTGTTTCTCCTTATCACAATATTCTTTACCTTGACTTTAAAATTAGAGGAGCCTGTAACCGTCCAATTTGTGTTTATTGCTCTATGGAATGTCAATTTTGATTTCATATAGTTAATATTATAAATATAATTTAATATTGCAATACTTAAGTTAATGTTGCATATTACATTCTACATTATGTACTTACACTTACAACAGTCCTCATCTAAAGTCTTTAAATATACAACAAAATATTATTATAAAGCTTCATAAAACAGGTCTCTGAGCTGTGGGTTACTCCCACAAATTTAAAAGGTACAAGGACCTCTCTCAAATTCTCCTGAACCCTAAGCAGCTTTCCCCATCATGTCAACCAGCATTCTCCCCACCCCTATTCTGCTAGTTCTCAGAAAACTCAGTGCTCACTTTTAGTTCTTTAATACCTCCAAATAAATGTGTGTAATCCCTATAAGCCTCCTACATCCTTTTAAATGCCAAACATGCATGTACCCATGCTGCATTTTCACTGATTACTACTTTAGGTAATAGACCTAAGGTGTTAGTCGTTGAGCTTAAAATTCATTATATATTTTTCACAGGTAAAAATAATGGTATCCAACTTTATAATCTTAAATACTGCCAACAGTTTCACAGCACATTATACTTAAATTTAAAAAGAAAGCTAGTGCAATTTAGTCCCTTAGCAAAAGTAATAACACAATTGGTCCTAACTTTAACTTCAGTCTTACACTCCATACAATCCAAGAATTAAAAATGTTCTGGGAAAAATTCATTCTGGAATGTTGACCAAACAAGAACAAAATGAACAATACCAGTGGGAAAACACAATCGTTCTGTGTACCAAATTAAATATAGTTATACAGTCACATGAGTAAAACAATACTAAGAGAAATTATAAAATTTGTTCAGAACATAAAATTCCAGGGCACTCACAAATAATCAAAGAAAAATCATCAGAAAAAGGAGATCTGTTTAACATTTACTTTGCAAATAGCATTCCTCTTAAAATAATTATGAAAGAATGGAGCTAATAAAAATAATGTAATATTTTAAAATTCTCCATGTAATAAGTTTCTATGTACAGCAACACAAATATTAAATATGGTAAATTCCTGGAACAACAAGAGATATAGCAGAGTTAAAAAGCACTGAAGACTCATTGTGTTCTTGTCTGAGAAGTTCCATATTACTGCACCCAAAGTGCACCGTGAGCATCCCCGACAGCTGGAGTTAAAGTTCCCTCCCTGCTCAGCCCAGCCACCTAGGCTGTGCAGGGCTGGAAAAAGGCAGGGGTTAAAGTAAGGGGGAAGGCACCGGAACACAGTTCTGGTGCCCCCTATTTTTAGGCAGGCAGCATTCTGGCCCCCTAAAAATAGGGGAAGGCACTAGAACGGGGAGTTCCAGGGGTCCCCCTAAAAATAGCAGGAGCAGCCAGAACGCAGCGTTCCGGGGGCTCCACCTTAAACCTGGCTCCACCTTAGGCGCAGCCAGCTGTGGGAGGCTGGGAGTGTGTGAATCTCCCCCTGCAGGGCAGAGTAGCTTGTCAGCCTGCCTGCAAACAGCCCAGGTAAGGGCTTTGGATGGGGAGGGCTGCTGGAGGTTGTGTGGGGCAGGTGTGTGTGTGTAGCAGAGGGTGTGTAGCTGGGGCTGTGGGTGGCTGTGCGTGGGAAAGGGTGTAGCTGGGGGCTGGAGGACTAGTTCTGGTTCCTGTAGTGATGGGAGGGTCCATCACAGGCAGCAACGGGATATGGGGGGACCCACTGGGGTGGGAGGGAACAACAGTGGGGTGAGGATTTGCCCTGGGTGGCAGGGAGCCACTGTGGAGAAGGGGGAAGTGGGTGCTGCACCATGCTCCCCTGCCCTACCTTCCCACTCCCAAGGTTCCCCCTGCCCCCGACAAAGTCACTTGTGTTTTCCCTTTTTCTCTTGGCACCCTTGTGCTGTTCCCTGTATGGCTGCCCTTGTCCTGTGGTGCTCCTCACACTCACTCCTACCACTGCACGCGGCTCTTGACCCCCCCCATTTTGCCCCCCTCCCACTCTGCTACACCACATAGCAGCATTTCCGAAACACTGTGCCATGGTTCACGAATATTCATAAGTAGTTCAAGTTAATTTGCATATTCGTGGAGGGGGTTGGTAAATGGTGGCGTGCCTCGAAAAATTTGAAGGTATCAAGGTGTGCCATGGCAGAGAAAAGGTTGGGAACCACTGAGCTAGACAACAGAAAGCAACTAATGCTTGCGAAAAACCAGTTCATCACAGGACAAGAGAAAAATCCTCTGACTAAAGTGATAACTTCTATGAATGAAGACGCAATTTACACACATAGCATACTAATTGAAGCTATGTTCATCAAATGCTTGAACGCTATGTAAGGGCCCTCCTTCTCCGGCTCTCCCCTCCCCTCCCCCAAAAATATTAAGCAAGCTAAAAATAGATATTTCCGTTTCCTCAGATTATTTCCCTTTAACTCCAGTGCTCTGAGAGAGTTTATCTGGTTTGTCAACTTCCCACATTTGTGTTTGAAAAGGAGGAGGAATAACACTGTACTGCCATCTACAACAACTCAGGAAACTGATTTTATATGCTTTATATTATTATTGTTATTCATAAACAGCATCTTATTTGCATTTCCCTCCGAGCTCTGCAGCTCCCTTAGTAAGATAAGGCCATGGGGAACAGTTTTAATTATAAAATCACCCCCTCGCACGCCCAAAAAGTCTGTTATGTATTCCTCAACACCAGCTTATTTTTGTACATTTAAACAGTCCTTTGTGGTCAGTGGAAGCATATGTGGAGGTCAGTTTCCACTAATGATTCACAGACCTTAATTCCCTGTGATGTTCAAGCTGCACTCCGAGAAGGGATGGGGCAAGGAAGAGGACTGCAAAGAGCCAACTGCAGAAGAATGGCACATTGCAGGGGTCGGCAATCTTTCGGAAAGTCCTGTCCAAATCCCCTGTGCGCCTCTCTCCCAGTGCCACAGGTAGACTACAGCTCCCTTCCAGCAGCCGTGGGCATGGGAGGGGTCTGCAACCCCCCTCCACGCAGCGTGGCAGAGGCACAACCCTCTTTCCGACAGCATATCAGCAGGCAGTCTGGAGGCCCTCCTGCTTCCAGCACAGGCATGCATGCCACAGGTTGCCAACTCCTGGTGTATTAGCACGAAAAGGCAGGAGTGGCAAGAGAAAAGTAGTGAAGATGAATTAAGAGCAAAGGGAACACTAAGAGCGTGGATAGGACAGAGGGGGACAGAAAACCTTGGGGAAGAGGGATAGAACAGAAGGTCGATAGGCATTATAGAACGTTGTCCTGTGAAAGCTGGAATTGAACCCAGGAGTCTTCAAGTCTCCACATTCCTCAGCTCTCAGCAAATAGCCTGGAAACCCACTGGAAATGTGTGTCTGTCTCTCTTCCCCCTTTCCAGTGAGAGAACACCAGCTTACAACTGTCATTAGCTATTCCCAGGGCTGGCGCTAGGCAGTAAGTAGGCCCTGCATTGCAGGGGGGCAGCGGTATCTGAGGGGTGCCAAAAGGGGACAGTGCCGTAGCGCTCCCCTGACGACGTCACTCGTCTGCACCGGTGTTGCTCTGCTGCAGGGGGGCACCACATACCCAGCACCAGCCCTGGCTATTCCACTAAAACAAGTAGTAGATTACCAAAGGAGTAGCCATGTTAGTCTAGTTTAGTAAAACAAACAAGGAGTCCTGTGGCACTTGAAGACTAACAAATACATTTATTGCATTAGCTTTCATGAGACAAAATCCCACTTTGTCAGGCACTTTGAAGACAGGGGAACTTACAGAATAAGAGGAAATAAATGCAGGAATGTGTAAGTCAGGGGATTGGATCACCCATTTTCTCCACAAAAGCTCATACAATACATGTATTCCTTAGTTGTAAAGTGCCACAGGACTCCCAGAAGCATTCTATCAATTCTTACAGTGATTTCATGAAAGGACCAACTCAAAATTAAATTAAATTATCTGTTAAGATAGCTAAGGAAAAACACCAAGTTATTCAGGAAACAATTAATTATTCATGAATTACTAAAATATCTTCAAAGCATCTGACAAACTGGAGTTTTTTCCCCACAAATCTCATGCATTAAATACATTTGTTAGTCTTTAAGCACCACAGCACTCCTAATTTGCTTTGCTAAACTAGACTACTACAGCTCCCCCTCTGGAACTGAAACATGTAGTACAAATGACTGACCAAAACAGCCTTCTGTTTCTTTTAACATATACATAAAGAGATGTCAAAAATCAGGGACAAACTCAACAGCTTGCTCATGGAATTATACGTTTTCCAAAAGCAGTACCTAAACTTCTTTCTCCCACTTCATCCCTCAGGCAGGACCAGACCTAAATTTTAATACAAAGCTTTTGGGCCCATATTTGGGCAGGGGACACCTAACTTTCTTATACCTTTTCAAAGAAAAATGCTGGCCATCAATTATGAGTAGTAGACTAACCACCATGTGTACTGGCTTAATAGGGAAAAGTGGGGGAGGAAGGAAACAGGACATCTGTTTCCAGGGAGGCTAGTACTTACAAACAAAACAGCCAAGTACATATATTGGACAGATTTATTCCAAAAGGCATTGAGACTAAAAGGAAGAGACTGGGAATCCACCATATTATAGAGCTAAGTTCAATTCCTAACTCTGTTAGAGGTGACCTTATGCTTCTATAGTTGCAAAATGTAGAGAATATGATTGCCTGACTCATTGGGAGGGATACGGTCTTAGTCAATAACCATTCTGTGTATTACCAGTGGTTTCCCACCTTTTCTCTGCCATGGCACACTCTGGTACTGTTATTTTGAGGCACACCACCAGTCTCCAAATGAACTCATGAATATTCATGAGCCAATCCAAAACTCTTCAAGTAGTTTTTCAAAAAATTCCATGGCACACCTGCTCAGGCCTGACAGCACACCCGTGTGCCATGGCACACCGTTTAGGAAACAATGCACTACACAACCCCTTAGAGTCTATAGACAAGTCAAGAGCTGAACTCGGCTCCTTGCTCCCAGTCAGGGTGCACCTTCTACTAGGCTACAAAAATATTTTCTGTAGGTTGGCTCCTTTCTGTCTCTCTCTCACTGGAAGTTTGACCATCTTAGAGCTGAGCAAGATAGGTGAGCCAGTCTTCAGGAACTGCCCAGCAAAATGACAAGAGGCAGTCATAAGTCAGCAGTCCTTGATTAATGAAAATCCAGTTAAGTCATACTTGCAGCAGTTTGAGAAGAAATCAGCAGAATTAAAACTGTTATGTAGAGCAGAGTGCACTATTCTCTCAGGTGAATGCAGACTAAACTGGGGTCAATGTGCAGCCCAGAAAAGGGGACTCTGAACACTGAAAGAGGAAAAAAAAGTAAGCTGCCTCCACTGTGGTCAAATAAGCAGGAAGACGGAAAGGTATAAAGGGCACAGCAACAAGCTCAAAGGATGACAGGATTCTGACTCTTGCCTACTTACCGTCCCTAGACCAGTGTGTCCCAACCAGTCTGCAACGGCACATTGCTGCGCCCTCAAGCCTGAGTAGGTGTGCCACAGAAATTTTTTAGACACTACTTGGGGGTCTGGATTGGCTCATGAATAGTCATGAGTTCATTTGAAGACTATATGGTGGTGTGCCTCAAAATAATTAAAAGTATCAATTAATTAAAGATATTCATCAAAGGTGCGCCACAACAGAGAAAAGGGTGGAAACCACTGCCCTAGACACTGCTTGAGTTATTTTTATAAATCTGGAGATACCTACTAGCTAAATTTTCAAGCCCCTCCTACAATCTAGTAGAAAGTAGCTCTCATCCTTCCCTGTGTGCTCACTCTACAACCTAGTGACTTGCCTGAAGAGGGGCAGAGGATTTCTCTGTTATGCTGACTCTTTCCCACCTTCTTGCTGCTGGCAAATCTTATTCTGAAGAAAAATAAAATAATTCCAGACGTTCTTTAAAGCTGCTTTCTTCTTGCTGCTGGCAAGGAAGTCACTCTCCTTTACTATCCACTCCCCCAGCCTCCTTTTTCAAGTCCCACATAAACACAAATTGCCCATATACACTACTGACATCTTTCCCAGGTACATGCAGATTTAAATCCATAGGATTCTTGTTTACACCATTTTACATAGCATTGCTGAAACTAGCCAGCATTTTATTAGTTTCCCTCTGGTACTGTTTCAGATAAAGCTTGACAAGTAGCAACATGGTCACCGAGTTGTGTCTGCAGACTCAAGAAGACAGAAATGGACTGGTTCATATACCTATGTATTTATACCCACGAGTTACACCCATCACACTCATGTTATCTGAAAGTCTGATCTTGCATCATTAAGGTCCTGAGAGTTGTGCAAAAGAGTGACACCAAGTTCAATGAGAGAAGACTCACTACTGCCTAAACACATCATCATAATAGAAGCCTATATATGCTTTAGTTTCTTCCTGTCTTCCCCAGGATGATTGTTCCTTACCCCTTCCTCTCATACAAGATCATCTCTGGAGCAGTAAGGAATAGAAATTATGGACATAAAGCACCTACTTAATCATCCTTTAGAAAAATTGAGTTTCACTTCATCCAAATTTCCTCCATATGTTATCTGTATAGATTATGAACTATTTGGCGTAAGGAGCATGACCTCACACATCTGTAAACACTGGGTGTTATAAAAATAATAACTACAACTTTGAAATGGATGTTTATGTTTTCCAGAAATCACTGACTTAGCCCCTCCTCTCTATCCCCAGTCTTCAGACAAGGCCTTCTACCCACCAATGGGGCACAGATATTTCAATCCCTGTATCCGATTATTTTTTTGAAGACTATTAAATGTTTTTCCCCATATTAGGAGCAATTATATTACACTGATTTTACAGATATCAGTCAACACACTTCTGAGCATAATATGGATCGTCACTCATTTTTGGCAAGTGTACAATCAAGTAATACAAAGAAATGCACTCAAAGATAGTCTGTCTTGCAGACAATTGTGTCACCATCAGTCTGTGTAACATGTCACTTCTTGAGGTGGCACTTCAGTGATGCCAAGCATTCTTGAAATGTAAAGAATCATGAAAGCAAGCCAAGCTCCCATTCACTGAATGGGCTGTACTTCTCTAAACTAACCAAAACAGGGGGGAAGATGATACAATCTGACATTTACTGTGGCTCAGAAAATTTAAAAGAATGCCAACAACTGAATCAGGAGCTAAGAAGAGTTTGCAGTGAAAAATCTGCAAACAGAGATAATATAGAACCCTCCAAAGAGGATAAAATAAAATTTGCTGTTGAGTATGCCAAAACAATTCCATGGAAATCAAGAGTAGTATGAAGTTTTTAAAAGGTACAAAATATTTAAAAAGCTATTGCATAAAATTAAATAGATTTTAGAAGGAGACAATTCTTACTCAAATGCCATTCTTGTGCAGAAATTGCTTTCATGTGTGTTAGGGCCATAAGTATTCCAAAAGAAGAGAACAGGAATAAGAATTCCTAGCAAAAATCTGCACGTATCAAAATCTTATTCCAAAGAAAAATAAAATAATTCCAGATATTCTTTAAAGCTGCTTTCTCCTCCTTCTCCCTTCCTCTTTTCTTTTTTTCAGACGGAGGGGTCTCCTCCCAAAGCCTGCAATAACAAAAATGCATTTACTTTATCTTTAACAGTATCTTTAGTACAGCATTTCACACTTGCAACTCAAGCTAAGCACATTCTTTCCTTGTCTTGCATCCGTGCTATTTTAATCTCTACCAACTAGAACTTCCAAAACAAAAATCACAAAAAATATTTCCAAACACACATACTTTCACCTTTAGGGCCACTTAAGCTCTTGCATCTTTTCACAATAATAGCAAATACAGCTACACTCCTTTGCTCTTATTGATGTGATTTCAGACTGACAAATTCCGACTGAGTATTAGTAAAAAAAAAGTTTTTAAAAACTGTTAGCATACAAGTTTACCATGACAGTCTTCTGTCTCTTTTTCTTCAGCATCATTTGTTTGTTTGTTGGTAATTGGAAAAATGCCTACAGCTTTCCAAAGTCTTAAAGCCAAGCATACACTGGAGCATTCAGTTCAGCAACTCACATGCTTAGAGCACTTCAAAGCTCCTGGCTTTAAAGGAGGGCTCTCAAACACACAGCACGCGGGCCACATGCAGCCCCTAAAGCTATTTCCTACAGCCTGCAACAACACTATTGTAACCAATATTTGTAATATCATTGTATGAAAAGATTTCAGTGGTACGGCCCTTGGGCTAATGTACTAGTCCTCATGCGGCCCTCACACTGATTTGAGTTTGAGACCCCTGCTTTAAAGTAAAGGGGTTGACATTCTTTTTCTGTCAATTTCCAAAGGGATAGCCGTGTTAGTCTACTCTAGCAAAAAAACAACAAGGAGTCATGTGGCACTACAGCATCTGAGGAAGTGGGATTTTCTCCCACGAAAGCTCATGCAAAAAATAAATCTATTAGTCTCAAAGTGCCACACGACTCCTTGTTATTCTTTTTCTGATGAGGTACTCCAGTGAATATCTGCAGAAATCATTTGGTACTCAGATATCAGTCATCACATTTACACTCACACTCTGCATTAACCCCCAAAGGCAGGAGCCCTCCCCCCAGCTGGCCTACTGAAGGGAGGCGTCTATACCTGCAAGGGGGGAAGCAAATCCACACCCCCTCCCACACTTCAGCCACTGGGACAGGGTAGCCTCACCACTACCCCCCCACCTAGTGGGGGAAGAGGGACTGGACTGGCTCTTTACCACCCTCAGCATTTCTCCCCTCACCTCTGCCTGAAGGGTTGGCCTGGCCCAGGCTTGCACCGACACCCCCATCATTTATTTTCCCCTGCGGCAGCCTGGCCCCCCACCCCTGGTTGGCCATTCACAATACAAGCAGGGAGGGGGCATGCTGAGGGGTCCCCTGGATCAGACCCATGTAGTTTCCCTCAGTTTCCTTTCTTGCAGGGGCCCCAGTGCAGTGCTGTAATTAGATCCTGCCTCCTCCATCTTAATGTTGGAAAAATTTCATTTCCATGTGTACCAGCCAGCTGAGCCCACATAGAAAGGGAACCCTCACAGCACTCAGACCCAGGAAGCAGCAGTCAACTGACTTAGCCTCTGCCTTTTTCTACTTGAAGGAGCAGCCCACCCTGGCCAGTGAGTGAGGCTCCCTCATCCCATCCCCCTCCAGCTGGCTCTGATGGGGATGGCCTCCCCTACCTAGGGGGCACCAGGCTGGCCCTTCGCAACAGGGGAGGGGGCACAGGAGGGTCTGCACTGCTCAGTCTCTTGCATCTCTCCTCCCGCACCTTGCGAAGGACCAGTCTGGCACCCCCTGCAGCCTGTCACCCAGGGGCCACGCACCTCCCATACACCACTGCAATCGCCCCTACCAATTGCCTCCCTAGTTAGTCTACTTCAGTGTGCACAAGTTGAGGGGCCTGCTTTACGCTCTCAAAAATGAAAAAAGGGGGGGAGGGACAACTCACTTTAAACAGGCACCAGGGCAGTTTTATCTGGAGACCAGCTATGCCAAAAAAATTTTAAAAAAAAAGGGGGGGGGGGGGGAAGGAATCAGCCACCATCCTTTCTCACATCCTGCACCAAAGCGAAGGTGTGTGACAGCCATAGTGCCTGTTATCCAAAGGCAGTAGTCCACAGCTTTCTGGGGTATACTGCCAAGGAACAGACTAGAGCCAATGGGAATTCTGAGGTTTGTCCTCACTCCAGTACAGAGGATGCACAGCTGCTCTCCTCCTCCCATGCAAGGGCACAACAACTGCCAGGAGGGAAGGGTGGAGCAGGGAGGGAGGGGAAGCACCTGTGGCATTCTGGCCCAATCACCACATGATAGAGGGGCAGGGGCGGCTGCAGCAGTCTCTTCTCTGGTATGCTGAACAGGTACTCATCTGCGTGTTTGTGAAATGGCTGCAGTATGCTTTTTTTTAAATGTTACCCATGCATGCATACCTGCATACGACTTCTGTTAACTCCTGAAAAAAGTACTTTAATGACAGTTACTCACATATATGGTGAACTAACAGTCTGCATTGTAGTGATGCTTATTCATTGACATATCTTAGATACTGTTAATACACCCACTTAACCACTGCTGAAGGAAACTGCACATGGGAGTTGGCCGATGAGATAGCAGTACTGCTGGCCATTATCTTTAAAAGCTCATGGAGAACGGGGGAGGTGCCGGAGGACTGGAAAAAAGCAAACATGGTGCCTATCTTCAAGAAAGGCAAAAAAAAAAAAAAAAAAAAAGAGGACTCACAAAATTACAGACCTGTCAGCTTCACCTCTATCCCTGGAAAAATCATGGAGCAAGTTCTAAAAGAACCCATAATGAAACACTTGGAGGAAAATAGAGTGATCAGGAACAGTCAGCATGGATTCACCAAGGGTAAAAATCAGGCCTGACCAACCTCATTGCCTTCTATGATCAGATGACTGGATTTGTGGATGCAGGAAGAGTCGTTGATGTGATATACCTCAACTTTAGCAAGGCTTTTGATACGCTTTCCTACAGCATTCTCGTCAGCAAGTTAAGAAATTATGGGTTGGATGTGTGGACTGTAACATGGATAGAGAACTGGTTAGATCAACAGTTTCAGCGTGTAGGAATCAATGGCTCCATGTCCAGCTGGCAACCAGTAATGAGTGGTGTGTCTCAGGGGTCGGTCCTGGGGCCAGTTCTGTTCAACATTTTCATTAATGATCTGGATGATGGGATCGATTACACACTCAGTAAGTATGCGGATGACACCAAGCTGGGAGGGAACGGTAGACACGCTGGAGGGCAGGGACAGGATTCAGGAAGACCTAGACAAATTGGAGCAGTGGGCCAATAGAAATCTCATGAGGTTCAACAAGGACAAGTGCAAAATCCTGCATTTGGGATGGAAAAACCCCATGTGTTGCTGTAGGCTGGGGAGCGATCAGCTAAGTAGCAGCATTGTGGAAAAGGACCTGGGGGTCATGATGGATGGGAAGCTGGATGTGAGTCAACAGTGTGCTCTTGTTGCCAAAAAGGCCAATGGCATGCTGGGCTGCATCAGAAGAAGCGTTGCCAGCAGATCAAGGGATGTGATCGTTCCCCTCTATTCGGCACTGGTGAGGCCACATCTGGAATACTGTGTTCAGTTTTGGGCTTCCCACTACTAAAACGATGTGGACAAATTAGAAAGAGTCCAGTGGAGGGCAACAAAAATGATCAAGAGGCTGGAGCACAAGACCTATGAAGAAAGACTGAAGGAACTAAGCTTATTTAGCCTGCAGAAGAGAAGACTGAGGAAGGATTTGATAGCAATCTTCAACTACTTGAAGGGATGCTCCAAGCAGGATGGAGCTCAGCTGTTCTCGGCACTAACAGAGGATAGAACAAGGAGCAATGGTTTCAATTTGCAGCTGGGGAGGTCAAGGCTGGATATTAGGAAAAACTTTCTTACTAGGCGAGTGGTAAAGCATTGGAGTGGGCTACTTAGGGAGGTGGTGGAATCTCCATCTTTGGAGATGTTTAAGGCCCAGCTGGACAAAACTCTGGCTGGGACAATTTAGTGGGAGTGGTCCTGCTTTTTTGGCAGGGGGTTGGACTAGATGACCTCATGAGGTCCCTTCCAACCCTATCATTTATGTACAAAACACACACAGAAGAAATAAATTACCCACGCCAGCTACTTTTTAAAAAATAAAATAAAGTATTGTTACCACATTATGAAATGCTCAGCTTCATTTTCTTTTCTCCAATAAACCAAATGAGTTAATGAAAATTTGTAAGGAAAAAACACAAACTTTGCTAATTAGTAACAAAGAATAAGGCATTCCTTGAACTTCTATTCTTGACAGAGATCCTTAAAGACAGAGATCCACTACAAAACTATGATAGTTTACAGATTTATGAAAAACAAGTGTTTCCACTGTTCTGCAACACCACAACTCCAATCAAAAGACAGCTGTTGTATATCTTCAGTAGAAAGCTAGTTCATTTTACATATAACTATTGATAACTAAAACCATTACATAAATCAAGCAAGTGGTAGATGAGATAGCTTGAAGCTTATACAGAAAAAAAATATTTGCATTTCCTCTAAGACCTGGAGATATTGGTAAGTGCAAAACAGTATAATAAAAATGCATCTCTACCCTGAAGTTTAAAATCTGAAGCATAATTAAGAGTCACTCATATTGGATGTTTTTTATGATTGTTGTTTTTAGGCAAGGAAATGGCTAAAATTTTAGCTATGTGTATTAAGAATATATTTGGTTTCAAAGATGGGTACTAAAAGCCAGCAAATGGCAAGAAGTGAATAGAACTCAGCCAGATATATGGGGGTGGGGGGGAAACCAGTAACATTTTCTACGCAACTCCCACCACAAGAATCTTTCAGTATTCTTTGAATAGAATCAAATGTCAAACTCACAAAGCACCTCCTACCTTGCCCTAAACCAGTGGTTCCAAACCTGTGGCCCAGGGAATAAAATGGCCAATGGAGACTTTCAAAGTGGCCCATTACCTTCCTTCTGCTAGTGCAGAAGGGAATCACAGCCTAAGGACCCTGGCACAGCTTGCTGTCATGGGGCTAAAAGACTGGTATGAATTCCTTGCTTCAGCCAAAAAGATGGAAGGCCAACACTCCCCTTCCAGTGGCTACAGCAAGGAACATGGAAAAGTGCTCTACCTGGCTCCTTAGGCACTGGGTCCCTGCTGGAGGCAGAAGGAGGGGAGCACTAATTTTCTATCCCCCAGGCTGCAGAAGGGAGCCACTGCTTAGGGACCCAAGTGGAGTGCACACAGCTACAGGATGTGTGCAGTTTGCCTGCCAGAGCCAAGGAGACCGGAGATTACCAAAGAAGCAGCCTCTTCATTGAGCTCCTGCAGTCAGACTGCAGTGTGGGGCAGCCTGCTGACATAAAGTGGTCATCCTTGAGAGCTGTAAAAATGATACCTGTGGCCCTCAAGCCAAAAAGGTTGGGAACTACTGCTCTAGACTTACGTTCAGTTATCCAAATATTTTCCCTTCCAAAGTTATTTTCTTTAAAAATCCATTAAATGTGTCCTTTATAAATCCACAGTAAATTCTATATACTGTATGTGAGTATTTACAGGGTGGAACACAGAGAGATGCTGGGCTAGAAATACCGTTAACAGCTGAGTATTTTAACTAGTAACACTCTTGTAGTGACATGCCTGCGTCTCATATCAGCTATGGAATCCTTATCTTTAAAAATAAAAAGTTTAATTCACTTACTGTACATGCAGTATTTTACATGCCTATTTACAAAACACACACAAATACATGATTGCATGTTAGAAAGTTTTTACCACCATGAATTTGCAATAGTCACATTATTTGTACGTGGCAAAGCTATGAACAAGTTAGGTCGGTGAACTCAAAAAATGTGAATAAAACCTTCATGATACATCACCACATATTTTATATGTCATATGTATTATAGAAAAACTACTGTAAGAACGTTTTAGATTTTAAAAAAGCTGGAATTGTATTTTTACCTCCCCGGTAATATCAAGTGCCTAAGGCCTAAGCTACGTGAAACTTTTTATCAGAACTTTTCATGTATGTGGAGAACGGAACACATGTGTACCCATATTAGTAATGTTACTTGGTTTAAGTAAGAATTACTCATATTAAAAGATGCTACGCCTCCTTATACATCTCAGGTAGGGGGCTCTGTTTGTTTGTTGGGGTGGGGGTTGTTTTGTTTTGTTTTATTTTACTTTACTATTTTAAAAATAATATATAGTATGTTGACATAACTGAAGACCATTCTAAATTTTATTCAAAGCAAACACCAATGTACTTCACTGAAGAATGAAGTATATTTTGTGACACCTGAGCGCTACATTTTACAACTTTAACGATATGAAAGTAGTTTTATCGCATTTAGCATAGTTACAAGGGACAGAAGGGAAAAAATTGCTGATAACACTGAGTTTCATGCCCCAATAGGCGTTTTGGTTTTTTTGTTGTTGTTGAAAAATAGCTGTTCTGATTAAAAACAGCCTGCTCTAGAGAACCAAAGAAACAAAATTGCAGACCTGACAGTTCATACAATAACTGTGTTTATTTGTTTCCATAAATGTTTAAAAAAAAAAAAACTTATGGTATTAGATATTACAGGGTCCATTGTAGTAAAAAGTCCTCTCCTCATGACATAAGCAAATACAATCAGTCCTCCTTGTTTGTTGTATTTTTGGTCAGCGTTCAAGGCTAATCTAGTTTTAGGTCAGGAAAAAGACTGTGGCCTATCATTTTAAACAAACCATTGTAGTAAAATGTGAACAGGAAATTCCTAACTAAGCTACTCAAAAGAAACAATGATTTAAAAAAAAAAAAAAAAAAAGCTAACTTGCATAGCACAAGGAGCTCACAAAGGTATCACAGTAAATAAGAACAAAACAAAAGTATGTAATTACCTCTGCCATTTTCTTTTTTTCCAGTGGGATAAGGCATTTTTATGGGTTTGCTGAGATAGAAACATTCATATGGAGAGGGAGAGAGAGCGCAACATATACAGCTCTGTCTGATACCTTGAAAATATCCAGCCTGTGGGAGTTAGTGTAGGCATGCCATTCATTCTTCGCCATATAAATGCCTTCTCAGAGCCTCATCTGAGCTGCAGTTTCACTTGGATCTTGAAGCACAGGTCTGACTTGTTTTTCAAATAAGACAGCTAATTTTTATACTCAAATACATTTTTAAAACATGCTTGCTATCACATACACACTTATATAAAAGCCTAACCAAAACACAGGGGCAAGGATCTAAGCAAAATCTCTCCTATTAGAATCACACAAATATCAGGCACTCGATTTTTTTCCCCCAAAAAACTTCATCTTACAAAAATTGTGCATATCACATTTACTACTTTTAGATTAAATAAAAAAAGATGTAGGCTTAACCTGAGTTTAGCTAAACTGAGACACAATTTTAGGGGGAAGGACACACGCCTTAATCCTAGACTAGGCTATATATTCACAAGCAAATATCATTGCTACTGAATTTTCCCACTTCAGTATCAAAACAGATACCACAGATCAAATACAAAGTTAAAAAATAAATTATTATTTTTCCATCTATAAAGTGTGATCATCTTACCCTCTTTTGAGTACACGGCCTACAAACTGACAGACGCACATTCTGAAGGCCTCTATCCACCGAAAGGGAGGGCAGGGTGACCTTTCCATGGCAAGGACACATTTTCCACAGGTCTTTTACATGGCACCAGAGTTCTGAATACTCAGTAATTTATTTTTAAAATGAAATAAAATGTTCCTTTTTTTTAAGTTCCATAACTTATTACACACACACACACACACACACACACACAGAGTACTTCATTATGATGTTACCAGTTAACTTGAGAAAGTATAAATGAAACATTTGAAGAACAAAATATTTCTTTTAAAGAAATCTGAACACAGTTAGATGTGCAAAACCTCAAAAAATATAGACTCTTCATGTACTGGACACGATGCACATAGCAAAAATGCCAGCAATTTATTCTGGCAAAGTTGTAATGACAGAATGGTGCTGAGATTTTATAAAAGCAGAATACACACCACTAAAATATCTTTGCCAAAATTTTAAATCAAACCACAGGAGTGAGGGGCGCATGTTGAGAGCAATCATTTTCCTTTAGATTATACTGACAAACTAATCAAGTATCTCAAAGGGGAAAAAAGCAAGGTACAACAGAGGGAATTGGCAAGTGAGGTTAAAACCCTAGCTCACTGATCACCAAAAGTCATTACAATCTAACAGCTGTTTGGTAGACTATATGAAATCAAATGGAAGTCTGAGCTAGTTTGCAAAGAAGGGAGGCCCAGGAAACAGAAACCATCTGTATAAGCACTGCTACACAGTAGAAGCCAATGAACAAATACACATGGATAAAATTACTCATTTATCCTTGAGGTAGTTCAGATAGCACAAAATTAGGGCATATTGTGGTACAAGGATATCTAGTGAGGGTGTTTTTGTAGCTCTTCTATGAATTAGGCACTTAATTGCCTTTCACTGTAAAATCTACATTATCTCAACCAATAAAAGTCACCAAAAATTGACCTGAGTGAGAGAAAAGCACGTTACTACAAAAATTGTTTTATATTATAATAATGGAAATCTTTATTTGAATCTGAACACAGGAAAAATTCTATTTGAAACATATCACCTCTTTATTTATGCTATATAAGTATGGAGCCACCGAGGACTATGGGGAGCCATCAATGACAACATTACTTGAACCTCATAAACACACCTTAGCAGACTGTGTGCTGTTCGCAGGAGTTTAGCGCAGAGCTACCAAACAGCACATACATTACCTGTGGAAGACTACTTAAAAAAAACAGGAAAGCTACAAAATTTAACCTAAGCTTATACACAAAACTATTTGATTTTCACTAGGAACCAACTGAAAACAAGGCCTAACATTAAGCTATTTCTAGGAGAGGAGATGAGAGCTAAGCATTTTTTTCTTTTCTTTTCAGAAAACTGTCAAAAGATGTCATAATCCCAGAATACCCTGACAAACTCTTATAAAGCCATCTCCTCCAGTCCAAATCAGCATGTGCTATTTTTCTTTATTATGCAAATTACAAGAGACAGAATTTAAAAAACAGACCAAAAATGGAAATAGTCTTACAACTAGATCTAGGTCAAATAGCTATTTTTTCTTTTTTTCAAAAATGCAGCTATAATCAAATTTATCTTATTTTTGGAAAAACAAACAAGGAATCCCATGGCACTTAAAGGCTAACAAATGTATTTATTGCATGAGAGTTTGTGGGAGAAAATCCCACTTCATCAGATGCTTTGAACTCACGGAATGGGAGGAAAATAAATGCAGGGGAGTGTGAGTCATGGGATCAGGTCACAATGTAACAGCAAATGAAAGCTGTTAAGATTCTTTGGCAGTACTACTACCGAATTACACAGGAGTCCTTTACAACCCATTAAATTTTAAAAATGCTAGAGTTCCCTCCTGCCAAGGGCCTTTGATAATCCACAGACATCAGTGACAAAACTGGAAAGCAACACCATAAACAAACAATAAAGCAAAAAGAAAAATGATATTCATAATACTGAGCTCAGTTTTGTTGACGGACATAAAAATCAAATCAATTGCCTGTGTATGAACACCAGTTGTCACACCGGGCTCTAATTAGCAAGCCCACTGTCACAGACTGTAGTAGTGTTCCTGGGACACACACCACCACATAAGAAGTGGAGAAGTAGGCTCATCTTCCCTACTTGCAAGTAGAAAGGACTCAGATCTCCTTTACAGCCCAGAGTCCCCAGGAACGCCTTAGTACAGTTAAGTGTATGATATAGAGAAGAAACAACCCTCATTGTCCAAGTTGACGCTCAGGATTTTCGGTTGTCACATTTGTACAGCCAGCCGCTGCCTGAGATAAGGCAGGGCCCAGATGTGGCACAGAACTGAAGCAACTTTTAATAAAATATCTTTTTAAAAAGAGTTCGAAATATTTTCCATTGCCTACAGATTGCTCAGAAGTTGGATATCCAAGTTTGTGCAGAAATTCCCACTTCTGAGTCTTTGCTACTGCTGCCCCAAAGACCACTCAGACCAGAAGAATGGATACAAGCCTGAGAGTCAGGAAGTCTTTTGTTTCCTAGACTTTAACTGGATTATTCATGTGCTTTAGTGTTTTGCTGAATCAATGCCTAAATAAGGGTTGTGATGCCCATGGAACTAATAAAGCCCAGCCATAAAAGAAGGAGGATCAGAACAGTATTCACACCCTTTCTTCCCATGGCCTCTGTACATTCCCACTGGCTAAGGGAATTGGTTTTTCTGGTGAGCAAGGCAGGAAACAAGCAAGTTTTTATCAAGCATGACATTTCCTAGATACATGTGAAAACGGGTCCTAGTTAGTTCAGAATAATTCAAGTGACTGAAGTGTCATTACACAACTCTCAGCAAACAGGCTTGCTTAAAAAAATGCATGTAGGAACTTTAATTTTCAAAAGCCCATAACTTGGGCCTTAAAACTAGTTTTCTCAAGAGCAGTCATACACACTTTCCATTGATAACTAACCAATGTCCACTCTTATCTCCTCCAGAGCCTACCCATCGCTCAGGGGTCAACACCAGGATATGTGCTGAACACAGCTGAATCCTTGATAGAGATATCTGGAAAAATTCAATAAAAAAGTTTTTACAAAAATGAGAGCAACATTTCTGAGGAAAAAAGATACCAAAGTCTGGAGATTTTCTTCCATTAAAATGAGCGGTATCAGAAGATATACATACATAACAGACTAACAAGTTACACAGGCTAATTTTGCCTTAATTAACTTTTACGATGAATATGGAGAATATTCCATGTGTATTTAGAGGACTGTGTCTTAGATGTCATCAGAAAGATTAAAACAGGGATAGTTTGGCATTCATGGCGACTGGTAATTTAGCTAGAGGAACTTAAACACAAAAGATCAAGGCACTGTTTCAAAGGAGAATAATTCTAAATCTCTTTCTTCTGCAAGTTGGTAAATAGTCCTCTGTACAAATGCCACTGAAGATTCAATTGTCCAATAAAATGTTACTGTACAAAATACGGAGACTAAATTCAAATATTTAAATGTAAAAAAGAGGGACTGTAATGCTATTTAAGTGCAAATGTCAAGGCAACCACAACACTGGAGCAGCTACATGTACACACGCAAAAAAAACCTTCCAAACTTCTTCAATAAATTATACTTGACAGCGAAAACAAGAAGGGTAATTCAGAATGACCATCAACACGCCTGCTGCACAGAATACATAGATTTTAAAAATGCCAACACTTAAGTTTAGCATTTCACCCTATATATCATGTCTGTTTAAACTCTACTTATGAATTTGGGTTGTATTTCTGTGTTTGACTTACTCTAAAATCCTTGAGGCAAGAACTCTATTTGTACAGCACAAAACACCATCAGGGCTAAATCAGTAATAATTTTTTGTTTGTACTGAATCAGTATGCATTTTTTTCTGAGCCAAGCTCACCTCTTTCAATTCTCGTAACACTTTAATTCTGTCATTGTTTTCAATTTGGCCCACTGCAAATACCTGGAATACTGTACAAACTTTAAAATACTGAAACAAATGCTGTACTATATTACAGACTACTCACCAATTCACTTCTAACAAAATTATTTGGATTACAGTAACACATAGAAGTTCCAACCAAGATTAAGGACCCATTGCCCTAGATGCAATAAAAACACAGCAAAAGGCTGATTCCAAAGGGGTAGCCATGTTCGTCTGGCTCAGCAAAAACAGACGAGGAGTCCTTAAAGCATTTGGCACTTAACACAAATTTATTTTAACACATGAGCTTTTTGAAGCAGCATCTGATGAAGTGGGATTTTCCCCCCACAAAAGCTCATGTGATAAATAAATTGTTAGTCTTCAAGTACCATAGGACTCCTTGCTCTGGTAGCTGATCCTAAAAACTTAGTTTAAAAAAAGAGCATGAGCCTTCATTCTGAGCGCTCCACAAATTCCAATTTACTTTAATGAGCGTTTTCATTGTGCAACAGATTGAGGATCAAGAGAAAGTGAGGAGCTAATTTAGCTTCACAAGCATACATATATGGAAATGTTCATCTGTGGAAATAACCCAAATATCAGGCATCAGAGCACCACCACGTAAGCCACCAACAGTAAACACTTAAACACAGCCTTGAAGAATTAATTTTGTTTTTTATTTAATTAAATGTCAGTAAACCTCTACTGCACTGAGCACACACAAACTGATGAAAAAATATTTCCATGATGGATCATCAAAATTTACGGATAGGCAAAAAAAGAAAAATACTGCTTACACACTATAGCTTGATTTAAGGATATTTACTTTGCATATTTTACACGTGATGTTGACGCTGTGTTTCTAACATCTTTTGCCATTAATTACTGCCTAACAATCCGCCCAATATTTCCCACAACTGTAAGACTTTAAATTAGTAAAAACTGTAAAAAGACAAAACATACAGTACATTGACACTGGTAAAACATACATTACAATGGTCAAAAGATTTAAAATATACATAACCAAAAGTATTTTAAAAATGAAAACAAGAGTTCTACCCAACCTTTTCATTTGTATGTTCAGCCTAATTCAGGTTAAGCAGATAAGTAAGTATTCGTAGGATCTGGGCCTTGGGTATGGATGGAAATTAGACAAATTATCCACTGGTAAGACCCTTGTATTCACTGGCTATGTCTATACTGGGGGGGGGGGGAGACTGGATGTCGACTTAACAAGGTCACCTTTAAGTCAACCTCGTTAAGTCAACTTCAGGGTATGTCTGTGTAGACAGGGACCAGACATACCCAGGGCGCCCCTCCTCCTACCCCACACTCTTAGTCCAGATTGGGTACTCTGAGCCCGATCAACTCCAGGGGCCAGTCCGGACTGGGGCTGATCCAGCTCCTACCCTCTAAGGAGGAGCCGGGAGCTGGGTCCTGCTCCCAGCCCCTCTCTGCCAGGGCCAGCAAAGAGGGGTTAGGAGCCTGACCTGGCTCCCACCCCCTCTTCACTGGCAGCAGGGGCTTAAAGCCAGTTCCTGCCAGCCGTGACAAGTGAGCGGGGGCCAAATTTGCCTACTCTGTCACTTATCAAGCCAGGAGGCTCCGCAGCCTGCTCATTTTCACAGAGTGAAATTGACCAGACCGCGGAGCTGCCTGCCCTGATAAGTGACCATGCGCAAATTTGGCCCCAGTCACTTGTCACAGCTGCCAGAAGCTGGCTCCAAGTCCCCACCGCCAGTAAAGAGGGGGCGGGAGCCAGGCCAGGGTGCAAGCTGCCAGGGGTTGGAGGAGCCTGCATCTCCCCCAGGGGCATGCGGATCCGGCACTGCCCCTGGCCACTTGTGAACAGCCAGGGGAGCCCCATCTGGCTCTCAGCCGCTCTCTGCAGGCTGCAGGAACTGGCTGCCAGTCCCTGCCTTTGCAGTGAAGGGCTGGGAGCCAATCCGGCCCGAGCTTCTCACCACGGAGCTAGAGCCAGATCGGGCCCCCTGGTGGGATCAGGCCCCAGCCCGCTCACACATGGGGTGAGGAAGGGGCGGGCCCTGCCCTATAAAGTCAGCTTAAAAGCTTAAGTCGACTTAAGCACCCGTTAAAGTTACAATGATTTCTAAATATAGACAGGGCTTTATTTAAGTCGACTTAAAGCCTCAATGTAGACATACCCATTGTAAGTAATGTCTGTAACAGGTCCATAGTAACTGTAACTGTACCCCCCAACCTCCATGGTCCATCTCAAGAATGCTCAGTCAGGCCTCAGTTCTGCTACCATCATCTGTCTCTAGATAAGCACCTTTGTCCCTACTACCACAGGTATTACACCAGCACAGCTGACCCAAGCACTTTGTGATAACCCCAGCAAGGCAGTCTACCTAACAGCCAGTGTCTGTGCATTGATTTGTCTTCGAGAGCTACAAACAGTGTATTGTCAGCAGTTCCCAGTTATTACACAGCTATTTCCAAGCAACCACCTTGATTCTTAAGGTAAAATCATTCCAGAGATAACATATAGAACAAGTGAAACTCTCATATGCATGAGTCTTTCCAACCTTTCCACAAGGACTGGGGCCATCCCTGGAGAGAAGGTCCTCTCCATTTGCTAGATCAAAAGAAGGCCCTGGGTCTTTTAAAATCAACTTTTGATGCCCAAAGCCCTTTCTTTCTTTGAGTCTCTGGAAAACCCAGCTTGAACCAGTATACCCAAACCACTCTAGAGGGGTCTTAACTCTCTAGAGCTGTTTAGGCTTGGGGATTCACTTTGATCAACCCTATAAACAATGGGTTTAATTCCTGGAAGAGCTATAGTAACCCTCCTCCGTGCAGCAGAGCACAGTCATACCTAAAGCATTCACACATTTAACACAATGGCCTCCTAAAATACTTCATGGGATTACAAAATCTGCCACAGTATTAACAGTGAATTGCCAGTTTCAGCTCTCTCCACCAGGTGATGGAGGCTTGCTGAATGACTAAAGGTTTCTTCTGTACTTTAAAAACTGATTACTCGAGTCCGCAGCTTTAGAAACCCACAATTATTGTATTCAGAACTTATTGATTGCTATTCTGTTTTTAATTGTATGTTTAAGAACAATTGCTTTCAATAGCATGGTCTAACAGTAAACATACAATTTCACTTTTCAAAAAATGCAAAAACAGATCCTGAAGTTTATATGAGAACAAATCATATCAAACAAATCTGATAGCTTTCTATGATGGGGTAACAGTCCTTGTGGATAGAGAGGAAGTGGCAGATGTGGCACATCTAGACTTTAGTAAGGCTTTTGATACTGTCTCACATCACCTTCTCATTAACAAAATTGAGAAGTACAGCCTGGATGGAGCTACTATAAAATGGGTGAAAAATTGGCTGGATAACCACTCCCACAGAGTAGTTATCAATTGTTCACAGTTATGCTGGAAGGGTGTCATGAGTGGGGTACCGCAGGGATCGGTTCTGGTTCCAGTTCTGTTCAATATTTTCATCAACAACAGATGACAGCATAGAGAATAAACTTATAAAGTCTGCCAATGATACCAAGCTGGGAGGGATTGCAAATACTTTGGAGGATCAGATCACAATTCAAAATGATTTGGATAAACTGGTGAAATATAGTCTAAGGTAAACAGAATGAAATTCAATAAAGACAAGTGCCAAGTACTCCACTTAAGAAAGAACAATCCATTGCACATATGCAGAATGGGCAATGACTGCTTAGGAAGGAGTACTGTGGAAAGGGATCTGGGTGTCACAGTGGACCACAAGCTAAATATGAGTCAACAGTGTAACACTCATGCAAAAAAACCAAACACCATTTTGGGATGTATTAACAGGAGTATTGTAAGTAAGACACCAGAAGTAATTCTTATACTCTACTGTGCCCTGATTAGGCCTCAACTGCAATATTGTATCCAATTCTGGGCACCTCATTTCAGGAAAGATGTGGACAAACTGGAGGAAGTCCAGGAAAGAGCAACACGAATGATTAGAGGTCTGGAACACCTGACTTATGAGGAAAGATTGAAAGAGCTGAGTTTGTTTAGTTTAGAAGAGAGGAGACTGCCAGGGGACATAACAACACTTCTCAAGTATCTATGGGGTTGTCAGAAGGAGGAGGGAGAAAAACTGTTCTCCTTAACTGCTGATGATCGAATAAGAATCAAGGGACTTAAATTACACCTAGGGAGATTTAGGTTGGACATTAGGAAAAAATCCTGACTGTCAGGGTGATTAACCACTGGAGTAAGTTGCCTAGTCAGGTTGTGGAATCTCCATCATTGGTAGTGTCTAAGAGCAAGTTAGATAAACACCTGTCAGGGATGGTTTAAGAGGGTACTAGTTCCTCCCATGAGTGCAGGGGATTGGACTCAATGACCTCTCATGGTCCCTTCCAGCTTCTGTGATATTATGAATTCACCTTCAGTCAGGAAGCATAATTCCTGCCCCAGGTAGTTATTGGGAAACAGGAGCTGCACAGCTGGAGATTATTGATTAAACTAACACATACAGTGTTTTGTCGACACAAGCTGAATTACTTATATCTGCATGGTCTTCCCTTTCCATACCTAACTTCTACTTCATTTTTACTTTACAGCTTTTTTAAAAAAAAAAAAGTATACGAACGATTGCTTAGACTGTAAGCATCTTAAATTTCAAAAATGAATTCTAATTCAAAATACTGCTACCATAATCCCTTTTCTGTGAACTGCCACACACATTATCAGAGCTACATAATTAATGGTGAGATATTGCACTAGTCTTTGCTACAGTGACAAGTCACCCTTTTATTGTGCTTGTTTTTAAAAACAATGTACTCTGGAGCCCTTTTAATTATAGCCTTTAGTTGCATTTCCGATCTCATTTTAATAAATCAGACGTGACTACACACACACACACACACACACACACACACACACACACACACACAATCTCAATAGTGGTATAAAGTGAACATTTTTACCATAAAGCATGCTCTGGTTTCTTTGTGAACAAACTCAAGCTAAGTATAATATTAATCAAAAATATCCCAGCAAGACCCACCATAGATACTAAATCTTGAAAATAAATCTCTCTGAAAGCTTTAAAACTAGTCTTTGATTCTGAGGTTCTGGTTCAAGGATGTTGGTATCTCTGTACTTTTTCATTTTTTTGTTTCACTGCCAACTAACACACTAAGATAGAAAAAGTCATCTTTATTATTTTAAAGTAACAACAATTTCTGTCTTTCATTTTCACTAATTCAGACTTAATGATCAAACAGCTTCTTTACCCAGCCAAGTCAAAGCAGCATTATAAAAGGAGCACTCCTTCCACCAAGGAAGCTACAGGGCCTGTACCCAGCTAACCACTGCATATTTAGTGACCATTCCTGCATTCTTCACAAAACCAAGGGTTACTTACCAGTAACTGTCCTTCGAGATGGGCTGCTCACATACATTCTGAATTAGGTGTCTACGTAGTGCAGCGCATGGGTGCCTGGAAGATTTTTGCCCTAGCCCATCCCTGTAGGGTCAGTGGCCAACACCCTCTCTGTCCTGCACACCTGAGCAGTACATAGGTGGCCCGGACCCTGCCCCCTTCAGTCCCTTCTTTCCGCTAACTCTGAAAATCAGGGACACAGGGAGGGTATGGAATGTATGTGAGCAGCCCATCTCAAAGAAGGATGTTTACTGGTAAGTAACCCTCCATTCTTTTTTGAGCGCTGCTTACATCCATTCTGAATTAGGTGACTACAAGCCATATCTCAGACGATGGGCAGAGTTAAGATTTCCCTGCTTTAAGGACGCCTCTGCCCAGGGCTGCATCATCTCCTGGCCTGCTGGACAATTGCACAATGGGATGTGAAGGTACGAACTGAGAACCAGGTCACCGCTCTGCAGATTTCTTGGATTAGGACCTGGGCGAGAAATGCTGTGGAGGACACGTGTGCTCTGGTCAAATGCGCCCTGATCTTCCCCACGAGGGGAATGTTTGCTCTCCAGTAGCAGTCTTTAATAGTTTGTAATCCAGAACGAAATACATTGAGTCATTCTGTTCGTCCTCTCATACGCTCCACAACTGAGATGAACAGCTGCATCATTCTGCAAAGTGGTCTGGTTCACTCACGGTAGATCGTGAGCCCTCTTTACATCAAGGTTGTGCCGCCTCCTTTGGTTCTCCGTGACTTGTGGGTCTGGGAAGAAGACTGGTAGACAGATGTCTTGGTTCACAAGGAAGGGGGACACCACCTTAGGCAGGAAGGCTGGGTGAGGGCGAAGTCATACCTTGTCCATCTGAGAATTTTCCCAGAGGGGTAGTCATGTTAGTTTTTGTATAGCAAAAGCAGCAAGAGTCCTGCGGTGCCTTACAGACTAATAGATTTCTTTGAATATGAGCTTTCATGGGCTTCAGGTCACTTTGTCAGATGTGCCTGGGTTGAAGCCCACAAAAGCTCATGCTCGAAGAAATCTGCTAGTCTATATGGTGCCGCAGGACTCTCGCTGCTCTTGTCCATATGGAAGACCATGCATGGGGGTTCTGAAGAGAGTGCTATTTACTCGGAGACCCATCTGGCTGAGGTGACAGGCACCTTCCATGATAAAACCAGCAAGTAACAAGAGTTAAGGGGGCTCATATGGCAGTTTCATGAGTCCCTCTAGCACCAGGTTTAAGCCCCACTGGGAGACAGGCTCGCGAACCTGGAGCTAAAGCCTCTCCACTCCCTTCAGAAACCTCAAAGTCGTGATGAGAGAAGGCAGCTGTCCCATTGAAAGTATTGTGCAGAGCCAAAATCACTGCCAAGTGCACTTGGAGAAAGGGGAGCGTGAGGCCCTTCTCCTTTAGGCTTAGGAGGTTGTCTAGTATTAGTTCAATGAGGGCAGACTTGGGGTCCAACCTGTTTTCCCAGGCCCAGAGGGAGAAGCGTTTCCACTTGGCACTGCAAGTGGCTCTCATGGAAGGTTTCCTGCTCTCGATCAGGACCCTCCACACCCTCTCTGAGCACACCTTCTCACCGAGGTTTAGCCATGCAGTCTCCATGCTGTCAGGTGTAGTACCCCCAATCCTGGGTGGCGTAAGAGGCCAGAGTCCTATGTCAGGTGGTCCTCCCTGAGCTGAAGCATCATGGATGGGGCTATGGAAAGGTCTAATAGGGTAGAATACCACTGTTGGTGTGGCCAGGCTTGAGCTATTAAGGTTATATCTGCCCTGTCCCTTCTGATCTTTAATAGGACCCTCTGGATCAGTGGAATGGGGAGAAATGCACAGCGGAGAGCCCACCCCCACCCCCATCTATTAAGAGGGCATTGGAAATTGAACCTCTCTCCCTCCCTCTGAGGGAGCAGAATTGATCATACTTGCGGTTCACTCATGTGGCAAACGAGTCTGTCTGGGCTGGCCCCAGAGTCTGAACAGGTGGTTCATTTTCTGTACACGGAGGGACCACGCGTGCTGGGAGAGGAAGTGCCTGCTCAGTGTGTCTGCTCAGACGTTCCTCACCCCTGGCAGGGGAGAGGCCATCGGGGTAAAACTGTACCTCAGTGCTAGATCCCACAGGAAGGACGTCTCCTTGCCCAGTATAGGTGAGTGGACTCCCCTTTGGCAGCTGGCATAGAACATTGCTGTCGCATTATCTATCAGTATGTGGATCGCATTCCCCTATATCCTGTCTAGGAAGACCATACATGCTAGGCAGATCACTCTCAGCAATTTCACATTTATGTGAAGGGCACTGTCCTCCCATGACCATGTCCCTTGGGCGGACAGGCCCCCAGTGATGTGGACCCTCCACCCCTGGTCCAACACATCTGTGATCAGAATGATTGAGGGGCTCTGGACTTTGAACAGGATCCCTTCACATGCAAACTCTGGGTCCTGCCACACCCTTAGTTGGTTTAGCACCCCCTTTGGCATAGTGACCGCCTGGTTCAGGGAGCAGCTGTGTGGGTGGAAGGTCGTAGCCAGCCATGGTTGTTGGGGTCCCATGTGTAGGCAGGCTGCCCTTATCACATAGGTAGAAGCCGCCATGTGTCCCAGTAGAAGCAGACAATGCCTGGCAGTGGTCGCCAGGGCACATCTCAGCTTGGAGACGATGGCAGACATGGACCAGAACCTCAATAGGGGAACGGAGGCCCTTGCTTTTACCGACTTTAGCTTGGCCTCTATAAACTCTATTCTTCTTGCGAGAGAGAGAGAGAGAGAATGTTTTGATTTTTCCAGGTTTAGTAGGAGACCAGGTTTGCTGCACAGGTTCCAGGTTATTTGCACGCTGTGGCAGACCTGGTGTTTGGACCTTCCTCTTAACAGCCAGTCATCCAGGTACGGCTATATCCTCATTCCCTGTTTTCTCAGCTGAGCTGCTACCGCCACAATGCATTTTGTGAAGACCCTTAGAGCCAGTGAGAGGCCGAAAGGGAGCGCAGTAAACTGGAAGTGGTTCCTCCCATCACAAAGCGGAAGAACCTTCTGTGTCCTTCTTTTATTGATATATGGAAGTCCGTGTCCTCCAAGTCAAAGACAGCAAACCAGCCCCCAGAGTCTAAGGAGGGAATGATTTGGGATAGTGATACCATTTGGAACTTTATTTCCTTTAGGTGTTTGTCCAGTGCCCTGAGGACTAGGATGGGTCATAGGCCCCCATTCACCTTTCGGAACCAGGAAGCAGCAGGAGTAGAAGCCCCTCCCTCGCTCACTTCTGGGGACTCTCTCTATTGCCCCCAGGATCAGAAGCTTTTTGCACTCCTGTTCTAGCAGAGCTTCGTGGAAGGGGTCCCCAGCACTGTGCTCAAGGGACAGTTTTTGGTCCCAAGTTCTGGATCTGAATTGGACAGAGCAGCGTTGAGAGACTGTGTCTCGGATCCAGTGGTCTGATGTGATTTTTGGCTCACTGGTGACGGAACGGGCCCAGGCAAGCCCTGAATGGTGGGGTCTGGTCGAGGTCATTGCTGGCACAACCCTCAGGCGAGAGATCAAAACCTCTGCCTCTGGTTGGGTGGGTCGGAACTGTTGTTTCCCTGGCAGGGTGTCTACGTGTTCTCCTGAGGTCTGGGGCCCCTACCACTTCTGTTCCTGTCCCCATCCCTGCTTCTGTAGGCATGTTTGGGAGGGTTGTAAGGACCAGTGTTGGGAGCCCTGATGTTGCTGTTGCTGCTGGGGCTGAAGCGGCTGCTGCTGAGGCTGTTGCGCTTACCCACTGACTTGGGAGTGGTCGGTGCTGGTGTTGGTGTTGTCGATGACCTACTACACCAGTGCCGAGAGTCAGAGTCCTCCAACAAACCCGACTTGAAGCTGGTGCGTCGAGGTTTTTGTGCCCGCACTGAGGAAAAGTCAGGTTGGGATGTCTCCAGGGAGAAGTGAAAATGGTCCCCGTCTTTTCTGGGCTCAGACTCCAAGGAGAGGGGTAGTGAAGCTCTCTTTGGAGAACCAGCAGCAGAGAGTCCCCTGAGCGAGGTGAGGGGGACCGTTGTGTCCACGGGGTTGTGTTAATCGCCCCTGGGGAGGTGCTCTGGAGAGCTTGGAGTGGGCTCTCGGGCTCCACATGTGGTATCTCTCCAGTCTTCAGGTCGAGCCAAATCCTCCCGTACCGAGGGGGTGGGCTCGTGCCCCGAGCCCGACCAGGCCTCGAAGAGGAGAGCCAGTTTGTCCCTGGACAAAGCCAGCCTCAGTGGGGTGGGGTAGGCAGCTGAAGTAGGGCCTTAGCAGCTTTAAAGGCCTCTGTTGTCAAAGGGATCAGGAGGGACTCAGGCCTCTGCACCCCTGAGGGTCCCAGTGCCGGTGATCCCAACCTGCGCTAGTGGTGCAGCCTCCCCTTAAGCCAGGACCCAGAGGCAGACTCTGAGCCCAAAGGGGGCTTCTTTGGCTTCCCAATGGGGGAACAGTGCCGGGGACAGGCACTGAGTGGGCTCTCAGCAGCAAGGCTTCTTATTCTCAAGCAGATGTACTCAGCACCGATGTGGGATGCAGGGCCTCTTCGAGCACCACAGAGCAAAAGCTCTGTTTCTGCTTCTTATGAGTCCTAGGTTTGAAGGACTGACATATCTGGCATTTGTCGGTCCTATGGGACTCCCTTAGGCACTTCAGGCACCTATCTTGGGGGTCACTGAGTGGTAAGGCCTTGCTGCAGCTCACACGGAGCGTGAATCCTGGCACAGCTGGAGCACATGAAGTCTTCGCGTGACGAAGATGTGGAATTGTCGGTGCATCTGGAAGCCTGTGGAAAGATGGATACAAAGAGATTCTCCCAATAGATCATCCACGAAATTTGGCAGAAAAATGAAGGACAGGTAATTACTGGAAGCAAGAGCAGGCAGTTCCAGGACCGCTGCTGAGAGCAGAAAGAAGGAACTGAAGGTGGCCAGGGTCAGGGCCACCTATATACCGCACAGGTATGAGGGACAAAAGGGGCACTGGCCACTGACCCTACAGGGACAAGCTAGGGCAAAAATCTTCCGGGCAACCATGTGCTGCAGCACGTAGACACCTAATTCAGAATGGATGTGAAGCAGCAACAGAACATCCACTAAATAGCCTTAAAAAAATCTTACTGAAAGAACAGAAGCAAGTACATTAACTCTTATTCAGATACTTGAACATATACACAGTGCTAGCTTCACTCGACAAGAAGCAAAGAATGAATGATGGAAATGATTCAACGGGCTATTAAAAGTGATATGCATCACAATTTGTTGGTAGAAGTGATTAAAATTACTTATCTAGAAAGTGGGGTGTGAGGGCTGCAAGGAATGCCATGCAACAAAATCAGGTCAGGAAACAATCCACATTCGTCCAGACCAATTTACCTGGTTGATCATGGACCATTGTTTCAGAATCAGAAGTACTTTTCTCAGCATGAAATACTATTACTAGCAAGAAGCAAACAAAGACATCTACCCCTTTACGTAGTGCATCAAAGCTTTCATCTATTGTCTTTGATTTGCTGTCACAGTCTGACCTGATCCTATGACTTACACTTCCCTGCATTTATTTTCCACCCATTCTGTAAGTTCCTCATCTTCAAAGTATCTGACGAAGTGGGATTCTCTCCCAGGAAAGGTCATGAAACAAATGAATGTGTTAGTCTTTAAAAGTGCCACAGGACTTCTTGTTTATCTATCATCTTGTGCCTCAACTACTGCAATCTCAACTCTATCCCACACAAACACACACAAATAAATTTGGAACACCTTGAATTCAAAACACTGCTGCCAATATTACCATCATCGGCTACCACTTTGATCACATTACCTTCTCCTCAGCTGAACTTGAACTACGCCCTTCCCCACTGTATCAAATACAAACCTTTGGACCTCACCTTCAAGGTCCTACACAGCTAAGCTCCTCTGTACTTAGCTTCTCTCTCTCTCCATCTCACACACATCCTTCATTCTGCAAATAATGTCCACCTCCAACACTCAGTTGTCCGCTTCTACCACAGGCTCCTTCATTCCTCTTTCCTTGCTGCCCCTTATGCCTGGAACTCCCACTCCAAAATGATTAACATACCCACTATCCTGTCCTTCAAACTCATCCACTCACCCATGTTTACCATGACACCCACAGTAAACTATCGAACGATAATGATTAAATATGTGGCCTGGTTAATGACTCACTTTTATCTTTTTTTACACCCACCTTACTTGTATTAAAAAGAAAAAACAAAAAAGAAACCTCCATATCATACATAAAATAAGATTTTTAAAAAGACTTCTTTTAAAAATCAGTTTCTGCTCACCAATTTATCTTAAGTCACTTCCTTACGAACTTAAGCTCAACGGATATAAGCCATTTTAAAATGAATTTATACCAGTTTTTTTAAATCACTTTTAAAACACACCTTAATTTAAACCAATCCAAGTCCATATCAGGGGTGGCCAAACTTATGGAACTCAAGAGCCACACAAGTTGATTATTAGACCTTCGAGAGCCACACTGAGGCATATGGCCATATACTTCTACCTACTCCAAAATTACTAAGTTTAAAATTCATTGCACACTTTAATTTTATTACAAAAACAGGGCAAATATTGATCCTACTAATGTCAGATTCTAATAATTACTTAAGGTTACGATGAAAATTAGACCTATGCAGTAGAAACTTAGCTGCTGCTTGATGTAGAAGTGCCACTGCAGGCTAGTGGCGAGTTTTTTAAAATCCCGACCATGCCGCACTTCTCCGCACCATCCCCAACCATGCTGCACTTCTCCCCACCGTCCTGACCCCCTCCTGAACTCCTGGGCTGGGGCTGCTTTCCTAAACTTATTTGCTGGTGTTCTTCCGGGAGCCACAATTTTTCATTCAAGAGCCGCATGTGGTTCCCGAGCCGCAGTTGGGCCACGCCCGCTATATATAGACAGTGTCTGAAATATGACACAAAAGGTTCCTACTATTTCATTCTTTCCCTGGTCCCTCTATTGTCATTTTGTTTCTACACAACTCTGTCCATGTTTAGACTATAAACTCTAGAGAGGGAATGCCTTTGATGTTTATATTCCCCTAGCAAAACAGGGCCCCAGTTCTGCTTGGGGACTTAGGCTATACTGCAAAAGCAAAAACAAACCAGAAAAATCTTGCTGTAGAAAATGAGAAACACTATTCTCTGTACGCAAGCTGTAATCCATCCTTTTTCCAACGTCCGTTTCTGTTCTTTGCTTCTACTAGTATGAATGCTAACCGATTGGGAAGGAGATTGAGAGAGATAAGAAAGCACCTACATTTGTATTTTCATTAGCCAACCATGCAGTCAAAGTGAACACCCAATGTTAAGAATCTGTGGCATGGCACTTGCTTGCTTTGCTGAAGAATGTAAGTTGTCACATCTGCAACAGACATGATATTCAGGAAGTTCTATTTATAAACTGTAGGCAGAAGTAGTACTGTTTTATTTTGTTCTGCCAAAAAAAGCGATTAAACAGATTTCTGTAGAGATGTACATACCTTTATAAAAGCACTCCCCCACAAACTCCCACCACATCATCAGAAGCCGTATGAATCAAACATTATATTTAATAGCTCATGAAGAACTGGGGAAATGCAGTGGGCTTATTAACAAGGTTTTATCGACTACAGACAAATTCACACACCTCTTCTCTTGCCTGGAATGCATGTGTTCTTGTGTTTGTAAACTGTTGCTATACTTCATTCACTTAACAAGCTGATTTTTTGCCTCTAACACAAACCAAATTGTGATATTGTGATGTTGATAGAATCTAAACATAAACTGACGTTCACTCAACAAGACAGAGACCTAAATCCACATCTTATACTCAGGTCTGAACTCTCAGGTCACTCATTCTTAAATCAGCTAATTATGCAACCTAAGTAGTACAGTAACAGTGTTCTTTGATATGACATATACATTCTAGTTTTAAAAGAGCTAACATTTACATTTCTGTTCAGCAATACCTAAACATGCATGTTATTTCTAAGTGCTTCTGGAGCCCACTGCACTTTACACGTAATTGAAGAGTCCCTTCCGCTCACAGCTCAGTATTAATAGCATCTGGAGTCCCTTAAGCTGAAGACATGGTCAATGTGTGTCTGTATTTGCCTTACCTTAAAACTCTTACATCCGTTTGCCATGCAAGAGAGCATCCTCATTGTGTCCAGGATCAAAATCAGACTACCTTCCATTCATCAGTACAAGGCAGTGACATGTCTCAAATTCTCAAAACCAAGTATTCTCCAAGGATTCCTTCCATTCAAAACTTAGCTCTCACTGCCCTGTATTTAAGTAGAAAAATGCTCACAAGTCCAATTCCAGGGTGCTAATCACCTCCCCAAAGACAGCCAGGACCTTCCCATATCAACCACTTATACATTTCTATATATCCTGCACCATTGCCATAACACACTAAATCTCTGAACTGTACTAACATTTTCCCTGACAAAAATAATTTGAGCAGATCATTTGTAAGTGTGAATCTGTATGGGTTTAGAGAATGCACAAAATAAAAATTAGTTTCTGTGAACTTTGACAAAACACTTAGTGCCCTAACATCTTCCTTCTTGTTAAGGTTTCACGGTATTGTGGCTTAATTTTTTTCTTCTTCAATTACTGAAAAAATTGGCTAACTTGGCCTAAGTTTTGCATCACTCTATCAAAATGCACAAATCTAATGTTCTTTTTAATACACAACTCCAGCACTTGTACTATCCAGTAGGGAACAATCCTTCCCTTTTGGAGAAAAATGTTCTGCACTATCTGGAAAGAAGTTTCCATCTCCGCCTTCTACAATACTCCTCTCAACACATTTTAAGCCTGTACTATTGAGAATCTGCTGTGAGAGGACATACAGCCTCAGTGTTTAATGTGGATGGATGAACCACAGAATATCAAAGTCACTAATTAAAAGACATGGTTATATGGAATTAACACAGATAACTACTTTCCCCCTAAACAGGCATACAATTTCTGCAAAAATAATGCCCTACACACCACATTTGTTTCAAAGTGTCTACACTGCAATGCACTGACAGTCAAGGAGCTCAAATAAAAATTGAACAAGGAGTCTGGTGGCACTTTTAAAGCTGACAAATTTATTTATCACATGAGCTTTCATGGGAGAGAATCCCACTTCATCAGATGCTTTAAGTGGGATTCTCTCCCATGAAAGCTCATGCAATAAATAAATGCTAGTCTTTAAAAGTACCGCCAGACTCTCTGTTTGTTTTGCTGGACTAGCCCAACATGGCTACCCCTTTGGAACAAATACAGATTATTGACCAAGAACTAGACTGTTGTTAATAAATAAGGATAACAAAGAAGCTACAATTTTTTACATAAACACCAAGTTTAAAAATGCACCCAAATACTAACATCTCTGACCTCAAGTATTCACATGCTTAAGTCATTCACAAGTATCAAATTAAATGTGCGTATTTGGAGAATTGGGGCCCAAGCCAACAAGCTAAACTGAAAAATATCTGTACATATACCCTTCCAACAATTAAAGGAATAGTTTCATATATTCAAAAAACCAGATGGGACAGTTATCTAAACCAGTGGTTTTTAAACATAGGGTCGGGACCCAGCACTGGGTCACAGACCCTCAAGTACCA
The DNA here is from genome assembly GCA_007922195.1 of Podocnemis expansa. Lineage (NCBI taxonomy): Eukaryota > Metazoa > Chordata > Testudines > Podocnemididae > Podocnemis > Podocnemis expansa. The sequence goes on along the minus strand of ML681989.1, from coordinate 25,940,042 downwards.
GGTCGTGGCAACCCCCTTCTGCCAGTGCCAAAAGACTGGAATGCATTCCTCAAGATGTAATTATTGGGTCGTGGGTAAAAATGATTTTTTCCAACTGGGTCCCAAGGAAAAAAGTTTGAAAACCACTTATCTAGACTGACCACCCCCATGACACAAGCCACAGAAATTTATTCAATAATTCCTGAATTCAGAATGCACTGTGGTGGGTGCAAAGCAACCCAAAACCAACTGCTGGCCACCCTGAGCGTGGAGAACCTGCTACAGGATGCTCCAAGTGGATCTCAGGGTCACTTTATAGAGCCCAGCTCTCTCACAGGGGAGCAGTGACTATGCTGCAGGGCTGCCATCACTACTTCTCTGAGTGGGAGGGGGCTCCCACCATACTGAATGCAACTCAGATATATGGGGTGGGAGACGGGTACTGAACACAGAATCCACCTGAAGGAATTCCCTCAACATGCCTCCCCACCCTCTCTGCAGGAGGAGAGCCATGGAAATGTGATTGAGGTGGGGGTACTGCCAAGTCATCTGAAGCTGGGGTGTCACCAGGTGATTTGAGAAGTGCAGTGATGGGTAAGGGCCTGTGCCAGACGTAGCTGGAGGAGTACAGGGATGGAATCTGGTGACTGGGGAGTGAAAGTGGTACTGCCCAGCGAGGTAGCATGAGGCACAGGAACACTGCTGAGAAGTACAGAAAGTAATCACAACAAACAGATTGATATTTATATTTCAACCTTCAAAAATCCAAGAGCTTCCAGGGATCCAAGTGGTCTCTGGACTCCAGCTGAAATCTGAGATGTCATCCCTACCCCCTGTCCTGATTAGGAGGCAGAGGGGCTCCAAGTTTAAAAAAAAAAAAAAAAAAAAAATGAAGAAACCCTGAACTACAGCATGTCTTTCAGAAAGACATCCAACTTGATTTAGAGACTACAAAGCCTGCCACTTGACAAATTATTCCGATTATTATTAATTTCCCTTTTTGCTACAAATGTGTGTGTCTCATTTCCACTTTTAACTATTTCTATCTTCAGCTTCCATAATTTCTTGTTATGTATTTACTAGTTTAAAAAATCCTGAAGTCTCAGGTAACTTCTTCCTACATAAGTCACCGTCTGTAAGTAAATCACCTCTTAACTTTCCTTTCAATACACTAAATTCATTGAACTCCTCATGTCAGTCATTGGAAGGCATATTTTTCCAAATCTCAAATCATTCTTTTATGGTTTTTTGAACTCTCTCCAATTTTTTCAGACCTTTTTTAAAGAACAGGCACAATATTTCAGTAGTGCTCTTTCTAATGCCACATATGAAGAACTATTACCTCTCTGTTCTCATTATCTCCATTTATACACTCATGGATTATGTTAAACCTTTTTCCACAGCATCTCACTGGAAAATCTTGTTCAATTCAGTTATCTCCTATGCCCCAAATGCCTGTTCAGAGCTAGTACCTTCCAGGATACAGTTCCCCACCCTGTAGAATTGGCTCACATTCCTTTAACCTCTATCTTCCATTGTATTATAGCGTATTGTTTGACTGTGTCAAGCTTAACAACTGATTCAGTTTACGCTAGATCAATGACCTTTCATCATCATCATCTACTATTCCACCAATCTACAAACTTTATCAGTAATTATTTTATGATTTCTTCCACATCATTGATAATTATTAAAACAGATCTAGACCATAAACCAATCCCCCTGAGTGATGGCACAAAACATACACACTGTTTAGCTGGGGGTGAGAACTACAACGAAAAGGAAATGATGAGAAAAGTCTGAAAATAACTTGGAATGCTAGTAAGGGATACCGGAAAGACAAACTTCAATAAATAAAGGCCTGGTCTTGTGTACAACGAACTTAGATCATGAGACCAGAAAACAAATCTACTTGAGGAAGATGAAAAGGTTCTCAATAATTCAACCTACCGTATATATTTGGGTATAAGCCGATCCGGGCAGAAGCCAACCCCCCAAATCTGAGCCCAAAAAAGAAGCTAAAATTGGAGACCCGGGTATAAGCCGAGGTCCCCTTTTGGCCTCGGCCCCTAACCCCCCACCCACTGCTGCTGGCTTCCTCTGGAGCTCTTGACAGCTTCCCTACCCCCAAAATCCCTACCCCCTTACTTGACTGCTCCAGACGCCGGGGTCCCCTCCTTCCTCCAGCCCCGGCCGACTGCCCAAGATGGCCACCCGGCAACACTGGGGCTCCGGCCTGCCACACGGTCAGGGAAAGGGCTGGCTCATGCTGTCTACCGTATTCTCCTGAGTACAAGTTGAGTGTCTGTTTCAAAGCCAATTTTCAGGCACTAAATTCTCAGCTTATACGCGATGATATACGGTAGACACTTACTGTTATAAAATGTTTGGCCCTTTCAGTACTGTAACAAGGAATGACTTTTCAGTATAGGCTATTTCTTTAATTTTTTTCTGTGAGAACTGAGATTGAAATTCACCAACCTGTGTGAGAAAACGTGGCTTGACTGCACAAAGTACAATCTCTCCTGTTGAGTGACTGAGTAGGGTAACTGAATTGCTTAAAGTCTGCAACTGCATAAATCAGAGGATAAATGAAATCTCTAATGACTTAATCTGAACAGAGGTCTAAAGGCTGTCCTTGCACCCTCTTCCACAGGACAGATCCACTTACTCTACCAGGAAACTGACATGAATATATGACCAAGTACTTCAGTCACATGAATACAAATCCCACTTAAGTTTATGGGAAGAGCATCTGTGTAATTATGAGCAAAATTTAGCCTAGAGCACAATAGCTTAGTTCCATCTAACTGGTATGTTAAAATGTTTGTTAGGCCCCAAATTTGCAAAGGACTCATGCCCAAGCTTACTTTTGACTTTGAGGGAATTGTTCACAGTGCATAGAGTTCAGCACGTTCAATTTAACTGAGAAGAGTTACATAAGACATTTGGGGCAGAGACTGTCACTTTCTTTATGTTTGTACAATATCTAGCAAAACAAGGCCTTGACCTGGCTCAGGGTACCCCACTCTTTCCCTTCCACCAACCTCCATGCCTATTTTTTTGTGTTCCACCTCCTTTTCCTCCAGACTATTCCCCTTCAAGCCTGGCTCGTCCCCCTGCATTTGGATTAGATAGCTTCCTCCTCCATACTGCCTAGAGTTACTAGACGTCAGGCAAAAAGACGACATGTTCTCCATTTTACCTTCACGTCCTTCGTCCAGCAGGCATTTTAACAGTACATGATTTTGTCTGGCTTTTTACTTACGGGGGTAAAGTATGCTGGAACACCCCTGAACTCCCTATTTTTAGGGGGAATCGTTCCAGGGCCCCCTAAAAACAGAAGAATATTACATCAATACTACGTTTTCTCCATGTGTCCGCCAATGTCCTCCTTTTCGTACTTCCCTGTCCTCCTCTCCAGGCTTTGGTATCTGGTAACCCTAATACTGCCAGAATGGGCGCCAAGCCAGCACTCACCAAGAGCACAGGGAAGACAGACCTCCAGCTCTCAAAGTTAGGTATCCCTTCCCAACACAGCCTGCAGCAGTCCAGAACTGAAAGTGCAGGGCAAGTCCTGCTCAGCTCCAAGCCATAGTATACTAAATGCAGATGAATTCTTCAGAGAATTAGCTGCTAAAATCAAAATCTCTACTGAGCATGTGCAAATTGCTATTTTTCAAAGGCCTTTTACAATCTGTGCAGTTTTACCAAGGAAAGCAAAATCCCTGACCCAAAGGCCACCTCCTTGCCACATTTCAAGGCCTTGTTTCAAAGCATGTGGTTGACAATTTCTCAGTGAGGGGGAAAAAAAAAACAAAAACAAAAACCAGAAACTTTCATATCATCATAGCATCTAAGCACCCTCACTATTGATCTGGATCCCACTGAAAAGCTTACAATCTGCAGCCTGGTTCACACTACAAAGGTATGCCAGAATTGCTATGCTGGCTAGGAGCGTGAAATTAAAAACCTTACTCCCTGAAAGTAGATATGTTGAAAGAGCCATCTGCTCAGACATAACCATGTCATTCAGGGAGGTGGTGTTACTCTGCTGGCAGAAGGACATCTGTCAGGATAGGGTGTATCTACATTAGGGGCTTATGTTGATATTAAGTCATGACTACACTTCAGAAAGAGATTAAGTATAATGGATGAAGATGGAAAGACAGACAGATGGGAGAGTTCAGACTTGCCGATGATTACCTTTTAACAGTTAAGTTTTGAAGTCTAGCAATTTATAATCCATTTAATATATAGCATGTTGAATTTATATAGCGCCAAGAAATCTATGTACATGCAAGCCAATGATTTCTCTCAAAGATGGAAGTTCTCACGAAAAGAGTCTGGCCAACTGGGATGGGGTATATTCCAGCTCTAAAAGAGCTGAATTAGTTCAGGTGGGCCCCAGCAGCCAATTCAGCTGAACAGGGGGAAGACTGAGGCTGTACGAAGGGCTTAATTCCAAGGAAGCTCACCTCTCAGGAAAGCATTTCTGTAAAACTAGAAGGTGGTAACAGGACAGAAAGCAGCATGGAGGAAGCCTGACACCTGTTTTCTGGACTTAAGTGAGCAGGAAGAGGGACAGGAACTCACCAGACAGAGTTTACCTCACAGGCCTAAAAGAGAGGGGACTTACAGGAATGCTGATGAAAAAACAAACTTAAAGAAACATGCACGCTGAAGTCCAGGGAAGAGAACAGTAAGGTTAGTGAAATCCCAGACCGCACCACTCGCTATATGGCCTGAACTGGAACCCAGAGTAGAGAGCAGGCCCGGTTAGGCCACTGCAGAAAGGTATTGCTAAGGATAGCGAATAGGAGGACTGCAGGGATGACACAGTCAGAGCCGTGGGTATGAAGACTACCTAATTCTGCTGGGGCACAAGGACTTTGAAAGACTCTCCCGGAGCAGGACATAACGGTGAGAGCCGTCTGGAGGGCTGAGTCACAAAGCAGATGTCCTGTGAGACTGTAAGCAGAAGACCTGTACGGTGGAAGACTAGAAAGGGAATTCTGAACAGGGCAGTGCAAACAAATCACTGAAAGGAGGCACCATACAGTACTGAGCAGAATATCCTATGATAATGACCTTACTTATGCCATCTCTAATATCATTTCTTTCCTTCCTAGCTTTACTCCATTTTCTTCCCTATATTAAATCTTAATGCGTTTTTCCTCAGTCATAGTCAGTTTCCATTTCTCTTTTCATCTACCATCTCATCTCTCTTTCCATTGAGTTATCCTGCTCCTCCCCACCCGTCCTCCCCAACTCTGCCCATCCTGCTTTCCCCACTTACCCATCAGCGTTCCCCCTCTCTCTCCTGCCCACCCTCACGTAAGGATCAATTTGTCGACCAAACCATTGTACTAGGTTTAATTTTGTGCCCTAACAAAAGATGGAGAGAGACATCCCCACATGCACTGTTCAGAGGCAATGCCCAAAAAGCCAGGCCCCAATTTCCCAAGCTGCCGGCTTTCGGGAGTCCACTGGAACACCGAGCACTGTCCCTGATGTGTGCTTGGGGGCTGGGCACCATCCTAACTATCAGTCTCTAGTTAGTAGATACCTGACCATTTGAGGGGCCTCGGGGCCAAAGTTCAAATTTTCCAAAATGCCTTTCTGGCTGCTAGATAGTAAAAATATGCCGAGTATTTCCCCTCCACCCCGTCCTCATCAATCCCAAAGCTTTTTGGCTACTTCAGCAATAGAGAATAATTCCTGCTACTTAATTCCTCCCCCAGTCTACTCGGTGATTAGGGGAGGGGCACTACTGCTAGCCTATCCCACTCTCAAAGTGGCACAAAACCCTTTTTACTTCAATAAATGCATACCTACAGAACACGCGTCTAGGAGGACTCTCCCAAGTTTTCACAGAACTGAGTTTGGCCTGATCTTTTTTTGTTCTCCTGCTGCCCAGAAGACTTGAATAGCAGCAACGAAAATTGACAAGACCGATCAGTTTTCCCTCACTCATAGCATTTCCAAAGGCAAGTCTAATCAACAGCATACTCTGAAGATGTCTGTCTGTAAGATAACATAACAGCACTTTATCCTGAGTTTGCATTTGAACAGTTCTCTCTGCAACCATGGGGCTAGAACGAAGACTTAAAATCTGCAAAAGTTGAAGGCACTGGCCTGGTATAAAAGTCACCTTTTGTAGCCGCGTCAAGTTAAACATTTCAATCACCACTGAACAAATTCTACCATATATCTGTGCATTTTTGGTGAACGAAGGAAGATGAGGCACTGATCTAATTTTTTATTTCGATAAAGCTGTGCACCAATCACACAACATTCTGAATCATTGATCTTAAAAAATTAAGGCATGATGATAATTTTAAGTAATTCCAGTCATTAATTCAATTGTGTCCTGCTAAGACTCTTCCTCTGCACTCGATGCATTTGCTCTATATAGCCACAGAGCCATACTGAAAGACTTCCATCCATTACATTTCAGGAAAAGGCAAAGAAAGAAACTGACTGAGACAAACTTACTAAGGTGGCATATTCAAAACCAAAATTATTGGTCCATTAAACGATATTACCTCCCCCATTTTGTCTCTCTAATATCCTGGGGCTGAGAGAGGTATAACATCACTACATTTTCAAAATAGCTTGTCAGGAATATTAGAGTATACAATCAAAATAGAAGATTATATGTCACTACACCAAGAAAACTGTAATACATGAACACAAAGTGTGCGGATACACCGCCAAAAGAATATGGAAAAAAGCTTAAAAAATTGTTTTTAAATAAAGCCATCAACTGTAGAGACAGCATAAATATTTACCTACCAAAACAGTAATGTACCATTGTGCAAGAAAACAGGAATTGAACAAATTGAACTAGTCTTTAACCCAGACTCCATTTAAATGTTTCTGCGGCCTGCTTTGCATTCCATGCATATTTCTGGCAAGGTAGTGCTGGCTGAAGTTCAAACTGTCCTTGTCCAACTTTCACTTACTATAAAAAAAAAGGTTTAATATGGAAAAGTATACAGCAAACTGCTTCTTCTTTTAGAGACACCTAAAATACTGACTCGTGTTCAGTGACTCTGCATGGAAATTTTTGAAGCACCTCTTTAAAGTGAGATTGTGTTTACCAGACCACACCATCTATAAATGTTGCAGGCTTCTACAATCTTTAAACTGCAGTAAATTCTTTCAGGCAATGCTAGTTTATTAAAAAACCTCTCTTTTTAAATACTGACGCCTTCTCATTCTTTAGCATCAGTTTTTAATACATGTCACCAAGTCCAAAAGATCTGACACAATTGTGTAGTCCAAAGTAATTTGTAGGAGCCCACATATTCCTCAACTTGATTAGAAAAACACTAGTTTACCAGATTGCTCCCTAAATGTTATCTTCTGATAAGGTAATCTACCATATTATTTCATTTATGTCTCAAGCTGCTGCTTCCAATTTGTTCAGACTGGCTAATAAATCAGCATGGCCAGGCTATAAGGTTACAGTGGATTCTGAACTAGCATTTGAAAAACAAAAACACCCTCCAGGCTTCTAGTTGTACACCCCTCATGAAACTATGCATTGGCACTAATTACAGACAGTGCAGCTTCGTTTATGTGTCTCTTAAAACAAGCTTATACCACTCAAACAACAACATTTACAAACTGAAAGCAAAAAGATAGTCATCTTTAATATTAAACAGAAATGACTAGATCCTGTTAACATGCCTAATTGAAGCAGGGTTACCAGACAGCAAAGCCTGGAAAGGAGGACACGTGGAGAAAATGTGGTATTAATGTAACAGTCGTCTGTTTTTAGGGGGCTTTGGAACGCTTCCTCTCAAAATAGGGCGTTCTGGGGCGTTCCAGCATACTTTAAGCCCTATAAGTAAAAAGCCAGACAAAATCATGCATTTTAAAATGCCTGCCAGACGGAGGACGTGAAGATATAAAGGAGGACATGTCCTCCTTTTGCCTGACATCTGCTAACCCTAAACTGAAGTGAGTTCACCCACCACAGAAGTTAGGACAATTATTCATGCAAGTAAAGTTACGCATGTGCGCTTATATTGACAAGAGTCTAAGTACTGTATTAGAATCAAGTTGTGCAACTCAATCTATGCATTGCAAGAGACTTTATGCTACGAATTTTTTTTTTTTTTTTTAACAGACCTACATGGAAAATAGTGCAGTTTGGAGGTGGGGAGTGGTCTAGGATTTCTGGAAGAAAAAAAGATGACGATTCCACACAGGGCTCTATTAAGCTTACTTAAATCTGAGAAGGCTCAAGTATTTATCTGCTCTTCACAGAACGAAATGCTTGATCAAAGTTGGGGTAGGCGTGTGTCAGCAGGGATTTCCCCAAACAGGCCCCCCCCCCCCCCCAGTTGTCAACTAGTAACAGTGTTGTACCAAATTAGTGAGCACCCACTGCCCCCCCACCAAACCTTCCCCTACACACACACACCTGCCCCTGCAACTTCAAGTCAATACCGTGTGTCAGTAGAGCCCAACTGATCAACAAGTGACAAGTCTGTACTAGACCCACAGCGCACCAAGCACCATCTCCAATGCCACGATATTTCACATAATTCCTAATCCTTGCAATTGCTTCTGCTGCAAGACAGCCAGCGTTTTGCAGCACTTTCACTCCAACCAAAGCGAGTTGCTCTGACTTCCCTTGAGGAGTGCAGCTGAAAGTTTCTAGGGCAAGCCCTGACTTTACAAAAACCCAATGAACCCTTTTAAGTCATGATGCGTGTCTTCTCTGCATCGGTGTGGCTTGGAGACTTCCACCATGGGCCTGAGCAGTCACCCTGGCACAGGGCTACCAGATGTCAGGCAAAAGGAGGTAAAAAGGAGGACGTGTCCTTCACATCGTCCATCCAGCAGGCATTTTAAAAATACAAGATCAATCAATCAATCAATCAAATCATAGGGCTGGAAGGGACCTCATGAGATCATCAAGTCCAACCCCCTGGGAATTGAACCCAGGACCAGGGCTTAAAGCATGCTGGAACGCCCCAGAACACCCTATTTTTAGGAGCAAGCGTTCCAGGGCCCCCTAAAAACAGAAGACTATGACATTAACACTGCATTTTTCTGCATGCGTCCCCCAATGTCCTCCTCTTCCAAAGGGGCAGCTGTATTAGTCATGTAGAGCAAGAAAAGCAAGGAGTCTTGCGGCACCGAAAGACCAGCAGACTGATTTATCGCCTGAGCTTTCGTGGGAGACTGTCCCATTTGGAAAAAACAGTGAGGAGTTGTGTGGCACTTTAAGACTAACAGATTTATTTTTTGCATGAGCTTTGGTGGGAGAAAAATCCCACTTTGTCAGATGCTTCGAAACTTACAGAAAGGAATGAAACTAAACGCAAGGGGGTGTAAAACATAGGATGAGGTGGTAAAGTAACAGCAAAGCAGAGCAGTTTACAGGCTCAAAGCATGGGAAGCCTGAAATCCAATCACCCTTTGCAATGGGAAGAGAACCCCTAGTCTGGATGAAGTCCTGCTTCCCCAGAATTTCGCTTGCATCTTCCAAGCATGTGAGGAAGTGGGCTCTTCTCCCACCAAAGCTGATGCAAAAAATCAATCTGTTAAAGCGCCACACGACCGCTTGTTCTTTTTTCACTAGACTAACACAGCTATCCCTTTGGAAACTGTTCCTGTATGACCTGATCCTATGTTTTACACCCCCTTGTATTTAGTTTCATTCCTTTCTGTAAGTTCACCCATCTTCCAAGCACGTGAGGACGTGGGGCTCTTCTCCCACGAAAGCTCATGCAAAAAATCAATCTGTTAAAGCGCCACACGACCGCTTGTCGTTTTTTCCCTAAACAGGGCTATCCCTTTGGATATTAATCCCAGCTCAGCTGTCTCTCCGAGCGGCTTTGTGGAGGAAAATCACGGCGCCAGCCACGGCGGCTCCCTCTCCCAAGCCAGCGGGACGGTGTCCCACGAAAGCCTGTCCGTGCCGCACGCCTGCTGGCTTTTCTCGCCCCGCTCGGGTGGCGGGCTTCGGGCAGCCGGCTGGCAGGCCCCTCCCGGGCGGGAGCCCGGCCCGTACCTGTCGCGGGGGTCGATCCAGGAGGTCTGGCGCGTGTTGTGGTCGATGTAGAAGACGCGGCCGTCGAAGTCCCTCGCCTCCTCCCAGCCCGCGGGCAGCGGCAGCTCCGCGCTCTCCCGGCCCCGCGGCGCCCCGCCGCCCTGCCGCCGCCGCCGCCCGCCGCCCAGCCACGGCATGGCCCCGCCGGGCGCCTCCAGCGCTACCAGCTCATCCCCGCAGCCCCGCCGCCCGCCCCGGCCATCTTCCCGCCGGCCCCGCCCGCCCCACGCCGCCGCCGCTGGCTGGCTGGCTGCTGGCTGCTGGCGCGGGGAGAGATCCGGCGGGGCGGCGCCCGCGCTGCTCTTCCTGGGGAGGGAGCCCGGCTCCCACAGCCTGGCGAGGGGACGGGCCGAAAGGACGCAAGGGGCAGCCCGGGCAACGGCTTCGTTTTATAGGGGGCCCCGCCACAAGCTGGGGCCAGCATCCCGGCAGCCGCATCCGGCCACAGCCTGGCTTTGACACTGCCTGCCCGACACGGAATGGGGAGATAAACGGCCAGGGCCTCCTGCTGCCTGACAGCTGGGAAGCCTCTTCCTGCCTCGGCTCAGCCTGTGTTTGACACCCCCTGGGCTTGAGTGCCGCTCCAGGCTGGAGGGTCAGCAGCTACCACAGCAAGGAAAGGACAGGGAAGCACGAAAAGGAGGACCCATGGAGAAAATGTAGGATTAATGTCATACTCTGGTTTTAGGGGGCCCCGGAATGCTTTCCCCTAAAAAGAGGGTGTTCCAGCATCCGTTAACCCCTGTAAGGAAAAAGCCAGACAAAATCCTGTTATTTTGAAAATGCCTGTTGGAAGGAGGACATGAAGGTAAAAAGGAAGACATGTCCTCCTTTTGCCTGACAGCTGGGAAGCATCTGAGGAAGTGGGATTTTCTCCCACAAAAGCCTGTGCAAAACATAAATCTGTTAGTCTTTAAGTGCCACACGACTCCCTGGTTTTTTTTCCTCAATTCCGAGCCACCCCACTTCAAGCGGCGCCCCCCGTGTGAGGAGGTGGCTCGGACTGGGGGAGAGGCCCCGAGCTGGGGTTACCAGATGTCAGGCGAAAGGAGGACATCTCCTTTTCACCTGCACCTCCTCCGTCCAGCAAGCACTTTAGGAATACAAGATTTTGTCTGGCTTTTTACTTACAGGGCTTAAAGCAGGGATCTCAAACACGCAGCCCACGGGCCACATGCGGCCCCTAAAGCTATTTCCTGCAGCCCATAATGACATGATCATTACTGATATTTGCAATATCATTGTACGGAAAGGTCTCAGTGGTGCAGCCCTTGAGCTACCCTACTAATCCTCATGTGGCCCCTTGCTAGTCCTCATGCGGCCCTCGTGGTGAGTTGAGTTTCACACCCCTGGGTTAAAGGATGCTGGAAGACCCCAGGACACCTTATTTTTAGGGGGAAGCATTCCAGGGCCCCCTAAAAACAAGAATATTACATAAATACTACATTTTCTCCATGTGTCCCCTTTGCATACTTCACTGTCCTCCTTTCCATGCTTTGGTAGCTGGTAACCCTAACCAGATACCAAAGCATGGAAGGGAGGAGAGGGAAGGACAAAAAGGAGGCCACATGGAGAAAATGTAGTATTAATGTGATAGCCTTCTGGTTTTAGGGGGCCCCAGAACGCTTCCCCCTAAAAATAGGGTGTCTGGGGCATTCCGGCATCCTTTAACACCTGTAAATGAAAGGCTGGACAAAATCAGGTCTTTTTAAAATGCCTGCCTGCAGGGCGATAACTACAGCGGGGTCGACGGGGCACAGCCCCAGGTGTCCCAAAGCGGCTCGATGGAGCCGCGCTATTAAGGGAGCGGCTTTGTGGCGCCAGCTCTGAGCGGCACTAATGGGAAGGGGTGCATTCAAATCAGAATGTGCCCCAGGTGGCAAAACGCTGCATTATGGCTCTGCCTGCCAGCGGAGCCATAACTACAGTGGGGCCAATGGGGCAAAGCCCCAGGCAGCACAGAGCAGCTCAATAGAGCAGCTCTATTAAAAGGTGGCTTTCGCGGCACCGCCTCCAAGCGCCGCTAACGCAAAGGGCGCTTTCTGATCAGAACACGCCCCAGGCGGCAAAAACGAGCATTGCAGCTCTGCCTGCTGGATGGAGGACATGAAGGTAAAAAGGAGGACGTGTCCTCCTTTTGCCTGACATCTGGTGACCCTACCCCAAGGTTGCCTTTCCAAATCCAGTTTTCTAGATTTTTGTGACTTTTAAACACATCTGCTCCTCCCACACACACATCTGTGAATTTTGCACATCTGCACCCCCCACATGTGTGTGTCCACACGTGCAATTTGGAGAATGAAGTGCAACTAGAAGAGGTCTCAAATGGCTTTACGGTGAAAAATCATGCCTCACCTTCCTAGAGTAGTGGTTTTCAGACTGAGGGTCGGGACCTAGTACTGGGTCGCAGACCTGCAAGCACTGGGTTGTGGGACCCACTGCTGCCGCTGCCAAAAGACTGGAGTGCATTGCTCAAAGATGGAATTGCTGGGTCATGGGCATAAATGATTTTTTTCCAACTGAGTCCCGGGGAAAAAAGTTTGAAACCCACTGTCCTAGAATGCTAATTTTCAAACTTTTTCCTTGGGACCCAGTGGTAAAGAAGCATTTATGCCCAGCAATGTTCCCTCAAAGGCCCTGAGGCAAATGAGCAACTTATGTTGCTGGCTGCACAGGTTGCACTCCCCCCCCCGCCGCTCTCTGGTAAGACCCCCCAAGGCAGCACAATCCCTTCCTCCCACCCTAACCCGCTCCCCCCGTAACCCCCCGGGCAGCCCAGCCACTGGAGCGGCGCGGCTGAGCCATGGCTCCTCCGGCCAGAAAAGCAGTGACGGAGCATGCGCCATCAGAGCGTCTCTGGGTGGGAGTTTTTAAAACTCCTAGCTCTGGAAAAGGTCTCAGCCGGCCAGAAGACAGAGTCTTCCGGCCAGGCAGGGACTCTGGCTGCCGGCCGTGCCCAGCTGGCAGTGGCGGGGGGCTGCGCAGCCACCCAGCTTACAGGGAACGTTGCCTAGGACCAAACAGTTGTACCTTTTAGCAAATCATTCCAGTCTCTCAGTGGTGGCAGCAAGGGATACCACAACCCAGTACTTAAGTGTCCCTGACTCAGTGTTGGGTCCTGACCTGTATTTGAAGTCACTATCCTATATTCCCAAAGCCAAGACCTTCGCAGTAGTTAGCCTCCAAGCTTTGGTTCATATCAAGCCGTTGAGGATCTGGGACCAAGAGTCTCTCAAAATCTGTAGCTGTCACTGAGGTGAAAGGTAATCTGTATGTACATTGGGAATCTTGGACCATTAAAGCAGTGGTTCTGAACCGTTGCGTCAAAGTGCATTACTGTGTCACCATACAGTAAGTATCACAGAGAACTAGGGAGATGGCTAGATTCAGCCTGGGCAGGGTGGGCTGTCGTGTCCTGTAGGGTCACCATACCCCACCAAGCATGTTGCGACCCACAAAAGGTTGAAATCCACTGCGTTAGAGCCAGCAGAAGATGATTTAAAGGTGGGCAGAAGGAACCTGCTACCCAGCTGGGACTAGGGCCTCAGCTGCTGCAAACAGTTAAAACTTCATTCAAGTAACCAGACGTGCACCACTTTTCTGTCATATGGTGGTCTGTTCAATGCTACCTATCAAGCTGAGAGTGGATATGCTTCATAGGAAAGAGAAGATGGGTTAGGAAAAGGCATGTCTGTCTACGTTGTTTCAGTGGGGGTCGCTACCCAAGCTTCTTGCAGCAGGTAAGGTGGCAAGGGTCCTTGACTTAGCAGGTGTGTGTGTTCTCTTGTAGGACCTCATCTCCAGTCCAAGGACAATAGAGAGAGATACATTTTAATGTCCACATTGAATATTATGATCATTTAGTGTACGTAGCAGACACTGTAGAATTTCATCCCTGGATTAGCCTAGGCAGGCTGTAGAATCTCCATGACTGGAAGTTTTTAACAACGAATTAAACAAGCACCTGTCAGGGATGGTTTAAGAGGGTACTTGATCCTGGTATGAGTGCAGGGACTGGACTCGATGATCTCTCATGGTCCCTTCCAGTTTCAGTGATTCCTTGGCATCATATAGATGCCCAGCCAGTCCCTTAACCGACCTGTAGACAGACCAAAGATCAGCTGTGACAGATTTGAGCTGAGTTTGCTGTGACACAGAGTTCTAATCTACATAATTAAATGCCCCAGAACTTCATTAACACAGAGTTACACTTGCCCAGGGAGCTTGGTGTCCTCGCAGAACATCAGGTTCAGCTAAACTGACATTCAAACCTTTGAAAAACTAAGAAATAAAGAGTTCTGGTGAAAGCAGGACATAGGACGTTATGGTACACGTCAATGTAGCCTTAATATTACCTCCCCAAAGCTGGCAATAGCCACCGGAAATTACCTGTATACATTATACCTGCATATATTATGTTAGGTGTAGCTGTGTTCAGTGATGGATGGATGAGCTGGAGAAGCTTGGAAGAGTGTGACTATGAGATGAGATGTGGAGGACGCTTTCCTTGAGGAGGGGTTGAGCCTCTTTCCCTTCCGCCTCTGTATCCTCATCTCTCATGGTACGTATGCACCCTTTTCTTTTGATCAGCATGCCTCATTTCAATGCTGAATTGTGGTGAATTAGTAACAATACATAAAGAGTTTTCTTGCCATGGCGGAGAGGTGGAATATGTGAGGGGTGCGTAGGTTTAATGACAGTCAAATGATATTGTTAGGTCAGGAGTTCTCAAACCAGGGGTCAGGATCCTTCAAGGGAACATAAAGTTATTATGGGGCAAGACCAGATGTGATCCCCTGTATATGCCCTGGCTGTGGCTGTCAATCCTGTGCGTAGCTGACAGCCAGAGCCCTTTAGAGCTGGCTGGCTAGAGAGCAACGGTGACTGGCTGGGATCTCTAAAATTGGCAGCAGCACAGAAGTAAGGGTGACATGGCATGGGGGGAGTTGTTACTTTGTAGAGGGGGTGGTTATCACAACCTGAAATATTTTACAATGAGGGTCCCGGAAAAAAGAGTTTGAGAACCTCCATGGTAAATGGAGTCTGCCCACAATGAAGGAGTTGTAGCATTTAGCAAATGCTGAGAGCAGGATAGGTGGAGGTAGCTCCTGTTAGTACATCTTACCTAAACACAAATCGTGCATGCCGTATCCCTGCAATAGTCATATGCCCTATTCCCTGAGCATTCTGCACCGTCTACAAGGGCAGAGTGTTAGTATGGATGTGTTGGGGCATTGCACAAAGAGTTATGGTTGTCTTGGTAAGTACCTTATTTCTAGTTTTCACAAAGATTTGAGTTTAGCTGAGCTTGATGTTCTGGAAGAGCACAAGGCACTACCAGTCAACCTTTTTTTTTTTTCCTTTAAAGTGATTTATTAGCACCTGCATGTATCATACCCAGCTCTCCTTCCCACAGCCTCTGACTCCTATACAATGATTAGTCCTACCACAGACTTCACTAACGGCCTGTTAGGCCTTCACTGCTTTTATCTCTCCATCCCCATGTCTCTGCCAGTCTGCACCCACCCAGCTCTCCCTACTCAACCATCTGCTCTAGGCAAAGGCAGGAAGCATCATGGAACCTGAAATTGAAGATGCAGGGACAGAGCCAGTGGGGACATTTTGTGAAGGCTTTGTGACAGGCATGAGAAGAAGGATGGTCCAGGGGTTAAGATTTGAAATTGGGTCCAATGTAGATTATAGATTTTTAAGGTCAGAAGGGACCAGTATGATCATCTAGTCAGACCTGTGCAATGCAGGCCACAGAATCCCCCACCCACTCCTGCAATAGACTTAAACATATGCTGCTCTGACAGACTATTTGTGACCCGGGCAAGTCACTTAACCTCTATAGCGATGACTACACTGGCAAGTTAGTCTGGATTAATGAGGCTTAATCCAGACTAATTTAGTCAATGGCCACACTAGGCTTTCCTTTGTTCAAACTAAGAAATTTCTTAGTTCAACCTATGGAATTCTTAGTTCGAAAAAAGGAATGCTTAGTTCGAACTAAACACGATGTGGACTTGAACTAAGGCAGTAAGTTCAAACTAAAAACGTGTTCCAGTTCAAACTAAGCATTAGTTCAAACTAGAACACATTGTTAATTCAAACTTATAAGCACAAGGTTAGTTCAAACTAACCTCCAACTTCTTAGTTCAGACTAACAAGATCAAACTAGCTTTGGCTAGTGGAGACATAGCCTGTGTGTCTGACCTCCCCAGCTATAAAAATGGGAAAAATAGCACTTAGTTACAGAATGGAGCTCTTCTGTCTACCTGCCCTAGGCCCACATACGGGTGGTTTCAAGGTCTCCATTTCCACAGAGGGGCGATGGACTGAGTTGCCAGAGCCGTAAGTAGGCCGGGGCGAACGGGGCAAAGGCCCGAGCAGGGAATTTTAGAGGGCGGAGGGGATGGATCCGGGTTACCACAGCAGCCAGTTATGGATCCGGATCCATTCCCAGCTGCCACGGGGAGCCAGATCTGTTCCCTGAGCCCCCTAAAATTCCACTGCCGCTGTCGGCAGCAATCCAGATGCCCCCCCCCTCCCCCCACGGCTTGCCGGTGCGGCGGAAGCTTCCTCGCTTGTCCGGCAGCAGCTGGGGATGGATCTGAATCCCCACAGCCTGCCGGCGGTAGCAGAAGCTTTCCGCCACCGCCGGCAGGCGGGGGGAATCCAGATCCATCCCCAGCTGCCACTGGACAAGCGGGGAAGCTTCTGCTGCACTGGCAAGCTGGGGGGGAAGGGGTTGTCAGATCCTTATTGCTGCCAGTGGACTTTTAGGTGGTGCAGGGGAGAGATCTGGCTCCCCAAGGCAGCTGGAAATGGATCCAGATCCATCCCCAGCTGCTGCGGGAAGCCGGATCCACCCCCTCCACCCTCTAAAATCCTGCACCAGGATCGGGGCCCTGGGATGGATCTGGGCCTGGGATCCTTGCCCCAGGTGCCAGAATGACTAGTTACGGTTCTGTGAGTTGCTGCCCAAGATATCTATGAGAGAGGCCAGCACAGCAGCCTGCTGAGACCGGATGTGTACAATATCTAGCGATTCAAAGACTTGGATTCCCACAGCTAGCTATGAGTTCAGGGCCGTCCCTAGGGTAGGGTAAGAGGGGCAGCCGCCCAAGGCCCTGCACTTTGGGGGGCTCGAGTCTGCGGAGCCTGCACTGCTGCCCCCCCATGCCGGGGTCCGGGCGAGCCAGCCAAAAGCTGTGGCCTGGTTCAGCACTGTCAGTCCACCCCATCCTCATGTGTGCTGCTTTTGGCTCTGTGCCAGAGCAGCGGGTAGGGGGTGGGAGGCAGCGCGGGGCCCGTACTTCTCCGCCCCCCGCCGGCTGCGATGCCTCTCACCCCCTCCCTACTGCTCTAGCACAGAGCTGAAAGCAGCACGCATGGCTGGGGACGAACTGGCAGCGCTGAATCGGGCCGCTGCTTTTCACACACTCACCTGGTCTCCAGCATGGGACGGCCAGAGCAGGGGCCTGCCCCTCCCTGGGCTGGCTGGCCTCACCCCCCAATGCCACGGTGGTGTGCCGGTGCCCAGCAGAGGGCAATTTGCCGGGGGCCCCACGCCTCTCTAGGGACAGCCCTGCATGAGGGGGCACTTATATGTGAATCTGTGGATCCATATCCGATTTGCATCCACAAGAAATGGTCCGCGGATATCCATGTTTTATCTGCGGATGCAGATCTAATGCGGATATCTGCCTATTTGCAGGCCTCTAGCTCTGTGAACATAAAAATATGTGGATCTGTATCTGCAAGAAACGGTCCGCGGATATCTGTGTTGCATCCGCGAATGTGGGTATAATGTGGATATCTGCAGATATCCGCTTATTTGCAGGGCTCTACTTATATGGAACTGGCACACAGGGTATCTGTGAAAAGATCAAATCAAATCATAGGGCTGGAAGGGACCTCATGAGATCATCGAGTCCAACCCCCTGGGAATTGAACCCAGGACCTTCTGCATGTTAAGCAGACATGTTAGCCACTACAGATCTTTGCCTGGATGTTACCTTGAGAAGCAGACAACCCCCACCTGTGGGGTTCTCCCAGGTGTGAGAAAGGTGGGAGGCCTTGGAAGAATTTCTCATTTGTCTGCCAGTTATCCCCCCAAGAGCAGGGACTCCTTCAGTCCTCAACACAGGCATGTGACTGTGAGCACATGCTCACACACACAAATTATCAGCATGGACCTTCTCAACTGCCCCAAGAAACATGAACAGAAAACAACTCAGTTTCTGAGCTGGAACCCTATCCCTAATCCCTCTGCAAGACCAGACCAACCAACTACCTTCTATCATCAGTTGTCCAATCTTCCTACAATCTCTAGGGTAGGCAAAACTCCCAGGGACTTGGAAGTCTCTGGCAACAGATCTACACAAATTATTGTTTACCGCTGCTAGCTAGAATGAAGCTGGCATGATATGCCTACCCTGCTACAATCACACCTTTGCTTGCAGTGCATGTAAAAAAAAAATATCTCAGGCAGCTCAACAGTCCCTTCCTCTATTCCTCAAAAAATAACACTGGCTCCTCTCAGTCAGCTCTGCTTCTTTCTTGGAGGCCTCTCTTGCCTAACAGGAGAGGAGGGAAAAAGTGAAGTAGGGAGGCCAATGTAATGCAAAGTTTCTCCAGGTTAGGAAGAGCTGAAGAGACAACCTACTGCCAAACCAGCCTACTGTGCACAATATATAACACTTACGTTTACCTTGGGTTTAATTTTGCAAGAAAGACAATACCATTTGTATGTATGGGACATGCCTACTGCCAACAAAGAAACTAAATCATTAGCCAAATATGATGATTAATGTAAAGTAATATATTTCCATGCATTCTCATCCACCCATTGTCTCACACCCACTGCATGCCTGCATACATACATCTCAACTCTCACTTATTTCACACGTCTTTACTCCACACCCATGTTCACTCTACTCCTAGTCTTTCCACCCACAAATACACCCAGTCACTCCTGAGTACATCTCACTCCACACCTACCCCAATGCATTCTACATTTACCCACCCACTTGTTCTGCATGCGCATTCACCATGTCTGTCATTTGAAAACATATAGTCACTCATGCTGCTCAGCTGTCTGCTCACCCTACATCTGCTCTTTCCATCTGCACATATACCCCCTCCCATGTTTGCCAAATGAGTCCCTATAAACTATAGGGTTTCTCACCTTTCTACAAGTCATCTGTGGGGAAATCTTTACTTGATGGACTGGATCATCTTCATTCCTCCACTTGTTTGGAAATGGTAGCCAGTCAGAACTGCCTGGGTTCTGGCAAGGAGAGTTTCTGTTCCTTCAGCTTCCAGTTGTGAGCAGCTATTCTAACCTTATCCCCCATATCCTGCTTCTTTCCAGCCTATCTGCATACCCCATACAGATTCTTCTAGAGGATGAGCATTCATGGGCTATGTCTACACTATGGGTTTAAGTCAACTTAAAGCCCTTTGAGTCGACTTAAACAAAGCCCTGGCCATATTGGAAAGGTATAAAGTTGACTTTAGCGTCCGGTAAAATCAACTTAATAACTCCCACTTGTAAAGTCGACTTTACCATTAAGTCAACTTCATTAAGTCAACTTAACGTAGTGTGGCCAGGGAGTTAAAACTTAAGTCGACTTTATTGGCTTCCAGGCAGCAGGCAGTTTGCCTGGCAACCAGGAAGTGCCTGCCTTGGCCAATCCCAGGAAAGGCACAAGCCCAGCCCTTCCTCCTTCACTGCCAGAGCTAGTCAGGACTCTGGCAGTGGTGTAGGTATGTCTGAGGGCAGAGCACCAAGGGCCAGAAAGTGCATGTCATCCTGGACCCACCAGGAGATAATGGATTTCCTGGCACTGTGGAGGGACAAGGCTGTCCACACCCAGCTCCATGGCAGCCACCACAACCGGGAACTTTACCAGGCCATGTCCCAGGGCCTGACAGATAAGGGACACAACAAGGATACCCATCAAGTCAGGGTGAAGGTGAAGTGCCTTTGACAGACCTATTACAGGCCAGGAAGGCCAGAAGAAGGTCCAGGACAGCGGAAGCCACCTGCCTGTACCATACGGAGGTCAATGCATTCCTGGGACAGGAGCCCGAT
The DNA here is from genome assembly GCA_007922195.1 of Podocnemis expansa. NCBI lineage: Eukaryota > Metazoa > Chordata > Testudines > Podocnemididae > Podocnemis > Podocnemis expansa. Next base: position 25,919,886 of record ML681989.1, on the reverse strand, counting down.
GCAGGGCCAGCCCACACCGTTGATGCTGCTGAAGCCCCCTCCATCCACGATGACCTGGAGGAGGGCTTGGTGGATGAGGATGTGGTGCTGAGCTGGGAGGACAACCAGCCAAGGGCATGCACCACCACGTCCACCCCAGACAGAGCCAGCACAGAAGTCATCCCTGTCTCTGGGTAGGAGGCCACCCCCGCCACCAATGACCCAGGCCTGGGGACATCCTGGCAAACTCCTGCTGCCCTTGCTGGTGAGTGCCCCCTCCTTGCAGATATGGTGGGCCGGCCAGGTGGGGAGAGGGGGTGTAGGGGAGGGTGGCCTGAGGAGAGGCTGGCGCATGGGGGAGAGCTCGGAGGGCCAACCCTGGGGCTGGAGGGGCAGGAGATCAAGTGACAGGGGGGCTGCAGAACTGAGTGGTCCAGCAGTCTGGCAGGAGATGGTGGGGGGCTCTGTTGGAAGGGGCAGGGCCATTCAACATGACCATACAACTGGAGGCCAGAAGCCTCAGGAAAGACCCCCCTGAGACAGGGATGTCCAGGCCCTGGCAGCCCAGGCACCCACCCAGCCAGTGCTTCATAGCACAGTGGTGCCCTCGATGGGGTTACTGTCCCAAAGTGTGGGGGTGGGCACGGCAGGCCAGGGGATGGGTGCAGATCAGTGGCAACTAACAATATGCACCTTGCAGCACCTAATGAGGGGAACCCCTCTTCTCTCTCCTCCCCCACAGAACCCATAACCCAGACTCCAGCCACCAGGGTCCAGGCCAGATGCCAGCAGGCACACTGCTCGCGAGAGGACATCCTTGAGGACCACCTTTGTGAGGCCTGGCAAGCTGAAGAGTCTCTCCCAGGCCGGCAGGAGCATGAGTGCCAGGAAGAGAATGCCCACCACAGGGTCAAGCAGGCACAAATGGACTGCTTGCTTGACCTTGTGGAGTATAAGAGTGAGGCCCTTGAGCGACAGGCCCAGGCGTTTGAGTTCCCAGCATGGGACTGGGGTGGTCAGCGGACCACTGTCTCCCCCACCAAGGACCTGCATGCCAGCACCCCCCACCGCCACAGGCCCAACAATAGGCTGACAGATGGCGGTAGCCACCCCCCCCACAGCTCCCCCTTTCCCCAACCCCTACCAATTCCCCCCAACCCATCCAATCCCCGCAGCCCACACCCTCACCCCCCCCGCCCCTGCAAATACAGCCACCGTCTAAATGTTGCTCAGTGTCTGGTGCGTGCTTTATTGTGTGGTGGTCGGTGGGAGGATATGGGATGTGTTGGGGGGCTGTACCGGCTGGTGGTTGTGCCCCGGTGGCTCAGGTATTGGCGCCCTCAGACGCAATGTGCTCTTTCAGGGTGTTGCAAATGACGACCGCTCAGTGCTGGGCCCACCCTGTCCGCGGGATGCTGTTTCCAGGCTGCTGCAACCCCACCACTAGCCGTTCAGCCTCTCTCTCCCATACGGAGGGGGCAGCCTCTCCTCCTGCAGCTCACAGAGGTTGTGCAGCACACAGCATGTACTGACAATCTCTGGCAGGGCCGTCTCTGCGAGCTGCAGGGGGGTGAGGATAGCCCTCCAGCACCCCTTCAGGCAGCCGAAGACACGCTCTACTATGATCTGGTGGCAGTGGAGACGGCAATTAAACTGGTCCCTGCTGGCGTTGATGTTCCCACCATAAGGCTTCATCAACCACAGCATGAGGGGGTATGCGACATCCCCAAAGATGTAGACAGGCACCTCCACATCCCCAAGGGTGATGGTGTGGTCCGGGAGGAAGGTGCCTGCCTTCAGGCTGCGATAGAGGCCAGAGTGCCTCAGGATGTGTGCATCTGGAGCCTTCTCTGGCCAGCTGACGAAAGTGTTTGTAAACAGCCCCTGGTGGTCCGCAAGGACTTGCAACATAATAGAGTGATATCCCTTGCAGTTATCGTAGGCCGATGCCCAGTGGTCTAGGGCCCGGATTGGGTTATGTGTCCCAGCGACCACGCCTGCACAGTTTGGGATCCCGAAAGCTGCAAAGGCAGTGAGAGTGTCCTCCAGACTACCCAGACAGATGACATGGCCAAGGAGTACCTGGTTTATGACCCTGCATACCTGCCTGAGGATGGCCCCAGCGGTTGACTTGCTGATGCCAAACTGGTGGGTGACGGAGCGGTAAGAATCTGACATGGCCAGCTTCCAAATGGCAATTGCCATGCCCTTGTCCGCAGGGAGGGCAGGTTGGAGGTGTGTGTTGGCTAGCTGCAGCACTGGGGCCAGCTTGCCAAGAAGCTCTTGGAATGTGGCCTCCCGCATCTGAAAGATGTGGAGCCAGTGCTTCTTGTCCCACGTGTGGAGAACGACACACTTCTGCCAGTTGGTGCTCATCTTTGAGGCCCAGATGCATCAGGACATGGCAGGTGGTGTGAGCGCTGCAGCTGCAATGTTGGCCATTATGATTGGCCTGCTCAGGCCTGCCCCCATAATTGCAGTCACCCTCTGGCGCCTTCTCTGTTGCTGCAGCTGCGCACATAGCACAGGACCACTGTAGAGCACCCTGCCAGCAGATTGCTAGAGCACGAGGGGCTGCTGGATTTCTCCAGGCTTCATCTCGCCAGGTGCATGGGCAGGGTGCTTTGGTCACTTACTGTTTTATAGGCGTGGCTGGGGGGGCACCTCAGCAGAGCACCATGGGGTCAGCTACCCACAATACACCATTGCAATGTCACCCTAGCAACTACTAGAGTGGACGTGGGCAGTCCCCAGGCATTTTCAAATGTGGACTCCTTAAGTCTACTTAACAAGGTTGATTTTAAATTGACTTAATAAGGCCCTGTAGCACAGATATAACCACGGATTCCTCCCTCGTCCCATATCACTGTCTTAAGACGTAGCCAGGTGACCCCCCCCCCATCTTCTAGTCTTCAGGGAGCCACCATGCCCTAATAAAGCAGAGACCAGGGATATCAAGAGAGAAGCATATGGCCTCTTCTTATCCCCTGTCTCTGTAATTTCCCCAGCAGGGTCTAATCTCCTCCACAGCCCAACTGTTCTCTGCCAGCACCATCCCCTGGGAGCAGAATAGCTTAATCCATTGGATGGAGAAATCCTGTTATGACTAGAAGCCCCTCCCATGGGTCTTCCTTAGGGCTGCCTGCAGGAGCGCCCAGTGCTCTCTGTTAATCTAGAGATCAGCGGTTTCCCTTGGTGGCTTCCCAAAAACACAAGAATGGGAAAGTTGACGGGTCATGCTCTGAAACCAAACGTTAAAGCTTCTCCAGAAGACACCAGTAATAAAGTGGGGAGCCAGGACTTGCGGTTAGGCGTGTGGGTGAAAACCAGGCAGTGACATATTGGCGTGGCATGGTGTCATGGGGCTGGTACATCCCATCCCATTTCAGGACAGGGCAAGGACATATAGCCCTGCAGTTGAGTCCAATTGTCCTCCATAAGCCTTAGGGCAGTACAGACTGCTGGCTAAAGTCACTAAGTCAGACCTTCTTTGCAGGGCTGCATTGTGTAATGGCCAAAGTCAATAAGGTGGCCATTCTTTTTAAGGCAGTGTGTCTGAAATCAATAAAACAGTTCTTCCTTACAGGGTTGTGTAGTCTTGTAGCCAGAGCCAATAATGTGTCCCTTCTCTACAGGGCTGCATGGCCTACTGACCGGAATCAAGCAGCCCTTTCTTACAGGGAGCATAGCCTAGTGCAGGGGTTGGCAACCTTTACTGACCCCTGTGCCAGCCTTTCCTCCTCGAACCTTAGTCAGTGGCAGTAGCCCCTCTGCTGAAAAAAGTGGCTGCTGCCTGAAAATTCAGTGGCTTCTATGGCTGAAGTGTTTGGGAAGGGAGTGTTTCCATGAATACCACAGAAAGAAGCTGCCCCGAGCAACGGCCCTATGCAGCATGCCCAGGGATGAGTCCCCAGGCACACCGGGAAAGAAGCTGCCCAGTGTGGCTCCTCTCTACAGCGTAGCTGGGGCAGAGGTCCCCAGGCATGCCATGGAAAGACATTGTTGTAGGTCTGAGTAGCTTCTTTCTGTGGCATGCCTTGGAACCACTGAGTGCTTCGGGCACCACCGCTTGCTTTTCTGGGGCAGGAGTGGTACTTCCAGCAGAGGGTGCCGCATGCCACTCCAAATAATTTTGTGTGCCGCTGCCAACACATGCTGGGGGATTGCTGACCCCTAGCCTAGTGGCTAGACTCAAAAAAGCTGCTCTGTCTTACAGGGTTGTGTGGCCCGGGGGCCATAGTCACTAAAAGTCAACAAGGTGGCCCTTCCTTGCTAGGCTGTGGGGCCTAGTGGCCAGACACACTAAAGCAGACCTTTCTTACAAAGCTACATGGCCTGGTGATCAGAGTCAGAGTCAGAGACAGTAAGGCAGCCCTTCTTTACAGGCCAGTGTGGTCACGGGTGGACAGCCACTTTAATGGGGTAGGGGCTGGGTTTTGGGGACCTTGGCTCTTCCTGCACCACTGGGTCCCAACTCAGGCCCTGACAGTGGCAAATATGTTTGGCCTGGGAAAGTAGTGATCCAGTTAATACAGGTTGCCTTCATGTTGGTTCCACAACTGCTCAACATCTAATTCCCCTGGGTTAGTTCCTACCCTACTCTCCAGCATCACTGTCCATAAATGTCCTGGATCACTGAAGTTGTCAGCTTGTGAAGCTCCCAGTGACTCTGTTCCTTCTCTGGCTTCTGACAGCTGAGCATCTTTCTGGGCTTTGGTGCCCATAGCTTCCATGATCTGGGACTCCAGTAAGAGATTCTGGGACTCCTGGGTAACAGCTTGCAAAGTTCATCCTCTCTCCTTAGTACTCAGCCTGGACTGAGCTGAGAAGCTCCTTTTTGTACTGTGGTTCCAGTTGGTGCATGCCCAGTGGAGCCTGGGGGCATGGCCTCCTCTGCCCACAGAGTGGGATTAACTCCTGCTGAACTAATGTGGGTCTGGTACACCCCATCACACATGAATAAATTACGGAGTAAGTGACTGCACCCGAAGGCAAAATAACAATGTTCACATGATGCTCCTCTTAACGTAAAAAAGTCATAAGAAGGCCACCAGACATGGATTTGTCAGTGTCCCCCTATGATTAGCAATGTGAAATTTGTTAAGAGACCTTGTCTGGGATATCACTGAAGAATCGTAGGACTTGCTCGGCATGTGTTCTAATGCAATGTGGAAGTTTTCCATGCGCTAAATATGACTATCTTTCAAGTGTTCTCAAGGTAAATAATATTAAGATTATTGCATTACAAGAAATGCATGCTGCAGACAATGAGCAAGCTGCAAGATGCGTAATTCAAGGCTATGAATTAAACGGCACCATGAATAATGCAAAATATGGCCTTGCCATGCAAAGCCATAACACTCTGTTTGAGCGCCCGGGCACGTTGCAATCAGAATGCACCCCGTGCCGCGAAACACGCCTTTTAATAGAGCTACTCTATTGAGTCACTTCAGCGCCCTGGGCAAAGCCCCATTTGTCCAGTTGTAGTTATGGCTCTGCTGCCATGTATGTCAGACATGGTCTTAAAGATGTCTTAGTCCTGAAGGACTCCAAGACTACAGACATCTCTAGTATTGCAACAAGAATGAGACAACTTACATAACAAATATCCACAAACTTCCAAACCCCGACTAATCAAATTTTGCTTTACCATCATTTCTCCACCCAGCTGTGAGCCTTGGTGACTTTAATAGCCACCATTCACAATGGGGCTATTGCAGAAACAGTGTTGCTGGGGAACAACATACAGATTGTTCCCAGATGTCCTCCTTTTCTTCAACCCCAAACGACCAGGGGCTTCTCACTCAGCCAGATGGAACACAACTAAGATCTCTCCTTTCTGATGAAAAATAGCAGCAGTAAGCTTCATGAACAGTGCTTGGAAACTTTCCTCAAAACCAACACCAGCTCACTATTCTGCATACTGGCACTGAAATTCTATTAATTGAATCTATGCCAAAACTGTGCAGGAATGTCCGCAAAAAGTGAACTGAGTTACATATACCACAGAAGTTGAAATTCCAGTATACCATGTCAAGTCAACCCCAGCAAAAAATAACCACTCTGTTCACCTTCGTATCAAAGTTGCTGCAGAACACTTTCCCTGCTCCTATCACAAGGCCTACGCTCTTTTTCCGGCAGATGGAAACAGAAGCCCTCTTCAAAGAGTATAAGAGTTACAATCCAGACACAACAGAGGCACTAGTAGAATCTTTGAATTCTTAAGGGCTATACCGAGACAGTAAAGGATCTTCATGATTTCTAGTAGCAAATTTAGGCACTCCTCTATGAACCATGATTAGTGCCATCACTTCACACCTCAGAGATCAAAACTGACAAGCCAGTTAGAAAGCGAAGGGGCATTGCTGCCCTGCCGAAAAAAACATTCGGGGCACAGGCATCCCCTCCCCTCCCCTCCCCACCCCCCCATGTGCTGGCTCATGGGTCCTGGCCAACCCTGACCTGGCCCGGTGGCCTTGGGTCCCAGCCAGCCCTGAGCTGGCCTGCCACTGCCTGCCAGCCCTATCAGCTGGGCTGGGGTCAGATGCCACTGCTGGCCCTGGGCTTGCACAGGTTCTCTGAGTCTCTGCTGCCAAAGCACGGCAGGATTTGGGGCACTGGGTTGACACTCAGGGCCTGTGCCCTTTGTGCCCAGCACCAGTAATATCTCTGCAAGACAGAGCTCTTTTAAACATTTGACCAACCTCTACCATTTCAGCACTGTCATCCGCATATACTATAGAAGAAATAGGCTAACCTTTCGTGGTTGCTGAAAGCAAGGAAGTTGTTGGCAAGGCTGGAATTTACCCTGAATTCCTCAAGAATTTGGAGCCAAAGAGACAAGCGTGATTGGCAGACCTGTTCATTGTCATATATTTACCTGGCACAACCCCAAAAAGCTGACAGGAAGCCCCCTACAAACATGGGACCAGTATACTGCTAGCTATTGCCCAATAGCACTCCTCTCTACAATTCTCAGATTAATAGAGAGGGTCTTACTGATCTTACCCATCTATGTCTTTGAGCCCATCCTACCAAAAAGCAGGCTGATTTCAAATAAGGGAGAAGCTGTCATGAGCAGGTTTTCACTAGTACTTGCCACATCAAAGCTGTGTAACATGCAAAATGTAACAACCAGAACAGCACTGATAGATGTATCCACCACCTGTGACATGATATGGAGATGTGGGCTATTGCTCAAGGCATCCAGGATTATCAAATGCCACAGCACGAGACTCCTGGCCACAGTGTTGAACAACCATAAATACCACATCTTTTTGAATGGTCAGATTGGCAAACCACTCAGTCTTGATGATGGATTACCACAAAGATCTGTGCTACTGCTGTTGGAGGACCAATGTATCTGAGTTGCCTGACCACTGTCCTACAGGCTTAGCATTGTTTCAGTTGCTTGCTTGACTATTCTGATCCCTGTAGCATGACATATTTCAATTGGCAGAGATGAATAGGATCACTGAGTATCCTTGTAAATGTCTCAGTTTCTGCATATCACAGCATAGAAGATGAAATACACAACATGCATGCTTGTAGCTGCACATAGATAACAGAGATGGGAACAGAAAGATATCCTTGAATGTCAGGTGTACATCTTTTTGTTGTCAAGTGGCATAATTTTACACTGCCCTGCCTATCACTAGATGCTGTTTTGATGACCCCAATTATTCAGGTGAGAATGGAATGTAGTCAAGGGCAAGAACCCAATTTAGGTTACTAGCATGTATTATAATGAGTAGAGAGGAAATTAGGTAAAAGTTGTTTACGGAAGGGTTTAAAAAGTTATTATTTAAACAAAGGTGTGCTCGCCATTGACACCTGATTCCATGGGAGGTGCTGCCAGATGAACCAGAGGCCATTGACTTCCTGGTGGGACCCCTGAAGAAAGTCATTTCTGTATACAGCCTTCGGAGTGACTGCCTTGCTCTCCAGGCTTAATAAGTACAATATATTGAAGTTAATTTTAGGCTTTGTGTGTAGCTTGTATGGCTATAGAAAACCTTGTACATTAAGCCTTACTTATCTGCAAATCGGGTATACCATGTCACAGTGGTATTCACACTGATCGCTAAGTATCCAGTATCAACAGCCTCCTTCACTATTCAACACCTACTTTAGTGACTTCCCAGTTTTGTATAAATTCATTCATACTGACAATATCACTGTTGTGGCATAAGACAAAGACCTTACAATCACTGGCAACATCCTTTCCACCAATCTCAGGACAATGGAATAATTCTTTCAATATCTGAAGCTCTGTCCCAACACCTTCAAAAACTTCATGATAGACTTTTGCCTATACGACAAAACAGCAAAGGAAAGTGTCAACTTTTGCAGTCAACAGGTCTGAAATGGAAGTAATCCAAAGTACTCTGGGGTGGCCTTGGACAAAACTCAACTTTAAAACTTCATCCTGAATAGACATGAAAAAAGAAAGGACTAGCCTGATCCAAAAACTTGTGGACATAACATGCTAAATACACAAACACTGGTATACTCAACCACTGAACATTGCACACCAGTCTGGATCGGTAACTCAGAAACAATGGACCACATTGTAAATCCATGCTTGCTTTGATCTTTTGCCATTGGCATTTCAGATTTACATCAAACTGCTGCCAAAGTTATTCTCTAGCTCATTAATGTGGACTTGGTTATTTGAACATTGCTTATCACCTCTGTTACCAGATGAAATAAGGTGGGAACAGAGGTTGTATCTGAGGGCCACACATGAGGCAAGGCCACATAATGGAAGGCTTGGGCAGAAGCGAAGGACGATGAACCCTCATAGTTGCTGTGGGACTCTTCAGCCAAGAGCAGCACTATGGAAACGAAGGAGTTGTTTACTGTAATGATCTTGGGGTTTATTAAATAACAAACCAGTGAATGAGAAAGGAATAAAACTTTAATAAAACAAACTAGCTGCTGAACAACGGCATAAAGCCATGCTGTGTTCCCAACTCCTGCCTCCAGGGTACATCTCCAAATTCCTATGTTCATAATACTGTCTCTTATTAGGGAGCATCTCTAAATTATAATCTTCTGCAAACATATCTATATCTTCTTCGAGTGCTGCTCACATCCATTCTTGTTCAGGTGTATACATGCTGTGGTGCAGTCATCTGGAAGCTTTTTTGCCCTAGCCTTTCCCCATAGGGTCAGTCGCCAACACCCTCTCGGACCTGTACTTCAGCACGGTATATATTTGGTGCTGACCCTGTCCCCCCTTCGGTTTCTTCTTTCTGCCCGAGTGACAGTCTTGGAACTACTTGCCCTTGCATACTTGCAAGTGCCAGTCTTCCTGTTGTTTTTCCTCTGCTTTTTCCTCGATACCTAACAGGTATCATCTGGATACTTTGCTGTTCTCTGAGACTTGAACTGCATCAGAAGATTTCTGTCTTTTTCGCTCCTCTGTGAAAGCACGTGGAACCATCACAGGCTTGGGCATGCCCGGTTTCAAGCCCTGCACCACCTGCAGTAAGGCCTTCTTGGTCAGCGACCCACATGAGAAGTGCCTCGGTGAGGGACACAGGACCAACAAATGCTATAAGCCAAGGACACAGAAGGAGCAGGAGAGCTGTCTCCACTCAATGGTGCCAGAGCACAAGAGAGGCTGATCCCTTCACAGGGACAGCCTCAACTTACATGATAAGGATGGCAGGCCACCACATGAGATAGCTACAGACCTAGCTAGCAGGGGTGTACTGTCCTCAGCGCCACACCCTGGATCGGGTGATCTTAAATACCCTCATGATTTGGCAGAACTCAGAGTCAGCAAGCCCCTTCAAAATCCAGAACCCATCAGTGACTCTCATCACAGACGCATCAGACCTGGGGTCGGAAGCCCACATCTATCTACCCAGTGATCTATCTACCCAGTGCAGATGGGTGTAGGTAGATGCCCCTCTCCAAATAAATGTGAAAGAACGGAGGATGATTTGCCTGGCTTGTGGGGTGTTCTTGGACAAGATCAAAGGGAAGACCCTGCAGGTCCTAATGGACAACATGGCAGCCATGTTTTACCTCAGCCACCAGGGAGTAGCCCCCTCATCTGCCCTGCATGAGGAGATGGTCTGCCTGTGGGAACTGGCACTGGAGAACAGTTTCTACCTGGTGGCAGCCTACCTGCTGGGGGTGAGCAACTGTCAGGCAGACAAACTCAGCAGACAATTTCTTCCTCAACGCAAGTGGTCCCTATACCCACAAGTGGTGAGCCAACTCTTCGAGGAGTGGGGTATGTCCCACATAGACCTATTTGTGATGTGTGCGAAATGCAAGTGCAACCTGTTCTGTTCCCTCAGGAGGGAGGACAAGGGGTTGTTGTCAGATGCCCTCCTGATAACCTCAGAGGGCCCCCTCCTTTATGCCTTTGCCCCATCCCACTGATACACAGGGTCCTGTTACCAATCAAGAAGGACATGGAGAAAGTAATCATGATAGCCCTGGTATGGCCTTGCCAGCCCTGGTTCAGTACACTTCCCAGCCTCTCCGTGGCCCTGCCCATAATGCTCTTGTCCAGGGCACACCTGCTGACCCAGGACTCGGGCTACTGCTGGCACCTGGACCAGAAACCCCTCCACCTAACAGCTTGGAAACTACATGGTTGAACCTGGACAAGCCGATTTGCTCTAAGAGGGTTCAGCAGGTGTTAATCAAGAGCAGGAAACCCTCCACGAGGGCAGCCTACCAGGCTAAGTAGAAAAGGTTCTCCCTATGGGCAGCAACCAGAAGGGTGCCCCCAGAGCCTGCCCCTACCCAGGACATACTCAACCATCTCCTGGAACCACAGGAGAGTTGCTTGATTTTGTCCTCCCTCAGGGTGCCCCTAGCAGCCATCTCAGCCTTTCACAACTCCTTTGAAGGGGTTACCCCCTTCTCACCCCATGACCGCTAGATTCTTCAAGGGGTAGAGAGACTCTATACAAAAGTCCGAGAACCAATGCTCCAATGGGACCTAAACCTGATACTGAAAGAGTTTATAAAACCCTCCTTCAAGCCCCTAGATTCAAGTATACTTCTAGTCCTTTCTTGGAAGGCAGCATTCCTAGAGGCCAGTACATCAGCTAGAATGGCATCGGAACCAAAAACCCTGTAATCAGAATCACCATAAACAGTATTTCACAGTGATTAGGTACAAATCCATCCTCATTCGGCCTTCCTATCTAAGCTGGTCTCACCTTTCCACATGAATCAAGAAATTTTCCTCCCATTGTTCTTCCCAGGTTCACATTTGACAGAGAACCAGAGAAGGTGGCACACCATTAACATCAGAAAGGTGCTCGCCATGTACATTGAGTGGACCAGACCCTTCCACAAATCGACTCAGCTCTTTGTCATGATTGCCAAATGCATGAAGGGCCAGGTGGTAACATCTCAGCGCATCTCATCATGGATACAAGCTGTATTAAGGACTGTTACCGGAGAGGAAAAACTCCCCTCCCAGGGAGAATCAAGGCTCATTTGACTAGAGCGCAAGCATCTTTTACGGCCTTCATCGCGCAGCTCCCTATACAGGCAATTTGCAGAGCGGCCACCTGGTCCTCAGTGCATACCTTTGCATCCCACTATGCAATTGTTCAGCAAGCAAGAGATGATGCGGCCTTTAGCAGAGCCGTTCTACAGGCAGAGAAAGCTCAACTCCACCCACCCTCCTAAGCATGGCTTGTAAGTCACCTGAATGAGAATGGATGTGAACAGCGCTCAAGGAAGGGAAGGTTACTTACCGGTAAGCGTCCTTCTTCGAGATGGGCAGCTCACGTACATTCCATACCCTCCCTCCATCCCCGCTTTTCAGAGTTAGTGGAAAGAAGGGACTGAAATGGGGATGGGGTGAGTGCCACCTCTATACCTTACCGAAGCGCAGATCCAAGGGGGCATTGGTGACTGACCCTACAGGGACAGGCTAGGGCAAAAAAGCTTCTAGATAACCAGGCACCACAGCACCTATGTGCTTGAATAAGCATGTCTGTGAGCAGCCCAGTTGAAGAAAGGCGCCAACAGATAAGTAACCTTCCATTCCCTCTAAAAGAAAAACAAATGAACTTTTACTTACATGTAGATAAACAGCTAACAACTATTTAATAATATGCCTTAAATTCTCAGCCCATGTAACAGATGTCCATAAATTCCGTAAGATCCCCCATCTTCAAAGCATCTGACAAAATGGGATTTCCTCCCATGAAAGCTCATGCAATAAATAAATTTGTTAGTTTTTAAGCACCACAGGACTCCTTGTTTGTTCTAGAAAGGAGAGGTTACCAGCACATCACTCTCAAGTGAATATTTACTACTCATTTACTTCTAATAGCCATTCTCCAGGCAGTTTAGAAAGTTTCTATGAATATTTAGTATGTCTAATTTCCTGCTCTGATCTCCTCAGTATCAGACTTTCATTAGAGTCTGAGTTGTTCTTTTTTTTCCTTCAGTTTCTCCTTTGTACTTTGATAAGAGTCTTTTTCATAAGGTTCTTTAGAGTCTGTATGAACCTTTGCACAAGTCCATTTCATTGGATGTAATTTGGACTTGATGTTTTGTAATGAAAATTCCCATCTGTGGTAAATTGCCTAAAACCTGCACAGAAAATTGTGGCCTATTATTACTAAAGACTTCATCTGGAATTCGATGTCTGAAAAAGATTCCCTTCACACCAGCTGTCACTGACTCACTGTGCAGTGTATAGATTTCTGGATACAGAGAACAATAATCTATGACTATCCTTTGATTGCCAGGTAAATAAATCAGTGCCTACCTTTTCATAAGACCTTTATGGAACTGGTCTCGGTGAGGTCTCAGTGGCTCTGCCAGTATGCAAGGCTTGTATTTTGAGCATGAAAAGCAGCTTCTTACTACGTTGGTAACGTGATGACTGATCTACAGCCAATATTGCACCACTTGTATTCATTGTTCGCATGTCTTAATTCCTAAATGACCATTCTGGATCTTCCATAGTATTTCTTTTTTTAGGCTCATTGGAATTACAGCCTTACTGCCCTTGAAAATCTATCACAGTAAGTTCATATCTGCCATTCCAAAAGTCTCTTGGATAGCAACTGCTTATTTCTTCAGATCACCCTTTGATTACCATTTTTTAAGGATTTTCAACAATTCATCTTTTTCCATATCCTATTGACTATATGAACTGACTTTCCGTTCAGTTTATGTAGACTTGCATTTCTGTCTCAAGTGTTTTCTGATTTTGAGAACGTTGCGGCTCTGAAAAGCACATCTGCAGTGAACATGAATTTACCAGACATATAACTCAAAACATCATACTTTTTCAGCTTTATTATCAGTCTTCGAATCCTTAGGGCAGAGGTTCTCAACCTTTTTTTCTGCTGTGGCACACTGTGCCATGCGGTCACTCACGGCTCCTGGGTCCTGCCATTGTGGGCAGCCCCCCGGCCAGGGCTGGATCTTGCCACTGCTGGCAGCCCCAGGCCATGGGTGGGGCCACATCCTGCTGCCACTGGCAGCACATCAAAGAGGTTGCTGTGGCACACCGGTGTGCCACAGCACATTGGTTGGGAACCAGTGCCTTACAGTTTATTTAGTGGTTTGCTAAATAATGTTATAATTCAGTGGTTTGCTAAATAATGTTATCAATAGTTTGTTTTAACTTCCATTACCATGCCGTAAGTATACTCATTAAATCGCTCACAAAGCAAACAATATTCCTAAAAGCTCCTTCTCAATCTATGCATAATTAATTTCTGCTTCTGTCAGTGATTTGGATGCATATGCCATTGGTGCCAACAATCTTTGTGCTTCTTTTGTGGTGTCACCAGTTTTATTTTGTATGGTGGAGCTAAAAACTAGTCATAGTATTCCAAATGTGGCCTCACCAGTGCTGAATAGAGGGGAATAATCACTTTCCTCACTGTTTGCCTTCCTGGCAACAAGAGCACCCCATTGACTCATAGCTAGCTTCTTGTTCACTGTAACCCCACCAAATCCTTTTCTGCAGAACTGCTGTTTATGCAGAGCAGGGGTTCTCAACACCTTCATCCTCCAAACACAGTTGGGAGGGCTCCATCTGTGTGTGACACAGTGCAGCCACCACCACTCCCCCCAATGTTGAAGTTCCTCGTCCCCAGCACCAGGAGTTTTGGTGGCCGGTGAAGCTGCAGTGGCCCCCATGCCAAAGAAATTCTCCCTGGGAAGGGCTTTTCAGTGGTGGGAGGTTTGATCAGTAGCCTCCATCACTCAGAAACACAGCGAAGCCATGCAGCTCTTTCAGGGAGCTGCCACCACTCCAACTCTTTATGGGCCAGTGGTGTGAAATCAGCCTGCCACTGCACTAGTCCTCAGGCTGTCAACAGCAGGCTGATTTCATTCAACACATTCAGCCACTGTGCTGAAACAGACTTTTGTATTGCAACACAGAGGTTGAGAACTGCTGATCCAGCAGATCCTAGTCTGTACCAACACACGGCGTTCTTCTGTTATACATGCAGGACTCTGCACTTGTCCTTGTTGAACCTCATCAGATTTCCTTAGGACTAATCTTCTGATTTGTCTAGGTCACTCTGTATTCTGTCTCTATCTTCCAGTGCAGGGGTTCTCAACCACTGTGCTGGGACACATTACTGTATTACCAGCAGTAAGCATGTCACAGAGTACCGGGGAGAGGGCTGGATTTGGCCTGGGGTGTGCTACCAAGCATATCACAACCTGCAAAAGGTTGAAAACCACTGTTGCAGTGTATCTAACACTCCTCCCAGCTTACTGTCATCTGCAATCTTGCTGAAGGCACAATCCACTCCATCTTCCAAATCATTAATGAACTTCCTGATTTCACCATCTTCAAACTTAAAGTTGTCATAAATATCCAATGCCTCCTCTCCAACAACATGGAAAACATGGATTATTTCAATTAATTTTTCTCCTCTTCCACTATGACTGCTAAATACAATTCAAATCTCTGTCTGACTGTTAAAAACAATCCAAATATCTGTCTGAATTTTTTTCAGTTTTCTGCACCATTGCCTGACAATTGCAGACTGGATGGAGTTTTCCACAAATCCATCTTCGTTTTTTTCCCTTTTTTAACTTAGTCAAGCTACTGCATTGTGCAACAAATATATTCAAAAGCCTCTGTGTCTGGCAATTCACATGCTTCTCTGGTGCCTCCCTTGGTCTCCACTCTGTCTCTATGTAGTCCCTTAGCTACCACTGCCTCTCCTCTGGGACGACTGGGATAAAGGCAAATCTTAATTCCCAACTTGCAGTCTTCATTGTCATTTTCATCCTACCTCCTGTGTCAAGAATTGTTCAAGTTAATATAATACTGCTTTCACTAAAGAAACCTCACAGCTCAAGTTTTACTCATTCAGGCACAGTTTTTAATACAACACCTTGGTGTCTCAAATGCCCGATTTTTTTCTCATTTATCAATCAAAACATTTTAGATTATTATAACTATGAAATATTTGTTCACAACTTGCTACTGTCAGGGGTATTTTACTCTCTTGTTGCTGTCTCATGATACACTGAGTATGTGTTTCACACCAAGCATTGTTCAACGCCTAAGCTTGTCATAACTTGTCAGTAACAATATTGCAATCTTTATTTATTTATTCATTCATTCAAATTTCTATATGAGGTGAACCAGTTTAGTCAGGGCAAAATTCCTGCTCTGGTCCCATAGGAAAGTTTGAAGGGCAAAAGATGGGCACTTTGCAGACCTCTTGCTACTTGTTTTCCCTCCTTCTGTGGTTGGCAATGGAAAAGGTAGACCTGAGCCTTTTTTTTTTTATCTACTTTGTTGCTCCAGGTGGAGAGTTCCTGATCCAGGCAGAGAAGATCAGGAAAGAGAGGTAGAATGCAGCTGAGCACTTTGTGACCCTAAAAAAAATGTTATCACAGAACCAGTTTTTGCTTTTGAAAATTGACTTGCACCATATATCAGGGATGACAGCAGTGAAATCATTCACATAACCACCTCTCCAGGATTACTGCACTTCCACCTTTGTTCTTATGAGGAATGCTGTTTCCAGCTCACCTATTGTCCTATTTGTAAACTTATGGGCCTTTCACATAACTGGTTCCTCAGCCTTTTAAAAATAAGTTCAGTGACATGATAGATAAGACATAGGGTAAGATGCATTCACTGGAATGTAGCAGCATCTTCTGACTGAATGCAGGTGTGGGGGCCCAACACTAGCAAGTCACTCAGCGGAGGTAACACAGTGCCATTCACAGGGTGGAGGCCTATTGTTTTCCCAGTTATTAGTTACTATTTTAATTTCTAACACCAGTTTTCAGAGACATGAAAAATAAATGGAATTGTTTTCACATGCCCCGATTAAAATAGAGTACTTTCATTAAAGGACCTCGAAGTTGGACCAAAGGATGGATGAGATAGTAGACCTGTTGTTAAGATAGCAGTGGAAAATAGCAAACTTAAACTGCTATGCAAGCTTTACCAAACATACTCAAGCTTCCCGCTAACCATATTTAGAATTTTATGCTACAAGCCTATATTACACAGTTTACTGAAAAACAAACAAGGAGTCCTGTGGCAGTGATAACAGATTTATTTATTGCATGAGATTTCGTGGGAGAAAATCCCACTTCATCAGATGCTTTGAAGAAGTGGGATTTTCTCCCCTGAAAGCTCATGCAATAAATACATTTGTTAGTCTTTAAGTGCCACAGGACTCTTTGTGTTTTGCTGAAGTAGACTAACATGGCTGCCCCTTTGGAACTTGGCAATATGGAGGACACTGACTTTACTGAGAAATTTTGCTTGCTTTTTATTCTTTTTTAAATTGCTTTTTCCTTGAAAAATGATATTTCTGGTTTAACCTGCTATGAATTTAACCTGAAAATGAAGAACTGTTACTTTATCTTGAAGCTTGAAGAAATCTTTCCTTGTGAAAAATGTATAAATGGCAGAAGATTTTACCCTTTTTGATTCTACAGAAGCTGTAAGAAGCCCAGTAAGAGCCCAGAGAAAATAAGGATTGCAGAAACACACATGTTGTGTAACTACAGAACATCATATTATTGTCTAAAGAGGATATCACTTGCTTCTGCTTGCATTCTTGAGTTATGCACACTAACAGTACCACCCAGTGGTCAGGAGACTCTATTAATTTCCACTTCTTTACTGGGCTTCATTCAGCTGGGCTTCACACAGGTGGATCACATTAAATTCACATGTAAAGGTTCAAGGACTGGTTGGTTTTGAGAAATGATTTGCCAAGTGAATTCATTTATTCATCTTTCTGATTAGAGATTTATTTTAAAATATAAACCTAGACCTTCCTAGGTGAATGACCTCATGAAGATTCTCCAGGTGCATGATTTCCAGCACAATTCTAGTTCCAAAGGGGTAGCTGTGTTAGTTTAATTTAGAAAAACAAACTAGGAGTCTGGTGGCACTTTTAAAGACCAACAAATTTATTTATCCCATGTGCTTTCATGGGATAAAATCCAACTTAGTCACGTGCTTGAAGGTGGGGAACCAAATATGAATGGGAGGAAAATAATTGCAGCAAATCAATGCAGTTGTTTAGATTAGTGTTTCTCAGCTAATGTTCCCCGGACCACTGCTGCTCTGCAGACATAGTGCAGGTGTTCCATGACCCACCCCAGTCTCTCCCAGTTGGAGGGGATGGGCTGAGTGGGGTAGGAGGAAGCAGCCATTTAAAATGCCTCAGTCACAGCAATGCTTCCAGGAACATGGCAGCAGATGTTGATGCACACTTGGAAGCTTTGCTGTGGATGGGGTATTTCAAATCTTCCACCACTGTTATTCACTTTTTTTGAGAATGTTTTCATCAGGTGATCCACATAAAGTAATTAATACCTTTAGGTGTTCCTCAGTTCACTAAAACAGCAGTTTTCAACCACTATGTTGGAACACATTAGTGTGTTGCCACACAGCAGTAAGTGTGTTGTGGACAGCCAGGGAGATGGCTGAATTCAGCCTTTGGGGGGGCATGAGCTGGTGTGTCTTATAGGATCGTGGTACACCGCCAAGTGTGTTGCAACCCGCAAAAGACTGAGAACCACTGCACTAAAGGTTAAGAAACACTGGTTTTGATTCAAACAATGGAGAACAGCATATTAGAGGAAGGAGATGGGGGGAAAGAAAAGCAAAGTTACGGGTTGTAACAAGAAAAGAACCCGTAGTTCCTATGTAAACCTAAATTGTCAGTGTCAAATCTACATATGAATTCTAATTCTGTGGTTTCTCTTTGAAGTTTTGATTTATAAGCTATGTGCCTAAGAATGGTTGTTAACAGATCATTAATGGAGTGATCAGGAAGATTGGAATGTTCCCCTATTGGTTTTTGAATGTTGTTATTTCTGATGTCTGATTTGTGCCCCTTTATTCTTTTGTGCAGAGGCTGTCCTGTTTGTCCAATATATAAAACAGAGGGGCATTTCTGGCACATGATGGCATAAATCACATTGGTGGATGAGCAGGTGAATGAGCCCTTGATGGAGCAGTTGGTTTTATTAGGTCTTATGATGGTGTCTTTTGTGCAGATATGTGGGCAAAATAGACACTATGGCTTGTTGCAGGGATATGTGCCAGTTTTGATGTTTCTGTTGTTAAGTCTGTAGTTGCTGGTGAGTATTTACTTAAGGCTGGTGCACTGTCTGTTAGCAAGGAGAAGTCTGTCTCCCAAGGCCTGAGAGAGTGAGCGATCATTTTCTAGAATAAGCTATAGATCAGGTGTGGCAAACTGCTCCCGTGAGCTGCATGTGACTCTTCAAAGAAAAAGTGCGGCTCATGGAAAAGCATGGCAGGGAAGGGCGGCATGATGGGAGAAGGGGGAGAAGTGTGCAATGGTCAGAGACAGCAGAGAAACAGTGGCATGGTAAGAGCCAGCAGGGAAGTGGCAGCATAGTCAGGGATGGCAGGATAGTGGCGTCATGGTTGGGGCCGGTAGGGAAGGACAGTATGGTTGGGGCCAATAGGGAAGGGCAGTATGGTCAGGGCCAGCAGGCAAGGACAGGATGGTCAGGGATGGCAGGGAAGCAGTGGCATGGTCAGGGACTGCTGCGAAGTGGCGGCATGGTCGAAGCTGGCAGGGAAGTGGTGGCATGGTTGGGCCAGCATGGAAGAGCAGTATGGTCGGGGATGGCAGAGAACCTGTGGCATGGTCAGAGACGTAGGGAAAGCATGGCAAGGTCAGAGCTGGCAGGGAAGCTGCAGCATGGTCAGGGATGGGGGGGTGCAGAAGTGCAGCATGGTAAGAGAGGGCAGGGTAGTGGCAACGGGGTGGGGGGTAGAAAGCACAGCGTGGTCAGGGAAGCCGTGGCATGTTTAGATTTTCTCATAGGCCCTAACGCAGCTTACTTGTTGTTAAAATAAAATTGTGTTTTACAAGTCCTAAACATGATGTAAAGTAATAAGAAATGAAAATACAAAGGAGAAAAGTTTGAACCTGAATGTAGATTACTTTCAATTTTTGGCACAATTTACTGCTGTGAAGCACTGTATTCCACAATGAAATCTGTGGAATTGAAACATCGTGTAATACTTAGAGATCAGCACCTGAGAGAGCTTTTATGTACTGCATTGACAAGTTACTGCCCAGATTATAAAAAACTCTCCACTAGCCTGCTGTGTTCTACATCCAGTGACAGCTAAGTTTTTACTGTATAGGCCTAGTTTTCATGGCAACGTTAAGTAATTATTAGAATTTGACATCAGTAGGATCAATATTTGCCCTGTTTTTTGATAAAAATTAAAGTGCGCAATGAATCTTAAGCTTAGTAATTTTGGAGTAGGTAAAAGTATGTGGTTATATGCCTCGGTGCAGCTCTTGAAGGTTTAATCATCAACTTGTGCAGCTCTTGAGTTCAGTAAGCATGGCACCCCTGCTATAGATCTTTGAAGATTCTAGGTCAGTGGTTCTCAACCTTTTGTGGGTTGCAGCACACTTGGCAGCACATTATGACTCTACAGGACACATTCATCCACTCCCTCCAGGCAAAAATCCAGTCAAATCTCCCTGGCTCTCCATGACACACTTACCTCTGTATGGTGACCCAGTAGTGTCTCCAGACACACCAGTTGAAAACTACTTTTCTAGTTCGCTATTCCAGTTCACTTACCAATTCCTGTTTATCTCATCAACACTTTGATACTTGTTCTCAAACTCACATCACTAGAGTGGTGTGTGTAATGATGTACAAGGTTTGTTGTCTTTGTGTTACAGTGGCAGTAGGAGTAGTCAACAGGGCTGTGAACAGGGGGGTTTGAGTGGGCCTTAGAAGCTGTAGTGGCGTTTTGGTGGAGTTGTCATTTTTTGTGTTTATTTGCTTGTTGTTTGTTTGGCTTTTTTCTCCTCTTTGTGGTATTTTCTTTTCTGTTCAGTTTGCAGGGGCTTGAGGGGTGGAGTGAGACCAGCTGACCCCAATTAGGGGTAGTGCTTCCCCTACTGAGGGAGCTATAAAGCAGGGGTGGCCAAACTTATGGAACTCAAGAGCCACACAAGTCAATTATTAAACCTTCAAGAGCCACACTGAGGCATACAACCACATACTTTTACCTACTCCAAAATTACTAGGCTTAAATTTCATTGCACATTTTAATTTTTATCATAAAAACAGGACAAATATTGATCCTACTAATGTCAGATTCTAATAATTACTTAAGGTTACCATGAAAACTAGGCCTAGGCAGTAAAAACTTAGCTGTTGCTTGATGTAGAAGACGGCAGGCTTGTGGTGAATTTTTTTAAAATGTCAGTGACTTGTCAATGCAGTACATAAAAGCTCCCTCAGTGCTGATCTGTAAGTATTGCACCGTATTTTGATTTCACAGATTTCATTGTGGAATACAATGCTTCACAGCAGTAAGTTGTGCCAAAAATTGAAAGTAATCTACATTCGGTTTTAAACAATCTATTTTCTTCTTCGTACTTTTGTTTCTTATTATTCAACATCATGTTTAGGACTTGTAAAATATGATTTTATTTTAACGAGTAAACTGCATTAGGGCCAATGAGAAAATCTAAACGTGTGGTACGTCTCCCCGCTGTTCCAAACCATGCCCCTGCTTCTCCCCACCGGGCTGTTCCACAAGGTGCACTTTTTCATTCATGTGGCTCTCAAGTGGCAGTTTGGCCACAGCTGCTATAAAGGCAGATACTCAGGCAGGCATCAGCACACAGCTGCAGCAACACTGGAGGCAGACAACAGGGCTGTGAATGGAAGAGTTTGAGTGGGAGTTGGAAGGTGGAGTTCTGGGGGCAGTGTGTAGTGTTCTTGTATAGTTTTGTTTGGTGTCTTGAGGTGTATTTTTGTTTTCTGAAGACCAGAAGTAGGGGAAGCATTATGGCAGCCACAAGAACAAATGGATACAAATTGTCCACCAGGAACTTTAGGCTTTAAATTAGATGCAGTTTTCTAACCATCAGAGCAGTAAAGTTCTGGAACAGCCTTCCAAGCAGGGGCATTGCCGCCACTGAGGCTGCAGAGCCTGCCCATTTCCAGCCCTACCCTGGCAGCAGCTGGATCAGGCTCAGGCCGCCTGCCACTGGATCCGGCCTCCACGGCCAGCAGGAGGAGCCCACTGTGGCTCCTGGATTGGGCCAGGGGCCAGATCGGGCCCTGAAGGGGGGGTGCACAGCAGGGGGCAGTATCTGAACCCCAACCCTTTTTTCAGGGTAGTGATGGCCCTGCTTCCAAGGGGAGCTGTAGGGGCAAAACACAGAAGTGTCTTCAAAACTGAGCATGCTAAGTTTATGGAGGGGATGGTATGATGGGATGGCTTAGTCTGGAAATTGACTGATCTTTGGCTACTGGTTGTGGATATGCCAGTGGCCTAAGAAAGGACGGTAGATGAGGTGGGTTCTGAGTTAGTATAGAGAATTCTTTCTTGGCTGACTAGCTGGTGAAACTTGCCCATGTGCTCAGGGTTTAACTGCTCTTCATATTCAGGGTCAGGAAGGAATTTTCCCCCAAGGCAGATTGGCTAGGGTTGTGGGAGTTTTTTGCCTTCCTTTGTAGCATGGGCATGGCTCACCTGCTGGTGAATTCTCTGTAATTTTAAAGTCCTTAAATCATGACTTGAGGAATTTAATAACTCAGTCATAGGTTAGAGGCTTATTTCTGGAGCTGGTTGGTAAGTTTTTGAGGCCTGCATTGTGCAAGAGGTCAGGTGAGCTAGATGATGATACTTGTCCTTTCTGATCTTAGAGTCTATGAGTCTGAGTCTATGATTATAGTTCATTTACCATTTTAATTCAAAGATGTTTTGGCTGAGGAAGAATGAATATGTAAGAAAACATCTTTTTGTGTTTAAAGAAATACATTTTTGGTTTCATACTGTGAAAATAATTTTCACTTGTTTTGCAGTTTGTGATTCTGATTCTCAACATTCTATAAAGCCTCTATGAGATGTCTTTATAGATCAGTGGAGGGAAGGATCTCCTCAATTTCATAAATCTGGTGGAAATAATCACTTTCCTATCTTCACCATGAACAATGGGCAGAGAGCCTAGACCCATGGTTAACGATTCCATACAGGAATGTTCACAAGCTTCTCTAGGATATGATTATTTTATATGCTTTTTTACAGTGACATCATCACTAAGGCTGTGTCTACACTAGAATAAGTTATGTCAACATTTTTAATTTTGAACTAATAAGTTCAATTTTAATTCAAACTAAACTCAACTTTATTAAGTCGAATTCACAAAGTGGACTAAGTCGACTTAAAGTTAAGTTGACTCAGTCCACTTTGTTAATTCAGTTTAACTGCCCTTAATTCAACCTTAATAAAATTGAATTAAGAATTAATGCAGATCTACATCATCCTTAGTTTAAACTAAGGAGTTGAATTAAGGCTTATCTTGAACTAACAGGCAGTTCTTATTTATTTGAATTAAGCTTTCATCAAGTCAAATTAAGAAATTTCTTAATTCAACTTAATGAAAGTCTAGTGTAGACAGGAACTAATTTAGTTTGAATTAAGCCTCCATAATTCAACCTAAATTGCCAGTTTAGACTTAGCCTAAGTGTTTGCATCAAGCAACACATTTTTACCAGTATTTATGACTATGTTGTGGGGGGAAAAAATAAAGGGCTGTAAGTGTCCAGTTTGAAATCTATATCTAGGCTCTGTTACTCTCTGAACTATCACATTTCTTTACCAACTCAGTTCCTCTTTGCCCACAAAGCAAAATATTCAAGATCTAAGTTGATCTCTCTTTTTACTCTAAGACCGAGAAAAATTTACAATATAAGCCTCAATTGTGCCTTTAATCACAGGTTGATTGTGGGAGTGATGTGGAGTGGAACTATCCCAGGAAGAAATTCATTTCAGGGAAGGAGAACGCCTCTCTACACTCCTTGTTATACATGGATAAGAACAATCACACTCCCTCTTTCTATAGAAGCATTATGTTCATATCCAATATACAGAATGGATTCCCTTAGTTGACATTGGTATATTGTCCTGCTTTTTATTGAGGACAACTCTGTCTCACCAGGTAGGAGAGCACTGTTCTTCTAAACCAGGGGTCTCAAACTCAAATCACCACGAGGGCCGCATGTGGACTAGTACAGGGCCATGTGAGGACTAGTATATTAGCGTGAGGGCACACCACTGAAACCTTTTCATACAATGATATTGCAAATATCAGCAACAATGGTGTCATTGAGGGCCACAGGAAATAGCTTTAGGGGCTTCATGGAGCCCTGGGGCAGCGTGTTTGAGACCCCTGTTCTAAACAAACAACAGCCATAATCAAACAAGTCAAACCTTGGTGCCAGTGGCTGTGGTACAGTTCTTTGCCAGAAGCAAGATGTGCACAAGGCATTTCTTGGTCCAATATCTCATTTTCACTTATGAAATCCCTTATCACTCACCTGAGATCTCATGGAGCTCCTTGTGCTACTTCCTGGGCTTGGGAATCATTGCAATTTTTTTTCCAGCTATACTGCCATACAAGAGAGTTCTTAGATACACTAGACTTTAAACAATGTGCCAAATCTCAGCTGGTATAAATTAGTCTTGTGTCATTGAAGTTAAAGATATGGCAGTTTATGACAATTGAGAAGCTGGCCCAATGACAACTGGTGACAGCTCTTCTATTGGTCTTCCTCCAGACAAATGGAAGTGCCTACCCCACGTAGTTCTTTTAAAACGTTGTGGCTGTAGCCAGCTCTTGTGTGTTCTGTTAGGGTTTATTCCTTTCTGCTGAGAGTTTCACATTTATCCATCAATAAATCATATCATAAATTTCATTGCCATTCTTGCTATAGATTATAAAAGAAAAAATGCCGTTAAAAAGTGCTTGCAAAGTCAAGCACACAAAAGTTATGAAATGCCAGAATTAAAGATGGATGATGTTCATGACATCGATATTTCTTCTTAGCCTCATCATTCATTGTGTCTTCATGCATTATTCACCATGTAGCATCCAAGCATTAAAAACTGAACTATTAATTTCCTCGAGGGCTTTCTCTCATGCTTTCACTATATTATCTGGGTGCCTCACAAACATTAATTAATTTATCTCTACAGAACTGCTCTGAGATAAGGTGCTGTTTTGATGCCTATTTTACAGATGAAGGATTAAAACCCAGAGGGATTAAGACAAAAATTGTTAGAAGTATCCACTAATTTTGGACGCCCAATTTGAAATATCTATATCCTGAGACTTCAGAGTCAAAGAATTTATTTAGCATTATCTGAAGCCTGGCTCCCATTGACTTCACCTTCAGTTGTGAGTGTTCTGCACCTCTGCAAATCAGGCCCCAGGTGCCTCATTTAGGCACCCAGAACAGGGGTTGGCAACCCAAAACAGCAGAAGAGCCATTTCCCCCCAGCCTCCCACCGCAACTGCGGGAGCCCAAGCTAGCCCAGCAACTGTGCTGCAGCCCCTAGCACTGGCAGGGGTGTGTGTGGGTGGTGCATGCTCCCTCCATCCCCCCCTCCACTGGTGGGGCAGAGCAGTGCTGCTCTGCCTACCCTCAGCCGGCTGTCCCTCCCTCCCAAGAGCAGCTGGCAGAGAGCTTCAGCTTGCAGAGGCAGGGCCCTGGAATACCCCGCTCTGTGGAGTTCAGGCCACTTCAACCCAGCCACACCAGGGCTGAATGGTCCTGATCCAGGGCCTGCGGGTGAGGTGGCCACTGTTCAGGCCTGGAGTGGCTACGCTGAAGTGGCCTGAACTCCACGGAGCGGGCCATTCCAGGGCCCTACGTCCGTAAGCTGCAGCTCTCTGCCAGCTGATCTTGGGAGGGATGGCCAGGTGGGAGTAGGCAGGGCAGTGCTGCTTCACCCCACCAGCAGAGAGAAGGGCAGAAGGAGATCGTGCCACCCATACACCCCCCACCAAAGCCAGGGGCTGTGGCACAGCCACTCAGCTGCTTCCAGCTCATGCAATTGTGGTGGGAGCGTGGGGGTGACCCCAGCACCCCTGATTTGGCCACAATGCTGGAGCCAGCCGGGAGTTCCTGGAGCACACCTGGCTCCCTTGGAGGAGATTGCCAAGGAGCCAGAAGGGGACACTCGGGGAGCCACAGGTGGCACATTGAGCCTGTGTTGCTGATCCCCAACCCTGAAAATAAGGAATACACAATTAATGGTCACCTGTCAACATTTTGTTTTACATGACTTGCCCAGCCTCAAATAGGAGTTTTGTGGCAGAGGTAGGGATAGACTCCAGTTCTCTGGGGCAGGATTCAATAACCATGAGACTTGCTTTTCCTTTTGTTCCTTGCTTCATTCACAATACACCTACTAGCTTGCACAACAGGAGACAGGGTTGTTATGCACAACAGTCTTTTTCACATAATCCTGCTTAATCTCCAAAGCAAGTCCATTCTATGCACTGAATGAGGCAAGTGCCTTTGGAAAAATACCATGGGATTGTGTAATTAAAGACTATCATCACGCATATGCACAGGCAACTTTAACTGGAATTTCCTATCTTTAGAGTGCTTGACTTTGCAATCTAACATTTTTAACTAAGTACTGTGTTTACATGATCTCCTGAATATTTAAAACAAACTGAAAAGAGAATTCCACCATGTTGGAATCACTGGGACATGTCTCTGCTCTAGTTCCAGTGCTTGGGACTACAGCAACCTCGCAACCTACTAAAAGCAATTATAGGGAGAGTTTTGCTCATTTCCTGAAGCCCTAGACCAGGGGCTGGCAACTCAAAATGTAAGAAGAGCCATTTTAAAAATTCCTTCAATAACCAGATGTTTTGAAAGCTGCAATGGATGTAGCCTCCTGGTGGGGGGAGCTGGGAGCTAGGTCAGGGCACCTGCTTCAGGGTCTCCCAGTGGGGGGAGGACAGAACCGGAAGCTGGCCTTCTGCAGGGTCCCCTGGTGGTGGGGGGCAGCCCAGAGTCTGGTACAGGCCACCTGCAGGGTCCCACAATGGCAGGGGGGCCCAGAGCCAGTAACATGGACTGTCCATAGGGTCCCGGGGACGGGGGGTAAAGCCGCAAGGAGGCAGCCAAAGCACTGAATGCAGCTGCAGAGCCACAGGTTGCAGACCCCTGCTCTAGACTGAAGTATGAGAATGATACATATGTAGCCCAGTAGCCACATAAGAGCTGTAAGGAGAGAGAGTATGCTCCAGTCAGACAGATTCTGCAGAGAATTTCACTGCCAAACTCGAACAAGTCTTTACTGAACAAGTCAAAACAAATATTTTTAGTCTTATAACTCTGCCAAAATTTGATAAATTTTACAGGGACACATCCCCAGCATTAGAGCAAATGATAGAGCTTCTCAATGAAATTTAGCAAGGAGTCTTGTGCCACTTAAAGACTAACAGAGTTATTTATTGCATGAGCTTTTGTGGGAGAAAATCCCACTGTGTCAGATGTTTATACCCCTGCATTTATCTCATCCAATCTGGTAAACTTCCCCTCTTCAAAGCGTCTGACACAGTGGGATTTTCTCCCACGAAAGCTCATACGATAAATAAATTTGTTAGTCCTTAAGTGCCACAAGACTCCATGCTTTTTTTTCTTTACTAGACTAACATGGCTGCCACTTTGGAGCTTGGCTCAATGAAATTTGTATTATTCTTTTAGTAATGAGCAGAACAACATTTTTCACTTATGTACATTCTCAGAAACAGCTGAACCATGTTAGCTGATTTTAAAAAAAAAAAAGTCTTCCATTCACACTGCATGGAAAGTTTTGATTAAAGTTTGGCAGTGTTAGAACTTACAAGCAACTGGAAAAATGGTTTTATAATGGAAAGTATTGGACAATATTAATTATAGGCATAGCTACCAGCTTCACTTATAATATGTGTGACACTTTGTGTCTGAACACAACACCCCACATTCACCAGTGTCATGTAACTATGATATGTTCTGCACAAAGTATGCCTTGCTTCATATTATTTTAAAAGTCTTAATCTGCTAAACACTAATATACAGTTGGGTTGTTATATATGGTAACATAGTATTTGACATTTAAAATATTGTAGAACATGCTACTAGAACATGCTGTAAAGTGGGAACCACCTAAACCAGGGGTCAGCAACTCGAAAGAAGAGCCATTTTTAAAAATTCCTTCAATAACTCAGTGTTTTGAGAGCCACAATGGATGTAACCTCCTGGTAAAAGGTGGGGGGCTGGGCCAGGGCACATGCCACAGGGTCCCCTGGTGAGGGGAGGAGCACAGAACCAGGAGCAGGCCCTTTACAGGGTTCCCGATGGCAGAGGGGAGCCTGGAGCCTAGCATGGGCCATCTAGAGGGTCCCGTGGTGACTGGGATGGGAGCCAGAGCTACGAGTAGACCACTCACAGGGTCTCCCAGTGGTGGGGGTGGGGGCCTGGAGCCAGAAGCCCAGAGTCTCAAGGAGGCAGTCAAAGAGCTGCATGTGGCTCTGGAGCCACAGGCTGCAGACCCCTGAGCTAAACCAGCTTTTCACGTGCAACAGTGAAGTGGCTGGATATGCTGATGGGCTATCAAGAAAAGAATCCACTACCAGGAATTGCTTCCTTGCTTGTCTTAGAGTGAAAGTTTCCCTGGAGGACATACATTTGCAATGGGGCTGCTTCACAAATGGGAAGCAGCTGCCATGCCACATGCATGGACTGCTCTAGTGAGCTAAACAAATGGTAAAGGGAAGAGCATGACATCATCATTTGCCTCCACTCCCATTTACCTGAACACCTGCAGGGTCATCTGGATTGGAAGACAAAAGGACTTTGAAAGGTGAAGAAGAGAGTCCTGGGCAGGGAACGTTATACATCCTGTGTTGGTGTAGGCTGATCATGGATGGTTCAGGACATTCAGGTCCTCCCTTGGGCCCCAGAAAAAGCCAGTCTTTGCAAATAGAAGGTGGTTATTGACTACTGCAGTTACGCCAATCGTCAACCTGCCTGCTAAGGTGGGCAGGGCAGGCACGATGACCCAGTCAGCCTTGGCCAGGGAGAGGGCCGTAACTACAGTGGGGTGTGCGAGGTGAGCGTGGCTTTGTCCTGGGTGCACTGGAGCAGCGCCATTGAGCCACTCCATTAAAGGGCACATTCCTTGCCATTCACCCCAAGCGCCGGCCATTGTAAGGATGCATTCCAGTCGGAACTCCCCAGCCGCCTATGCATCAAATGCCTTAGTTATGGCTCTCGTCAAGGATTAGTAGCAGGCCCAGACAGGGTTGGGACACCATGCAACCCTCAGTGGCTATGGATCAGGAGGGTACAAGCACTCCAGGTGGTCAGGAAAAGGGAGAGGAGAGGGGGACGCAGGCCCACACAATGCCAGTGCATCCCAGCCCACAGCTCTATCAGTGGCAGGGGGCCTGTCAATGGGTAAGCAGGGCTTCAGCCGCAATGTGCTGACACCTGTGTGAACCAGCGCTCAGCTCTACTTGCGTCAGCTGCCCCTGGGCTACTTCCTCCCCCCCAAGCCTGTGTACCTGTTTCAAAGGGGGCTCCTCCAGGTCTTGAGGGTTGGCAATCCATGGGATCTCAATGTGTGCCTCACTGTCCACAGGTGGCAGGTCCAGGAATTCCATGGGTCCATTGGCGGAGGGTACCTCCTCCAGGTCTTAGAGTCCCTCAGTAGCCAGCTGTTCCTCCTGGGTGCAGGGGCCTTCAGCAGATGAAAGGTTTTCCAAGTTGCAGGGAACCAGTGGTTCCTCAGGGTCATCAGCTTCCCCCAGCTCTGGTTGATTCCCAGTCAGGGACAGTCGACCAGGGTTATAGCAGGCCATGGGATGTCTCCCCCCAGTCTTTAGTTCCTGGTATCACCTCCCAGTTACTAGGGTCAGGTAAGCTACTTAGGCCTTCTGGCCTCCTAACAAGTGAGGATGGGGGTAGTCCCATGGTAGGGCTCAGGTCTCGCCTTGCTCGCAGCCTCAGAGAAGGAGCATCCCTCCCCTCTGGCAGCTTAGCCGCAACTGAGCTACCACCCTAGTCTTTTAGACCTCCCCTTCCTGTCCTTGCTCCACTCTTCTTCTTCCAGGGCCTGAGTCCTGAAATGTCTGGATCTGTCCAGGAGGGATGTTCAGGCCCTTCCTTGGGCCCAGGCACTGAGGAAAGCCAAAGTTCCTTGCTACAGCTGGTACCAGCTAACAAAGATGAGACTTTGCTAATTCAAGATCTTATTAGTGTGTAGAACTTAGACTGCGAACTCATGTTTATTTCACTGGGTAACTTTTTTTAATCACTTTATACTTACCACATAAAATAACTTAAATAATATTGTTTAACGTTTTATCATAAGTGTGTCTTTGAGACACATAGACCAACTGTCCAGTAATGAAGGCTGGTGCACTTTCCTTCCACTTCGAGGGAATGGTAGACTGAATAATAATCTCCCCTGGTCAGGGTAGATGGTGTAGTCCAGTGGTCTTGAGGCTGGGAAGTTGGATGGATTTTCTCTATTGTTGATTCATGAGTGGCTGGAATGCATTCAATACTGTGAAAGAGAGATGTGTATAGAGATACTCTAATTTTAATAAACCTATTTAAGGCATCCCCCATAAAGCAACAAAGTATACATTTGTGATCCCTCATAGATACCATTTCCTTCCTAGAGCTCAGAATAAAAGAAGATGAGAGAATCAAGTATGGTACCTTATGTAGTTTGTGCTTTATCTTCTCTGTAGAGGCATTGGGGCTGCAGCTGACCTGTGAATCTTCTCATAACCAATGGGTACCTCATATCCAGAGGGCTTGGGTGCTTATGCTTTTTGTAGGCGTAGAGTCTACAATCTGTTCTATATCCCCTTAGTCTCACAGTAATAGTAGTACAAATAGAGCACCTGGAGAAGTGGTGACATCTGTCTCTGAGTCACACTAGAAATTGTGCATGCATATTTGATGGCAGGAAGATGTAAGGATGAGTAGCACAGGCTTAAATTCTTTTGTAAAGGGGCTCACCCACTGTAGGAGTCATATGAGGTAGCAGCTGTCTCCTCATATGGTGCCCTCTGCTTATAGTTGCTTCATCACTGTGGCGGTTTCTTTTCCCATAACCTGGCCCTCTGGTCAGGTCACTCTTTAGTTCACACCTTCAAGGATAACACATAGTCCAACCAAACGCTTGACCAATGACCTTACAGCAGGTCATCCCTATGTCTGTGGGCTCCACGGTCCTTATATCCCTAACCTCAGGGCATTCCACCTCACCTTCCTTGTTGGCTGTTAAAAGAATTCAGGCCCACCTTCTGGGTCCCAGACCAGGGACTCTGTAGCAGTGTAACTGGTATTCAAGATCTACCCCCTCAGACTCATTTCCAACCTCTTCCCTCCCCCAGAGATTAATTGTAACTCCTAATCCTGTAGGCTTCTTCAGTTCCTGGCTTTATATTCATCATCCAGCCCAACTGGGCTTTAAGCCTGGTTTGCTCATTCTTTCTCTTTCATGGGTGCTGCCAAATATATTAATTGGCCTCTCAGGCCCACATTAAGTCCCTTCAGGCCCTGTGTGGGAAACACACCCTGTCCCACCCACCTTCTTCATCTTTGGATCTGCCGTCAAGGTTTCTTCAAAACCACAATGCATGCTCCAAGATAACCATGCTACCTAATGTTCTAATGAACTACTCCAAGAGTCAGCAACCTTTGCCAACTCCTGCGCCAGCCCTTCCTCCTTGACTGTCAGCCAATGCCAGTGGCTCCCTCCACAGAAATAAAAGTGGCAGCTGCCTGAAAATTTGGTGGCAGCCATGGCTGGAGGGTGGGGGGGGGCAGGGAGAGGGACACTTCCCTGGCATGCCACTGAAAGGAGCCACTCACAGAAAGAAGCTGCCTGCAGTGGCTCCTCTTGGCAGCATGCCTGGGGACAGCAGCCCCCAGGGATGCCATGGAAAAAAGATGCGTGGTCCAGCTCCTCTTGGGGGGTTCCCAGGCATGCTGAGGAAAGAAGCTACCCAGAGTAGTTTCTTGGCAGCTGCACACCATGGAGGAAGCCATTCCAGGCATCTTCTTTCCACACCATGCCTAGAACATGAGCATGATGGAGGCCCTCTGGGCCCCAGCTGCCACCGAAAGAAGTGGGTTTCAGTGGCAGGAGCCACAATTTCTGTGGTATTGCAGAGGGTGCCACGTGCCGCTCTGAATGGGCTCTTGTGCCACTGTTGGCACACGTGCTGGGGGTTGCTTATCCCTGAACTACTCTAATTTAAATGCTATTGGTGGCTAAGTATGATTTTTTATTAAAAAAAACGTAATTAAAAAATAGCTGTGCACTGGAGAAGGAAAAATACAGCTGGCATTTGAAAGTAACTAGCTAGAATATATAGAAAGCCACACCCCCTTTTTCAGTGTCAACCATAAAATGACCAGAAGCATTGAAGGAAGGGAGACGGGGAGGTACTAGGGCACTTCAACAGGCACAGGTTTTATGGTATGAGTTAAACTCAACCAGCACATCCCAAGGGTGGGAATATGCACAGGCAAAAGAGGGAGCAGTTCCTCCACTACATATTTCTCAGCCAGAGGAGAAATGTTGAAATAAACAAGTACAGAAATAACTGCAAATAAAGAACTGAACAAAGGAAACTGAAGGAGAAAAGTCAACCATGTATGACCCACATTGATATACATATGGCTGAGAAAACCTTTATACAGATCACAATATGTGACTAATCAACAAGAGCTGTTTTTAAGACTTTAGGAACCCAAGCATATTGTATTCATAGTCCCTATCCTTTTATTTTTAACTTCACAAAACAAATCCCTCTTCTCTCCATCAAGCAATATGTGTAAAGAGCAGCAAACCCAATAATCTTACTCATCTAAGGCTTTCCTTAGCCAAAAGTTTCAAGGGTCCCAAAAGCCAGCTGTGCAAATCAATCACATGACTTAAAAAATAACCCTATGGCTCTACATATATTTCTGGGAATTGTTAACATCAACAAATATGATGATATGCATTTTGTATAAAGTTTAGGGAATAATTTTAGACAGTGCCTGATTTAGAGACAATGGATTAAACCAGATTTAATTACAGTGGGGTTGACAGAACAATATGGTGTTCATTTAGGGGGAAAAAAACTGTAGTGATTTAATTAGCAGCTGCTTTTTCATATGAGATTTTGAAGGAGTGAACTCAAAAGCAAGGTCAAACTGAAACTAATTGCTCTGTGTTCTTTGGGATTTACATCCAACAAGACTGCTGGATCATAATTCATCGATGCAATTTATTTCCAGGAAAAATGATTCAAGACAGAACCAAAATGAATAATGGACTTTGCGTTGCTGAACTTTCTAGGCTATCACTTGTCTTTGTTGGCTATATTTACTCTCTGGTGACAATACTGTTGCTTCAGTGGTTCACAATGTCATCAGGCTTTGAAAATTATCCATTGCATTTATGGGAAACCTATGTTGCTCAGGATTTCGGAAACAATATTTGCAAAAACTATGATAAGCCTCTTACACCTTCTTGTTGAAATACAAAAGACTGAGATGCTGATATGTTTTCCTGTGGCCACGTGCTTGCTTGGGTTTTTGACCACCACACCTGATCAGACATGTGTGAAGTTCTGTGGAAATAATGGAAAAACCTGCTTAAAGAAATACACCCATTTTAGGTGTAGGGCTCTTTTCTGTTGCAGGTTTATGGTTTGACTCTCATGTTTTTCATGGCTCACATCATAGCAGTAAAGTTTCAAGAACCTAACATACCAAGCACCATGTCCCTTTGAGAGTATGGTAATACTATGTTCTGTGGCTCTTCTGGTGGATATTTGTTTTTGGCAAGGAGCTTCCATCTGATCAAATCACAGTTCTGTTTCAATAGAGCTCATGAGATAAACAGACATTTTCCTACCACATAAGCTATTTCAAGACATTCATCTTTCTACAAGACTATGTATGAACTAGATTAATACCAGCTAAATTTCCTAAAACCCTTATCCTTTGGGAGTATCATGTTACTTAACCTCTAATACATTGAGATATTATTTTTCCCTTTATTATTGCACTCACAGTAGATTTTATAGCTTGGTTTTAGTAACAAAAGACCTGTTTGTATGTTTGGTAGTAATTCTTTTGACGAGACAGCAGAAAACCCTAACATTAGATGCATGTTTCTCAAATACACTTGTTCCGCACCTAAGTGTCTTGCTAAAACTGGATGGAATTACTGTGTAAAAATTCTTCATGTACACTGGAAAAAATCTGAGGAATTTGAGTTATAGGAGAATGAAAACTTATGGAAAAAGGAAAACTATGTTCTTGCTGAATATAGAAAAATATATTGACTCTTACTGTGACAGATAGCTGATCCCCTTGACGGGCAATACGGTGCAGACTCCTTAAAGAAGAGTAATATTTGCTAAAAGCGATTCGTTCTATTGGTTTTTCTGTTTGTTTGTTTTTTAATTTTTAGCAATTAAAAAAATCTGCTTGGTGTTAACAAGTTTTGATGGAAATTAGAATTCACTGCTGTGCTTTTGATTTTCTTTGTATCACATTGTGGTTTGCTTATTCTCAATTCTAACATGTCTTTCATTCATAGTTGCCTTAATTCATAGCCATGTTGTGTTTTACATAATTTGCATTGTCATCTCATTGACTTTACTATGACAAAAGAATTTGTTGATAAGTCTTCATTACCTTGTGTTACCCACTGACATGTCTCATTTTAAAGAACTGGGCAATTAACTCTTCTGGAATTCTGGAAACTGTGTCCAAACCAGCAATGGTAGATATGCTTTGCTTGATTTCAGATTTACCCATCTGTTGTACTTCTATATGGTGAAAAGCAATCCTGTAATGGGTTGAAGATTTACAATTCATTCTGAATTTACTGATGACTTTGTAAATCCTCGTTGACCTGAACATTTAGTCAAATTTAGGGTGTTATGGGCTGTAGGAAGAGAAACAATTTTAAGACATATTAGAATTGGAAAAAGTGCAGAGAAAGTTAACAAAAAAAGATCAGATTTGGAACAGCTTCCATACGAGTTGAGAGTAGTCAGTTATAAAAATAGGATATAGGCCATTTAGCATCAGCCCACTAGTCCATCTAACCTAGAATCCTCTCTTCTGATGGTGGCCAATGCCAGATGCTTCAGAGAGAATGAATAGAATAGGTTAATTAATGAGTGATCCATCCACTGTGTTCAGTACCAATTTCTGACAGTAAAAAGTTTAGGGACTCCGAGAGCATTGGGCTGTGTCTTTGACTAGTCCACCTTGGATAATATAGCCATTGACTGCCCTGTACTTCTTGAACCTCTCATTCCTTTTTGAGCCTAATTATACTTTCGGCCTTTACAACATCCCCTGCGAATCAGTTCCACAGGCTGACTATGCATTGTGTGAAGGAGTATTTCCCTATGTTTGTTTTAAGCCTCCTGTCTATTAATTTTCTTGGATGATTTCTGGTTCTTGTGTTATATAAAGGGGCAAATAAATAAATAAATAAATAAATAAAATCCCTATTTGTTTTCTCATATTTCACTATTCATGATTTTATAGACTTCTATCATATCTCCCCTCACTTATCACTTTTCTATACTGAACAGTCCCAGTCTTCTTAATCTCCCTCCTGTGGAAGCTGTTCCATACCCTAATAATTTTTGTTGCCCGTCTCTGTACTTTTTCAAATTCTGATCTATCTTTTTTGAGCTGGGGATGACCAGAGCTGCATGCAGTATTTAATGTGTAGATGGATCATGGACTTATATAATGGCATTGAAATATTTTCTATCTTATCTAACCCTTTCCCAATTGTTTTTAGTATTCTGTTACTTTTTTAATGTCTGCTGCTGTGTTTTGAACAGATGATTAGAGAGAATAATCTGTGATGACTCAAGGATCTGTTTCTTGGAAGGTAAACAGCTATTTAGACACCATCATTTTATTTCTATACTTGGCATTTTGTTTTCCAGTGTGTTGTATTTTGGTAAATTTCTTCTGCCAGCTTCAACACTGAATATCTTCTGCAATGTTGTTGCCCAGTTCAACCAGTTTTGTGAGATCCCCTTGTAACCCTTCACAGTCTGCTTTGGACTTAACTATCTTGAGAATTTTGTATTATCTGCAAGTTTTGTCACCTCACTGTTTATACTAGTGATTCCCAACCTTTTCAGCCATAAATATAATTTTTAAAATCAGGAAGGGCCACCAGTCTATTTGATTAAAATTAAATTCAAATTATTTTTTAAAATTTTAATTGATTAAATAAATGTAATTAATTAAATTATTTTTTTAAAAGGTGGCTCTTTTTTTTTAAAGTGCTGGATGCCCTTCAGCCTGCCTGCCCAGCCCCTGGGCTAGCTGCTCACCAGCCAACACGGGGGTGGGACAGGCATGCTGGCCTCTGGTCCACCCCCCACCTCCAGCTTAGGGCCAGCCTGTGAACTCCCCACAGTAGTGCGGCCCCCTTCCACAGCCATGGAGCCCACAGCCCCCCATAGCCATGCCAGCCCATGGCCTGTCCACAACTCCCACAGCAGCATGGACCCTTGCCACACAGCCTGTGACCCCCCTCCCACAGCCCCATATAACTGTGCCACACTAGCCCACACTCCACCTCTCCTCCAGGGGCGCTGTGCCGGCCCTTGATCCAGCCCTGGTGTGCAGTCACAGTCTGGCTCCCAGCCAGTGGTAGGGGAGTGTGAGCCACTTTAAAAAGTCTCGTGGGCCACTTTTGGCTCACAGGCCAGGGACTGAGAACCCCTGGTTTACGTCTTTTTCCGGACCATTTACAAATGTGTTGAACAACACTGGTGGCAGTAGAGAGCCTTGTGAAACCTTACTAAATACCAAAGGGATAGCCGTGTTAGTCTAGTCCAGCAAAAAAAAAGCAAAACAAGGAGTCGTGTGGCACTTAAAGATGCAATTCCTTGGGGTTTTTTTTCTACTAAATACCTCTCTCCATTATGAAAACTGACCATGTATTTTTCTATCCTTTGTTTTCCATATTTTAACTAGCTAGTGATTCGTGAGGGGACCTTTGCTTAACAGTCTTTGAAAAGGAGCCTTGCCCAAAGGCTTTCTGAAAGTCCAAGCACACTGTATCTATTGGATCACTCTTATCCACGTATTTGTTGACATCTTCAAAGAATTCTAATAGATTAACAAGACATCATTTCCTTTTACTGAAGCCACTTTGACTCTTCCCCAACATACCATGTTCAACTATGTAAGTGATAATTCTGTTCTTTGCTATAGTTTCAAGCAACATGCATGGTAGTGAAGTTAGGCTTAGGCGGTAGTAATTACCAGAATCACCTCTGGGGGATTTTTTTTTTTTTAAATTGTGAAAAAAATTATTTGTCTGCTAGTCATCTGATTCAGAGACTGATTTAAGCAATGGAAATTATATACTACAATTGGTAGTTCTATAATTTTATATTTCAGTTCCTTCAGAACTCGAATGGAAACCATCTAGTCCTGGTAACTCAGTACTATTTAATGTATCAATTTGTTCCAAAAACTACTCTATTGATTCCACAATCTAAAAAAACAACAAGCAGTTGTGTGGCGCTTTAAGACTAACAGATTTATTTTTTGCATGAGCTTTCGTGGGAGAAGATCTTCGAAGCATCTGAGGAAGTGGGATTTTCTCCCACGAAAGCTCATGCAAAAAATAAATCTGTTAGTCTTAAAGTGCCACACAACTGCTTGTTGTTTTTTTACTGGACTAGACTAACACGGCTATCCCTTTGGAAATCCACAATCTAAGGCAGTTTCCAAGATTTGTCGCCTAAAAAGAAAGGCTCAGGTATGGAAATCTCTCTCACACCTTCTACAGTGAAAACTGATGCAAAAATTTAGTTTAGTTTCTCTGCAACAGCTTTGTCTTCCTTGAGTGCCCTTCTCACACCTCCATCACTCAGTGGACCCCTCCAGTTGTTTGGCAGGCTTCTTGCTTGTGCTGTACTTAAAAAAACAGTTTGCTGTTAAGATATTGTGTCTTTTACTAATTGCTCTTCAGATTCTTTTTTTGGCCTGCTTGATTATTCTTGTCTGACCCTAGCGACCTGGGATAGCCACCTAAAAATGCCAAGATCAGGGCGGGCTGCAAAAAGAAGAGCAGATCCTTCCAGTACTGGTGGGTGACCCTAAGTCAGAACTTACCCAGCCAGCCTCAAACAATGCTTCTGATTTCCACAATGGTTATCAAGAAGCTGTAACAGAACATAAACAGCCCCCTCCACTGCATTTCATCCATGGGTTCCCAAACAGCCACTGGGTCTAAGAGACGAGTTACGTAAAACACCATGCTTTTTACCAGAAGAGTTCCTCTGACCCCAATGGGTCAGTCAAATTACCAGATCCCTGTAAGTTTGGATCTAGCCAAAAATAATAAATTGCCAGCCAATCCTTTAGTAATTAAACTAAAGGTTTATTATACAAGGAAAGAAATACAGTAGGAGAGTCCTGTTAAGGGGTTAAAGTAAGTAGATACACACACAACTTTCTATCACTGCATCAGCAAACTGAGCCTTCACTTTGTATACCACCCTAACTTTGGCTTTAAAAAAATAAGTCCAAGTTGAAGCTAATCTCTGAACAGTAATTTAAGCAAATTTAATGTTCTTTCATTTTTGTAAACCATTTTCTTGCCACACTATTATTTTGTTTATCTTCCTCCAAATACCATCTACACAAATAGTTTGGTATAAATACCAACATAAAATTGATGATGATGATGATGGTGGTGGTGATGATGATGATGAAAAAAAGCACACCAGGAATTTGTATTCATTTAAGGTTCAGTCTCAAAGGCTATGTCTACACTAGCAAATTAGTTTGAGCTAAGTGTATCCTTTTAGTTTGAACTAATTTTTAGGTCGAACTAATTGCACTCTTTTAGTTCAAATGAAAAAGTTAGTTTGAACTAAAAGAAGTATGGCTAGTTTGAGCTAAAAGTTAGTTTGAGCTAAAAAAGCACGCTTAGTTTGATCCAGCTTTCAAACTACTTAGTTTGGACTAACCAAGTCTGAACTAAGATTTTAGGTGTAGACATTGCCAAAATGTGCTACGGTGTCAATTTTCACTTACACCACTTCGTTAAAGTGACACATTAACAGCCACCAGTTGAATGTCTTTTTCAAACTGTTTAGTGGGTGACAAGTTTACATGAAGAGAGAAGATATAAATATTTATCAGTGGTAGAGTGAAACAGTTGTTGACATCACTGACAAATCTTTGGAATATTTGGTAATTAACAGGAATCACTGTTTTATTTTTATAAGCACTAATCATTAACTTTATTTATACATTGCTAGTACACTTAGGGGCAGAGTATGGACCAAAGATTTTCTATAAAAACACCTTCTGAAATGTTGTGTCTCTCTTTAGATTGATATTTATGATCTTGAGTTCATAGGGTTTACCTTAATTGATGTCACAGGAAATCTGATACAGAGGAATAAGATCCCACTTATTAGCAACATGAGGCCTGATGCAATCCCCATAGGAATAGCAATCCCAATTTTCTGTGCTACTGGGACAGAAGGCAGGTGGAAAGAAAGAGGAAAGAGGATGCTGTTATTGTTTGCTACTGAATAGAAATTCCAGCTCACTGGGACTAAGACACAGAGACCTGTAATTATATACAAGATCCCGCCAGCTAGAAACAAGCAGATAGCCTGAGTTTTGTGAATTTTTCCCATATAAAAGTGCCACAGTGGTAAGAAAGTGAAAAATATTCCTAATCCTCCCAAAAGAGAGGCAATGACCAGGAGGATCTGGGCAAGAAACATTTCCAAAGGAAAGAAGTTCTCATTGAAATTGAATTCATGACAACATACTATGCCATAATCATTGGAGATTTTTAAGCTTGGGGGGAAACAGATTTTCCAGATTCCCACTTGGGCAACACCAGAGGAAAACACAGTGGTATTTTCTACAAGCCACAGCCTCCACTCTGCATGCCTCATTGTGATGCAGGACAAAATCCAGCCAAGAGAGCCCAAAGGAAAGCTGATTAGCTGGAAGGTAACTCTTTTAGGCAGAGAGGACATTGTCTCAAGATCTTCATCAATCCTTATGCAAGCAAATTAGCGAAGATCATCAACGGAGCACTGAAAAGAAACCCAATATATTTATATTATTATATCATTAATTTTGAGTGATAAGAAACCCAAAACATAATTATTACATTATGCTTTCTTATAATTGGGAAAAATCTCACACTGATGTGTTTTCACTCTTTGGCACTTACAATACATACACATGTCCATTACTTTATTCATTGTATACCAATGGAGGAGTTCACATATGCAACCCTATGCTTGTGGATTTAGAGGATCAAACTTCATAAACACAGAATGGAAGTTTCATCTTTTTCCTGAGGATACAAGTATCACAGCTGCTGGAATGCAGTATTTCATAGTTTATTCTCAGAGTGACACAAGAACATGTCAATGCCAGCTGACAGGGCTGACAAGCTACAGGGGCCTCTTGATTTTAATGTATATGTTCTGGTTCACCTAGGAAAGTTATGTGAAATTTCAATTAAGCGTTAGTATCATCACTGCTGTCGTTGTGAAACGCTGTGGCGGGGGAGACCTATTCTGCCTCTGCAGGTCCCATGCTGCTTCTTTGTGGCTTGCTATGGTATAGCTTTTTCCTTCGGGTTCTCCAAGATGGGGATCAGGGAGCCCTTTTTGGTGCTAGTCCGGTTGTATCCTGGCTGGCCTCATCATTGGGGGTTGTCTCCTGTTCATCTGTCCCTGGCTATGGTTGGGTGGAAGAAAGGGGGAGGGGGCCCTCAATCCAGAGACCATATGAGTAGCAGCCTCCAACAACTGGAGAGCTACCACCTTCCCTGGGTCACCTGTCCTTGGCCCCACTGATTACAGTCTGCTCCCTGGAACCAAGGAGGGTTTTCATGGCCTCCTCGCCTGGAGTCTTTGTCGCTGCAATCTCACCCTCTTCCCATGTTTGGGTGGGCTCATCCCACTTCAACTCCCCTGCTCAGTTGTTTGAGTGGCAGGGTCCTCCTTCAGGCTCCTGAGCCTAAAAGTCCTTGTCCTTGCTTCGGTAGGTTTCTCGTTAACACCTGTACCTGCCTGGTATTATAGCACAAAACAATGTCTGCTCATTTCACATCTAGCAGCTCTGCTGTGCTCCACTCCTCTCCCAACTCCTTTTCAACGCCACTGTCTGCCTGAAAGGGAGGCTTTTAACAGGTATGGTAAGTGCCTTAATTGGCTGAAGGTGACCTAATTAACCTAGAGAACCCTGACTGAATTACCCAGGGAAGAAGGATTTGCTGATGCTAGGGCTAAAAAGTTTCAAAGGGGGTAGCCACATGAGTCTAGTTCAGCAAAACAAACAAGGGTTATGTCTACATCTAACTGCTTAGTTCAGACATGCTTAGACCAAACTAAGCAGTTTGGAGTACATTCAAACTAACCACATTTTTTTTAGTTCAAACTAACTTTTTAGTTTGAATGAACCATGCTTTTCTTAGTTCAAACAAACTTTTTAATTTGAACTGAAAAAAAGCACGGTTACTTCAAATTAAAAGTTAGTGTGAACTAAAAAACGTGGTTAGTTCGAACTAACTGCTTAGTTCGGACTTATTTAGTTCAAACTAGCATGACGACGTCATGCTACTTGGAACTAAAGTTTGAATTAAGCGTTAAGTTTGAACTAAGCTTTGCTTAGTTTGAACTAAAAAATGTTTTAGTTCAAACTAGGCAAAGTATACAGGGAGCAAATTAGTCCAGATTAAGCCTCCTTAATTCAGACTAATTTGCTAGTGTAGACATAGCCAAGGAGTCCTGTGGCGCTTTTAAAGACTAACAAATTTATAAAAGTGCCACAGGACTCCTTGTTTGTAGGGCTAATGAATACACCTTCCACCACTCTCCTATAGCCATCAGGCCTGCATATACACTGAAAATATGTTCTTAGGGTTTGTAAGATATTGGTCACCAGCAAAGATAAAAAAAGAGGTTTTCTGACAGAGGGGAGATGTTTATTCATTTATCTGTTGGCACGGATATTGAATACTGTCTCATTTACAATGGGCTATCAACATTCCAAGCTGAATTTTCCAGCTGGTGTGTTTTGTTCCTTTGGGGACAGCAGGCCTGGTGATGTAAGAGGGGCTAGATGCAGCAAGGGAAGTTCTGAGGATTTGAGGATTGGTGTGTGATTAGTCTAGCACTGCCCATACAGCAGAGGTCAGCAAACCCTGCATGCATGCCAAGAGTGGCATGCGAGACAATTTGGAGTGGCATGTGATGCCCTCTGCAGTACCACTGAAACTGCCACTCCTGATGCTGGCACTGAGGCACTACCGAGAGCAGTACTGCTCTGGCGGGCTGGGGGTCATGCATCTCCACTTACTGCCCCTGCTACCAATAGCAGCACTACTCTCGGTGGTGCCTTGATGCACAGTCCCCAAGAGCAGTGCTTTCCTTGGCAGTGGGTGGTGGTCAGTGGAGGTGCTGCTGAGAGTGGTGCTGCTTTGGGGCCAGGGAGCCAGCAGTAAGCTGAGCCGTCCTTAAATTTGCTCCTACCAGCAGCTTTTCTTGGTGTAGGACCCTCTGGCACTGGGAGAGGGCAGAAGAGGAAAGGCTGGCACAGCCTCTGCCGACCCGTGCCATGCAGAGAGAGTTAGGTCTATGGAGGCATGAAAGGTAGTACTTGGACTGGTGGACTCAGGAAGCTGATCCAAAGCATGCACAGACAAGGCCACTTCACACTAAAGGCAAGTGGTAGTGAGGTGCCTTCTACCCCTGCATCATCTTTGACCTACCCTATACTGCTACACACAGTTGACCAAAAAATGTATATTTTCCCTCTCAGAAATAGATTTTCTTTCCATGTTCTCCTTTCCACCCTTTAAGAAATCATTTTGGGACGTAGATCAAGCCTGAAAATGTCCAGCAACAAGGAATATTATTTTAGAAAGCTATGAATGAGTGAAACAGGGGTTTTCCATGTGAGTGAGGTTTCCATCCCATCTATAGCAACCACCACAATACAGGCATTCTCTGATCAAGTAGCAAGTTTTAGCTGCTGAACTGTATCCAGTATCAGAAAGTCCCGTGTGTTCCATGTTCTACTGTTCCTAATAACTTTTTAAAAGTGACCAACTGTCTCAATAAGGGGCCAGATTGACAATTATATTGACTTAAATCACATTTGCTCATGAAAGACACCAGCATTGCAGCAATACTCCACCCCCCCCCCCATTGTGCTTTGGTTTGGAGTCAGACAATCCACACAAAGCAA
Organism: Podocnemis expansa; assembly: GCA_007922195.1. Taxonomy (NCBI): domain Eukaryota; kingdom Metazoa; phylum Chordata; order Testudines; family Podocnemididae; genus Podocnemis; species Podocnemis expansa. Next base: position 25,877,277 of record ML681989.1, on the reverse strand, counting down.
CGAGAAATCTCAATTTCTGTATACATTTAATGCTCAGCCTCTTTTTTTGGAATGCCATCTATTAGCTGGCAAAGGTGCCAATTACTGTCCACAAATATGGTGGATTTTATAATAAGGACATCATGAGACAGAACATACACCACAATATTTCATTTCACAAAGAGCAACAGATAGCATTGCTAAGTTGAGTTGAGCTGCTTTGTAAATTTTTAATTAGCAATTCAGACACAGTTAAATCATAAATTACAGAGCATATTCTCAAAAGAGACATGTTTTGATTTTGGAACTTCAGTAAGTGTTTCTAGTGACCAATGTCTAATTGCTATACCCCATGAATGTATGAAAATAGTTTTAGATCATTATTTTCAAAATCTTTCCACAATCTACCAGTCCATAATCTCTTTACACAGTAATTTATTGTATGTCTCAAACCCATCTCTTCCTTGCCTACTTTTTTTTTATCTGTTCCATACAGAAAAGTAAATTCCTCTAACAAAACTGCAGGTACTTGTGAACTTTTTAGTAGCCATTATGCCAACTACTATAAGCACTCATAATTTTCTGCTGTAAAAGTCCTACAAAGTACTTCACTGAGCACTCCTTTGGAGATCCTAAGTGCCTTCAATATTTTGCAGGATTGGGCATAGGGCCTACTACTTACACTAAAGGAGGAAAAATGGTTACCTACCTGTACCCATTGTTCTTTGAGATGTGATACAGACATATGTGTGTGTGCACATCTGGTGCACCAGAGCCAGAGAACCTTGCCTAATTATGCTCAGAGTGGCACTCGTGCCCTGCAGACTTAGGCTATTCCCTGGCCATATAAGGTCAGTGACACTCCAAACCCTTCAGTTCCTACCTGTGGAACGCTGGAAGCACAGACGTTGACACAGAGGAGACAGTGGGTGGATCCCCTGCATCACATGTCGAAGAAGAAACAGTTACAGGTAGGTAACCATTTTTTCTTCTTTGAGCAGATGCTGCCATGTATTCTTTTAGGTGGCTCACAAGCAGTGCTGATAGGAAGCGGGGCTCCGAATTTATTTTAAAAAGATCTGCATGACTGTCTTGCCAAAGTTTGCATCTGATCTGGGTGCGGCAGTACTGGCATACTGGTTTGTAGAGGTGTGCAGAGGGCCAAGTGACAGATCTGTAATTGTCCAATGTAGGAATGACATTTTGAAATGCTGTTAACATTACTGGGGCTCTCATGGAATAAGCTTGCACCCTTTGAGGATGTAGGCATACCTGGTTTCTTTGTGTTTCAGAGGATGCAGGAAGGTCTCCACCTGGAGACTGTCTATGAAGAAACCACTCGACCCTTCACTTCGTCTGAGCATGAAAGGAACAAGATGAGGACTGGAAAGGTTTGGTCCTATCCAGATAAAAAGTAAAACTTCTCTTGACATCCCTTGTATGAAGAAGGAGTTGAATGTGACTGAGGGAAGAACACTTACAGAAGAAGAAATGAAAAATGGAAACCACTTTTGTATAAAAACATAGGGTTACTTTATTTTTAGAAAATTGGCATAAGAGGGCACTGCCATCAAAGCCTATTATTCACCTCCCTCTTTGCAAATATTATCGCCACACAGAAGGCAGTTTTCTGACGCAGAAGAACTGGCTCTTGAACTGGTGGGTGCAGATGAATGACCCGTTCAAGAGCCTCACTGCTATGATGTTTGAAAAGTCCAAATTTCCATGGATGATTGGATTAAACACTGAAATTGCCATCAGGAGGTCTCTCAATAAACTAAGGACAAGACCAGAAGACTGAAGGTGTATTGGGTACTTTAGGGCTTGGTCTACAGTGCTGGCAGATTTTGGCAGTGTAGACTTTCCTAACTTTTGGCTTCCTAGCTTCTACTTACCATGGTGCCCCCACTGCACTGTGCTGATGGGAAATGCCCTGCAGTCAACACAGTGATACTCTTCTTGCAGGGGTGGATTAATGGCTTCAGTTTCCATATTGAGTCTCTACATCTGCTCAATTGATCTCACAGAATCAATCCTCCACTTCCGACAATTTTGCCAGCAATATAGACATAACTTTAAGATGCCGTAGATACAAGACAGCTTCAGCTGAACTCCTTGAGCTAACAACTACACTGAGAAAACCACCTCCATTTGACTGAATAGATTGATAAGAGCTCCTTTTTACAGACCACCTGCCAGCATTGTTCCTCTTCCTCATCTAACCACACAGCACCCACACTGAGAGATGTAGGGAGCTGCATGATAGATGCAAAACCTGACCATGATGCTGAAGCAGGAGGTCAGGAAGAAGAGAAAGGTATATAGGAAGCTGAGTAACAGGATCCACACTCGCCGCTGGATGTGCGCCTTCTGGCAGTGTTACAGGGAATTAGTCCTACGAGGTCTAACCACCCATGGCCATGCTCTGTCAACTTTCTTGGCTACTCAGCCCTCCAGCTGAGCACTGCTGGCTACTTGGCCCTCCAGCTAAGCACTATCCTAACAGTCCCCTTCTGGGGAAAGTCCCACTTGCTATCTTTCAGCCATTCTTCAGCTGCGCAATGGCCAGTGAGTACAGTGCCACCCTGGAACTCTGGGAGAGTGGGGAGGGACCCAGGTCCGCCCACTGTTCCAGGTCTAAGTGCCATAACCTTGGCATCAATGCTGCCAGCTCCCTCCAGTCATTCGCTCAACAGTCTTTCCTTGGGCTGCTTTCCCTGCAGCCCTCGGTCTCATGTGAATCCTCACCTCAGGGTTACTCCAGGCATCATCACCTCTGAACTGCTGCTCTGGACCTCTGCCACCATCCATGTCTTCAGGACTCCCTGTAGTGTCCACTGAGTTACCTCAGGTGCTGGCTCCTTTAGCCAGCTAGCTAGGGAGACTAAATTCCTCCCTGAGCTACCAAAGTCAACTGACATCCTTGTCCCTGCAGCTCCCTTACATACATGGATCCTGGCCCCTCATTTGGCTTTCAGCTGCTCTCAGCCCATTAGCTGCTGCTCTCAGGCCCTTTTTAACCCCTTTCGGCCAGTGCAGGGTAACCACTTCATTAGAGGCTGCCACAATAATGCAATGAGATTGGAGAAGCAACATTGTTTTGACCATGCTAGAGCAATGCGAATGAGCTCTGCACAGTCCAATTCCCCCTTGAATGTGATTTATGGGATGATCAGAATTAAAGGAAAAGCATACAGAAGTGCTGATTTCCAGCTCAGGTGAAACATCTTGGGAGCAAGACAGCTGGTATTTTTTATTGTCCCTCATGGCAAACTGGTCTATTGTTGGGATGGCCCAAACTCCAAAAGTGGACTGCAGGATGCTGACTTCAAGGACTATTTATGATTCAGGGAGAAATTTCTTCTGAAGTGATTTTGGATCCATGTAAATTCTTGGCCACAGGTAATATTTTTCTGATGCAAAACTGCCAGAGCCTGATTGCATCCTCACACAACCATTGGAATGTGCTCCCTTAGCCAGGCCACATAATATACCATGGTGGTGGTGTTTTTAAGTATGAGAACCACTGACTCTGGTATGATCTTGAAAGGTCCAACAGGCATTGTAGATGGCGTGAACCTCCAGGATGTTGATATGAAAGAAAGCTTCATGTTTCAACCCCAGGCCTTGAGTTTTCCGTCATTTCAGATGTTCTCCCTGATCTATTAAGGAGATATCAGTGACAATAGACCTGATCAGTGGAGACCAAGTGAAGGGAACCCTCTGCCACATGTTTTCCTGAACTGTCCACAGTAAGGAGTCCCAGATCAGCAGAGGAAGTCAGACTGTTCAGTCCAAGGGATGATGATTTGGATGATAAATGGACCTCAGCCATACCTGAAGAGTGTGTAGACACAACTTGGCATGTTGAATTACCTATGTGCAGGCAGTCACATAGCCAAACAATTTCAGGCATACTTGGTTTGTCATAGACAGCTGATATTACAGTTCCATACATTGGTGGTAAATCTCCTGGAACTTCTCAATCGGCAGAAATGCTCTTCAACTCATAGAATCTATCGGCACTCCAATGAATTTGATTCTTTGAGTTGGAACTAATGTTGACTTCCCACTTTTAAGAAGCTGACTTGCAAGACTGAGTGAGCATGGTGTGACTTACTGTGTGCTGGAGGAAATATGGTACCAGTCGGCAATCCTCTTAGAAGATGGGGAGGAGTTTCACTGATCCCTAGAATGGTCCTGATTTGTTTTATGGGACCTTTTCCTCACTGTGCTAGAGGAGGGAGAATGATCCCTTTTCTGCTTGGAGGAAACGCTGGAACCTGATTGCACAGAAGCATTGCTTGCTGGATCCAAAGGTGACTGTCCATCAGACAATGGCTGTGGTTCCTAAATGGCCTCATGGCCAGCTCTAGAAGGTGCTGCCTCAGCCACAAGTCTTGCACCATCTCACTGTTAACAACTTGCTGTTAGAGCACCTTTCTTTAATGTGTCCCTTATTGTGAAGCACAAGAAATAACTTGTGTGACGGTCACTGTTGGGGGCAGTCCCCCATACGACAATCAATTCTTGAACTCTGATGTCCCCACACAGAGTCTGCCAACTATTTTAACTAAACTAACATTAAACTCAACCAAAGATACTAATAACTACTATTTAAGGTACTACTAACCTAAACTACTCCTAACTACTATTTAAAAGAAGAAGTTTCTCAGAAACTGAGACCAAACCACATCAGATGAAATGCACCACATAAAGTTCTGCCCCGGGGGGGGGTGATAAAGAACTGACAGGGTCAGGGTGGCACTGCTCTTATATGACTAGGGCCGGGGCTAGGACTGCAGGCTGTGAGTGCTTCACCTGCGGGTACTGCTAGGAAAAGTCCCCCAGCTCCATTGTGCTGGGCATGCATGCATCTAAGTAGAATACATGGCTACATCTGCAAGAAGAAGAATGTCCATTAGCTGTTAGCAGGAAAAGGCTTATAGAACTGGTTCCCAACCTTTTCCAGCCTGGAAACCCCTTTTTAATCCTAAAAAGCTTTGCACTCCCTTCCCCCTGGCTGCAGTGTCTATGTAGCAGCACCACCACCACGGGGCACAATGTGGCCCCGAGGGGCAGAATGCAACTCCTGAAGGCAGGATCCAGCCCCTGCTGGCAGAATGCGGCCCCCATCGCCCCAAGGGAGCCTCCTGCCCCTGCCCCTCCCCCAGAGTCTTCCCTACCCACTGGCCCATTCTCCCACCATCCCTCCTTGTCTCCTCACCTTACCTGGCCAGAGCTGCTTGTCTCCCCCCCCCCCCCAGCTACTCTCCCTGAGCATGCTCTAAGTTTTAAAAACTCCCAGCCTGGGGGAAGCTCCCTGCTGGCTGGAAGCCTGAGTCTCCATGGGAACCCGAGACCCCAGCAGCATTCAGCCCCAGCTCCCAGCCTGTCTGCGGACCCGCTGGAGCCACTCAGCAGTCCCTGACGTTGGGAACCACTGGCCTATAGAAGAAACAGCAGAGTAACGTTGACTCTATCCAGTAATGAGCAGTAGTACATATAAACATTGGTCCATATGTTACAGTACTCACCAGAGAGAGTCCAAAGTGAAAATACAGTGTCAAAATTATTTTCCAATGTCACCCAGATTAAATATTATCTGCAGTATGATCTTTACAGATCCTAGTTCCAGTTCTTCATATCAACTCTAACTTGACAGGGAACCCTTTACCTGTGGGAGGATGATAATCACCATTAGAAATGTGTATTTAATTAAATGTTTCTTAGACAAATTAATTCTGGTGATTTTTTCTGTTACCAGTACATGTTGATCCCTTCATAATAAAAGCTGTTTCATCTGATATGTTATTTTAAAAGACCTTAAAGAAAATCAGTAACTAGCAGCTATTATTCACACTGATATTATGTTGTTATTGAGAATAAAGAATAGCATATTCAGTTAGATATTCTTTTTATTTATCTATAACTGATTTATTCATATATAATCACTTGTTTAGTGGGAAATTTTGTGTGACCCAAACAACTACTTTTCATTTAGTACCAGTCTGTCAGTTTCTTTACTGTTAAATATAAAACAGGGTCACAAAACATCAGTTAATAACAAATATCAAAGAGATTTGAGGGGATAGTCTCTTCCCTGATCCTCTCCCAGGGACAGGAAGGGTGGGGGCACGGCCAAAGCATCCTTATAATCCTGCTATGATCCCCAGATGGCAGATTGGGGATTTTTCAGAGTAGCGCTCTGGTTGCTGTAAACTACGCAAGGCGAGGGTGGAGCCAGGAAGAACAGGAAAGACTCATAATAGGTTCCTTGGGGTTTCCTTCTCTGCTCACCTGTGTTGAACCTCAGCAGAGAATGTGGGCAATGGTTCTTGAGTGGTGATGAGAATTTGCACACAACTTCTTACACTGTGCAGTGAGATTACAGTTAACATTATTCTACAAAGCCTGGATTTCTTTTACACTAGTGAGAACATCAATAATCCTTTCATTTCTACTATAAATCATTATTTGAACTGGCAGGGAAAAAAGCCCAGTATTTTTGTCTTAGTGTTTTTGTATTACAAGGAGATTAGTAGTGGTAGTAGTATAGGAGAATATGGCACACTGTGAAAATGGTAAAATAAATGGTTAAACAAAGTCCACTTTAAAACTAGTCTTTTGTTGCAAGTGAGTTCTGCAGTTATTGTTTTCTAGTCTGGAGTTTTTAAAGTGGAATCTTATAGTAAATTTGTAGCTATAGTCTCTATTACCTTCTGTGGACATGCTGTCTTTGATAACCCCCTTGATAATCCCAGCTCAAAGAACTGTGCTACCAGCATAATGCCTCATGCAGAACCACCCTGTTCTCCCAGCTTGCTCAAACCTACTTCAAGTTATGTAGGTTTAAAAACCTATATAACTAAGTGGTAGAAACCAAATGATTTATTATCTTTCTGAGATATTTCTATGGTTCCTGCCACATTACTATTTAAGAGTTAGTCTACGTCTTAAACTTAGGTCAACCTAGGTGCATCATTTAGGGGCGGGTGTGAAAAATTCACACCTAAGCCACCAGATAGACCAGTGGTTTTCAAACTTTTTTCCTCAGGACACAGTTGGGGAAAAAAAAAAAAAAAACGTTTGTGCCTGCGACCCAGCAATTCCATCTTTCAACAATGCATTCCAGTCTTTTGGTGGCAGCAGCAGGGGGTGCCGCGACCCAGTGCCTGAGGGTCTGCAACCCAGTAATAAGTCCCAACCCTAAGTTTGAAAACCACTGGGATAGACAGTGCTAGATCAATCGAAGATTTCTTCCCTCAGCGTAGATACAGAGAGGGGGATTTATACAATGATGGAAGAACCTCTTCTGTCACTGTAGCAAGTATCCACACCGCAGACCGCAGCTATATCTTTATAGCATCTCTAGTGCAGACATACTTTTCACTTTGTGACTCCCATTCCTATGTATTGAGTGGCTACAGCAGATTAGGTGTACTTAACACCCATTCCTAGTAAACAATACACAAAATAGTAGGGTATTTACAGATTAAAGAAAAGTAATAACATTTAAAAATCTAACAGTTCCCACCTGATCAGGGCTCTTTCTGAATATACTGTCTGTATGGGTGAACCAGAAGTCATTCATAAACAATAAGCATTATGAAGAAGAAATCCCTCTAAAAATTCTCCACCTGAAGTGAGTGAGCGAGCCTTTTTAGAAGAATGGAAAGGACCCACCCAGACTGTTAGCTTTAAATAAAAGCAAACATTCTCATTGCCATTCCATATATAGTTCCACGGCCATTGTTCCTGATTGGTTCTTTTGATTATTCTACAACACACAACTCAGAAAGTTCTTAGAACTTTAACACATGATGCAGGACATCTTTCTTACCTGAACCACTGTAATATAGGAACCGGACTAGACTAAAAGAGCCAGAACAATGCAGAAGCATTAGGAAATTAAAGGCAGATAGGTGGGATGGAAATCTGTCAGGCTATGTCTACACTGGGAATTTAGTTTGAATTAAGGAGGTTTAATTTGAACTAAATTAGTCCATGGCCACACTGGCTTTTCTTAGCTCAAACAAAGGAATTCCTTAGTTCAAAGTAAGGAAACCTTAGTTTGAACTTGTAAAACCTGCCTTTAGTTTCAACTAACCCAATGGAGCAGAGTTAGTTTGAACAAACTGTTAGTTGGAACTAAAGGCAGTTTAACCTTCTTTCTCCCAGGGTGCCTTCCTCTTTTTTTGGATTGGGTGGGGGCCTGGCCCTTCTTGGGTGCCATGTTGCCACACTTCCTGTGGTGCCCACCTCATAAGCTAAACTTGCAAGTCCTGTGCATGGACATAATAGTTCAATTTAGGTTTCTAGTTTAGACATGCTAATTCGAACTAAGTTAGTTTGAATTAATCACAATTAGTTCAAATTACTTAATTAGTTAGTTCAAACTAGCATTCGCAAGTGTAGACATAGCCTCAGAGCATAAGAAACCAAGAAGAACAGAGGACAAAGAACTTCTCTTTTTTTATTAAATTTGGCAAAGAAAATTTTGTTCCATAGAGCTCAGTTATTTTCACCACACTGTTACAGTGTAGGAGCATAAAAATACCACAGTAATATAAACATTTTCCCTTATAATGGCTTCACTGAAGCAAAATGAGTGGGATTGTCTCAAGTCAGGCCACACTAGACAGAATACTTTATTATGACATCATACTTAACTGAAGAGGTCGTACGTTCAGGGAGGACCAAAGATTAAGTTAATGAGCAAAGACAGCACAGGACCATGGCCCTGCAGTGCTCCCCCAATGTGCCAAACCTTTCAAGGGATGTTCTTCACTCAAAGTGCCGTAGTGAAGTAAAATATTCAAAAGTTGACAGTTGAATGTAGAACCTTCCCGCCACACACACACCTTTAGGCATATGCATTATGATACGTTCTTTAGTTACATGACCTCATATGTTTTTTCAAATAAAAATAGAATATTTTCCTACTACTTTCGATACACTTATGTAGCATTCTGTATTACTGGACTGAGTAGGAATTCTCAGAGGGCTACAACTGTATCAGATGGACACTGTTCAGTTCAGCGATCTTTAATTGTGAACCCCAGCACACCCAAGTTCTGTGTAAATGCTGGCTTTGTATATAGTTGGAATTCTTTGTTTATTTTTGGAATAATAAAGTAGGACAGCTAAAGGAATGGGTGAAAAATTGACAGAGGTTTTGTCCTAGGTCTTCTAAACCCTGATGGTAATCCTGTTTACTTGAGAAACACTTTGTAAACTACCATAGTCTTCTGCAGTGTATCTGTGGTCAAGGAAAACAATATGGCGCATGTGAGAAGATAAGTAAACTACATTATTTTCTTTTTAAAAAGTTATATGAAACATCAAAGTCATTATTAAAAAACTTAGTACAGCTACATGAGGAGGACAACAATATTAACTTTTCCATGTAAATTAAACTTATCTGGGATGATATGTATGCATGTGCCCCAACCTCTTCTTCAATGAACCCACCTTTTCTCCCAGACTCCACTGTTCTTCCAGGTATGGAACCTGTTTTGCAAGGTCTAGAGCAGCGGTGGCCAAACTTAGGGAGCTCAAGAGCCACACAAGTTAATTATTAAAGCTTCAAGAGCCGCACTGAGGCATATAGCCATATACTTTTACCTACTAAACTGTTTTGCTGACATTCTTCCACGAGCCACACCTTTTCAATCAAAAGCCACATGTGGCTCCCAAGCCACCGTTTGGCCATGCCTGGTTTAGAGAATGAGAGTGGTGGTGCCATGGAGGGTTCCTTTGATCTCAGCAGTACCTGGTGGTCACAGCACTGTAAAAAATCAGACCATTTATTCACATCCTTGGATTTAGAAGCCTGATTTCAGACACCTAGATTTGAAAGATCTCCCCCCCCACACACACACACACATTTATAGGATGTGGAAAAGTGTGGATGGGGTCATCTTGGCCATACCTTGAATGGGATTTGGCAGAATCTTGCCATCTGGAGATCAGGGGTGTCACTGGCACCAGGCTTATGGGGTTCAAGCCCCAAGTCCCATCACCTGAGCCCCTGGGTCTTTTCTGTGGCCAGAGGTGCTCCTGCTGGAGATGGAACTGGCATGAATAGCTGTAGCAAATAGTATTCTGCCACATATTACTGAGTAGCAGTAGCATTCCTAGTATTTAGCAAATGTAATAATAATTAGCTTTTCCTATCTCTAATATTTACATCTATGAATAGTTTGTCGGTTAACTTTGCATGTTGCCAAGTTCCAAAGGAGCAGCTGTGTTAGTCTAGTTCAGCAAAACAAGCAAGGAGTCCTGCAGCACTTAAAGACCAACAAATGTATTTATTACATGAGCTCTTGTGGGGGAAAAATCCCACTGTGTCAGACACTTTGAAAATATGGGGACTTCCCACAAAAGCTCATGCAACAAACACATTTGATAGTCTAAGTGCCACAAGACTCCTGTCTTGTTTTGTTTAACTTTGACTCCCTCTGCTGGCTCTTCAGTAGAATAATACAAAACCAGTAGGGCCCTACATCAGCAGTGCATTTTCTGTGCTCATTCTTCATTTTATGGAACCACTGGAGGTTTATAAAAATTTGGATTTTACATATGGCCTCACATTTTGTTTAGCTTCACAGTTCCAGGAATCCCACAGACTCACCTTTTTTATGACCCTTCTCTATTTCAGACGCCGTCAGTCCTGAACTGAAAAGACAAGATGCGTGAGGTGATAGCTTTTACTGGATCAACTTCTATGGTTGAGGGATGCAAGTTTCTGAGCTTATACAGAGCTCTTCTTCAATTCTGTATAAGTTGGAAAACTTGTCTCTCTCCCCAGTAGAATGACATTGGTCCAATAACAGATATTACCTCACTCACTTTGGCTGTCTAATGTCCTGGAATGAACACAGCAACAGCAGTGGATAATCTTTCTTTGCATTCTGTATGCTAGCAGATTAGCTATTCTGTCAGGGAAGGTGTTTTTATATATATAAACACTCATGATAAGACTAGCTAGAATCTGGAGATGGACCACTGAACACACACACACACACAGATATATATATATATATATATATATATATATATATATATATATATATTCAGTGTTACCATGAGTTTGTGGTCTCTCCAGCACCTTGCTGTAATTGTTCTGAGAACTTTGAAGTGCAGTATCAGTTTTGTGACTTTCTCACACAAACAAATAAAAACCCTTCTACTTGTACCCTATATAGAAGATTGTATTATGGCTTTTTAGCTCGAGATTGCAGTAGTGGTGAGGGTAGGGCCTGGAAATACAGGAAGATTTCTGAAGTGGTTTTGGTGACTGAGCAGAATCCTTCCAGTGGTTTTGGGAAACTGCATGCTGGGAAGGGAGAACTGCCCTCTCCTACAGGAGGCAATGTATGCTTCCTTATGTCAGCTCAGTGACTGGTGAGCAAATAGAGAAGGTGCTGGTATCTTTCTCAGCTTTTCTGCCATATAACTCGACCACATTCCTTGTGCTGGGGAGGGGGCAGAATTTGTGGTTGTGGCTGGATCCTGAGCATGAGTGCAAAGAAGTATCTAGGTATTTACAACAAGATCTTCACATTATTCTGTAAGGTTCCTTTCATCCTCCTACCCAGCCCGTTTTCATATCCCTGCAGGGCCAGCTACAGTCCAACCCACTGTGTGGCACAGTGAGTCCTATACAATTTGAGTGACATACAAGCACAGTGGAGCTTAAGCATGGATCTGTTGCCAACAGGAAAGATTATAAACGCCTTTTGTTGGACAACCACAGTCTGGCAGAAAGAAACAAACATATAAGGATTGAGCACTCTTTGAAGCTTTAGTCTTGCAAAGTGTGAGACAATTAATTACAAGAGGAAAGTCCCAGGACCTGATCTTTGTTAAAGAAAGATACACTTCTATGTTTCATATTTTTACATTTTAATAAAATAATACAATAGACACAGAAGGTAACAGATGACAGTCAGCACTTATAGAGTGAGACAGCCATTTGCTTCAGTGATAAACCTTTCCAAGTGTTTGACAATTAATAGAGATAATTATTACATATTCAATGACACAATCTGATAAGATGCTAAGCTCCTCCTGAGAGATGCTGAATGCCTCCAACTCCGTTAATTTCAAAGGAGTTGAGGGCATACCGCACCTCACAGGACTACATTCTTTTACAAGTTTTTACTATTATCCATTTAGTTCAAGTTACTACATGGTTTATACAATTAGAAGTGACAGTAGGATCCAAGAGCTCACCAAGAACACAACAGGCCAAATCCTGCTTCCAGTTACCCAGGCAAAGCGCCTGTGTAACTAGAAACAGAACTTGGCCCGGCCCAAAGGGTAAAATCCTGCTTTCAGATCTCCACTTATCTGCAATGCAGATCTCTCTTGGGAGTTATTCACCATATGCAGCCCCAACAGATATCGCTGAGCGCTTGTAGAGGAAGGCATGAACAGGTTTGGACCTAAGTTTTGCTAGGACCTGTATAATGTAGCATATGGGTCCCCAACTACATCTTTGTCAAGTGGTAGTGATCCCTCATATCTGACACCTGTTTCCTAATACTGAGCCTTTCCTCTCCTCCACAAGAATTCAATTTGGAGGTGGCTAGTCAAACTAAAAATAAGGAACCTCTCCACCAATTATAAGAATATTACAGTCAGGCATTATAGCTTTGGATGGTCGACATGGAAAAGGTCCAGTAGGGATTCGAAAGTCGCTTAACAGCTCCTGTCTCTGTGCCTGATTCTTCACAAGTACGGGGCCTCTATGTTGATGTGTTCCAGAGCCAAAAGGTTGTGGTGGGCCCCATAGGTCAATTTCCAAGCAAGATCCGCAGTGTGGATAAGTTTGGCTTGATCTGGCAGACACGTCTTTGGGCTGGCTTGTTTGTCTATGATTCTCTGCTATCTGATCTGGCTCTTTCTTTGTAGGATGCACCTTATTGGCTAGTATAAGAAACCTGTCACATATAAGTAAAAACCCACTCAAAAACAGGAGGAGAACAGATACAAGCCCCACGGGAATAGCAGCCCCAACTTTCTGAGTCTTTGGACTGGAAGGTAAGTGGTAAGAAGGAGGGAAGGCAATACTATGATTTTTCATGATGGAGTATAAATTCCAGATTACTGGAATTAAGATAACTACACCTGAAATGATGTTCAAGAGTCCCCCAGTTAGAAAAAAGAATAAGATATGTTTCATAAGCTTTTTCTTATAAACACTCCATAGAGCAAAGAAAGTGAAACCTACAGCTGCTGTTTCAATGGTAATGCCTAAGATCAGAAGGTCTTGGGCAACAAAAACTTCGGAGGGGATGAAGGTGTTCTGGGTAGTGAATCCTTGACAGAACAGTATGGAAGAGCCATTGGCCAGTTCAGACTTGAGAGTAAAGCATATGTCCCAGATTCCGATCCATACGATGCCAGAGGAGATCATGGTGGTGTTGTCCACATGCCAGACTCTCCATTGTATAAGTCCTATTGAAACAATGCACAGAATCCAGCCAAAAAGACTCAAAAGAAAGGCAGCTACTGGAATGTGAAAAGTGATTGCTGGGAAATTCACAACCTGGAGATCTTCAGCTTGAGTTTCAGCTCTGCCAGGTGCACTATCAGCCATGCAGACAATTGCAGAGTCCCTGAAAAACACAACATACACACAATCATGTATGGATTGGTGTACATATCATACATACACAGCCATCAGTGTAGGTTTATATACCTTGGTCATCACTGAGCATGTAACCAGAGGCACAAATCATTCAGAATCATGATTTGAGGACTTTATTAGCTTAGTTATGGGTTTGAGATTCATTGTAGGAGTGGGTCAGTGAGGTTTTTTTTGGCCTGCAGTGTGCGGGAGGTCAGACTAGATGATCATATTGGTCCCTTCTGACCTTAGTGTCTATGAGAATCAGTTCAGCATAAAACTGCATTTCCTCATGGTATCATGCTGATTCATAGGATCTCAATGTCCCCATTCTACCTACGTCCAGATATCCTATGGACTAGGCTCCCAGGTCCAAGTACACGTCCTACAGTACACCTGCAGTCATATGGCCTTAACAATGCTCCACCTTGGAAGGGGGATATAGGTCACTAGGGAACTCAGCCAATAGGTATAAAATGGGAGCTTGAATTACAACATCCATAAAGCAATGTGACACCATAGGAAAATGCAGCTTCATGTTGAAATGACTCTGGATTAAGTTCAGCTCACTCAGATCAGTTCAATAAACCAAAATATTCCAATTTGGGTGGTACTGACTTGAAATAAAATGTTTAAGTTTTCCTGATAGCAGAATCAAAAAATTCAACAAACTTGACTTTTTCTTGTGGAAAACTACATTTTCTCTTAGAAGTCATTTTGAAGGAAATCTTCTATCCTGTTTTTCTCAAATACTGAAAAACAGAAAAGAGAGAAAAAAATTCAAAAGCTAAGGTTGTTTGTGTAATCTTGATTCTGTCCCTTCATGCATTTAACTTATAATATACACTGCCAAAGGGATAGCCATGTCAGTTTAGTTCAGCAAAACAAACAAGAAGCCTTGTGGCGCTTTTAATGACTAATAAACAGTGGTGGTTTAGGAGCCTCTGGGCCCCTGGGCCATCCCAACTGTTGGGCCCCTCCCCCTGGGGTCCAATTTGGGGCCCCACCTTCCCTCACCTGGGGCTGCAGCCTCCCTGCTCTCTGCAGGAGGGCCAGCAGTGGGGGAGGTCCTGGGGCCAGAGGCTGTCCCTGGTGAGGTTGATCAGACCCCCTTGTCTCCAGCGTGGCCCATCTGTGTGCTGCAGAGATTGTATTGCATGGCACAGCAGCCAGCCCCTCCCCACCCAACTCCCAGGGATGGAATGGGCCAGCCAAGGAGTGAGGGGGGGGACAGCAATTGGCTTATAGGGCCTGGCCCCCGGCACCAGACAGATCCATTCCCCTCCCAGCGACTCATGGCCAAGGGCCCCCACATTGTGCGGGCCCCCTGGGCACTGGTCCCATAGGGCCGTGCGTTAATCTGCCCATACTAACAAATTTATTTATCAATAAGCTTTCGTGGGAAAAAAATCCCACTTCATCAGACGCTTTGGGATTTACTACCATGAAAGCTCATTCAATGAATAAATTTGTTAGTCTTTAAAAGTACCACAAGACTCCTTGTTTGTTTTATAATATACAGAGTTTTTGAAGTTTTGTTGGTCCCAGGGTATGAGAGAGACAAGATACTATCTTTTACTGGCCCAACTTTTGCTGGTGAAAGAGACAAACTTTCAAGCTATAGTGAGTTCCTTCCTGGATCATTATGATACTCATCTACTTTTATCTCATTATTCTATAGATTAATACAGAATCCTTCCTAGATGAAAAGGCTATTCATGTACAATCTGTAATAAAAACAATTATAGAACTCTTAGGTATTACACTTCCCCAGTCAGTCCCTGTTCTATTTGCAAAATTATTTTTGAAAGCAAAATAACCTAAAGTATTCTCTTCCTCGCACTCAGTGGTACATATGTTACATACAAGAAACCGAGATACTTATAGTACTTCACTACTGAAGGAAGTGTTATGAAGAAGGGGTGGCTGAAATATTTTAAAACACCAGGCAGACACAGCATGCTCTGGAATGTGATTTCTTGAGTTCCTCACTCCCCTTCATTTTCCACAGGACCCTTGTTTGTTCTGCTGAACTAAACTAACACTGGCTGCCCCTTTGGAGTGTCATTTTCCTGTAACCTGGAAGCCTGTCTGTTTTCTTTGGCAAGAAGATGAAATATGCATTGGTACTAATAGAGTTTATCAATTATATCTTGGGAAAAATTATTCAGAATATTTTGGTGCATTTTCTTTTTTTGAAAGCTAAGGGAAACTAGGGGTTGTTAAACTGATAATACATTTAAATATCCATGACTGAGAAATCAGTCATATGCAGTTATTAATAGCCACACTACCATTATGTTTCTATGATGGAATAAATGTTGGGCTAGTCTGTTAAGTTCTCTGAAATTTTACACTGGTAAATTGCAATTATGCTTGTAAAATGAGAATGTTTTGTGTGACCCACTTCTCCTTTGTATAGATACAGCGTTAATCAATTGCTTGATAGCATAGCTATAAACAAACCAAAGTTCAGGAGCAGCTTGGTACCTTCAGTCACAATTCTGAAATCAAGTGGCTTGTTTTCTTTATAGTCATGTCTGCTTGATTGCCTGATTCTTTTGTGTTCATGACTTTGGATAATTCAAACTGCTATGGAGGTTTCCTTCAAACCTGTCACCAGCCAACCCAAGATAAAATGAACAGACAATATCCCCAATCCACTGAATGAAACACACAAGAGACTCCATTATAGCTGTCTTAGTAATCCAATCAAATGGGATAGCATAAACTATTTTTTTAATAGACAAGGAGAAGGATGGAATCAAAAATAAAACTAAGGAGGAAGCAGAATCACAGGGTTTCTCTTTCATTTCCCACTGAGACAAAGAACATGGGAAAAATGCTCCAGTTCATCTTTGTTGTATTCATATAGAAACTTTTATCATCCCCATAAGACTGGATTAAAGCAGTGTTTTGACACATCTGGCAGACATATAGGCTATGCCTGGAACCATCCTTCTTGTCTTAAAGTGCCTTGAAACACTAATGAGTACATCAAATCAGGACTTACGGACACAGACTTCTGTAAAGCTTTTGGCAAGGTCCTGCACCAAAGGCTCTTAAGCAAACTAAGCAATCATGGGACAGGAGGGAAGTTTCTCTCATGGATCAGTAACTGGTTAAAAATAACAGGAAACAAAGGGTAAATATAAATAGTCACTTTTCAGAATGGAGAGAGGTAGATAGTGGTGTCCCCCCCCCCCCAGTGATCTGGTCAACATATCCATAAATGACCTAGGAAAAGGGGATAACAGTGATGAGGTAAAATTTGCAGAAGATACGAAATTACTCAAGATAGTTAAGTCCAAAACAGAATCCTAGAAGATTAAGGTTGGAAAGGCTCTCTGGCGGTCATCTAGTCCAACTTCAACCAAATCATAGCATTATAGAATCATAGAATCATAGAGTTGGAAGGGACCTCTGAGGTCATCTAGTCCAACCCCCTGCCAAAAAAAGCAGGACCACTTCCACTAAATTATCCCAGCCAGCATTTTATCCAGCTGGGCCTTAAACATCTTCAAAGATGGAGATTCCACCACCTCCCTAGGTAGCCCATTCCAATGCTTTACCACCCTCCTAGTAAGAAAGTTTTTCCTAATATCCAGCCTCAGCCTCCCCAGCTGCAACTTGAAACCATTGCTCCTTGTTCTATCCTCTGCTACTACTAAGAACAGCCGAGCTCCATCCTCCTTGGAGCATCTCTTCAGGTAGTTGAAGGTTGCTATCAAATCCCCCCTCAGTCTTCTCTTCTTCAGGCTAAATAAGCTTAGTTCCTTCAGTCTTTCTTCATAGGTCTTGTGCTCCAGCCCCTTGATCATTTTTGTTGCCCTCCGCTGGACTCTTTCTAATTTGTCCACATCCTTTTTGTAGTGGGGAGCCCAAAACTGGACACAGTATTCCAGATGCGGCCTCACCAGTGCCGAATAGAAGGGAACGATCACATCCCTCGATCTGCTGGCAACGCTTCTTCTGATGCAGCCCAGTATGCCATTGGCCTTTTTGACAGCAAGAGCACACTGTTGACTCATAGCCAGCTTCCCGTTCATCAGGACCCCCCAGGTCCTTTTCTATGGTACTGCTACTTAGCTGATCGCTCCCCAGCCTGTAGCAGTGCATGGGGTATTTCCGTCCCAAGTGCAGGACGTTGCACTTGTCGAACCTCATGAGATTTCTATTGGCCCACTGCTCCAATTTGTCAAGGTGTTCCTGAATCTTCTCCTTGTCCTCCAGCGTGTCTACCATTCCCCCCAGCTTGGTGTCATCCGCAAACTTACAAATCATACCATTCAGACTGTAAAGAATTACAAAGAGATCTCACAAAACTGGGTAAGTGGATAATGAAAGGGCAGATGAAATTCAGTGTATATAAATGCAAAATAATGCACACTGGGGAAAAAAAACCTCAATTATACACCCAAAATGATGAGAATCTAAATTAGCTGTTATCGCTCAAGAATGAGATCTTGAAGTTATTGTGGATAATTCTCTGAAAACATCCATTCACTATTCAGCAGCAGTGAAAACGCTAACAAAATATTAGGAACCATTAGAAATGGATATAATAGGACAGAAAATATCATAATTCTGTTATATAAATGCGTGGCATACCCAAACTTTGAATACTCATGCAGTTTTGGTCACCTCATCTGAAAAAAGATATTTTAGAACTGAAAAAGGTACAGAAAAGGGCAACAGAAATGAGTAAGGTCATGGAATACCTTAGATGTGAAGAGAGATTAAAATATTTGGACTTTTCAGCTTGGAAAAGGGATATGATAGAGGTTTATAAAATCACAATATGATAGAAGTTTTTTTAAAATCATGAATGGAATGCAGAAAGTGAATAAGTGTTATTTACTACATCACATAACAAAAGAAGCAGGGTCATCTGATGAAATTAATAGGCAGGAGGTTTAAAACAAACATATGGAGGTACTTCTTCACACAATAGACAGTCCCTCTGGGCAACTCATTGCCATGGGATGTTGTGAAGGCCAAAATTATAACATGGTTCAAAAAAGAATTAGGTAAGATCATAGAAGATATGTCCATCAAAGGCTATTAGTCAAGATGCTCAGGGATGTAACCCCATTCTCTTTGAGTGTTCCTAGCATCTGATTGCCAAAGCTAGGAGTGGGTAATGGGGTGGGGATCTCTTGATTGCTTCTTCTGGTCATTCTCTCTGAAGTACCTAGTGTTGGCCACTGTCAGGAGACAGGACACAGGGCTAAATGGATCTTCGGTCTGATGAAGTATGGCCAGTCTTATGTTCACTGGTGCCGAAGCACATTCATTGCCAACTGAATTGAATTTGCACCATGATGTTATCAGTGAGTTGCAGTGAATATAGCAAGTTTTATGAAGAGTGAAGTGATGAAATAAATTCAAGCTGTACAATAGGTATTTCTGTGTTCTGGAAACTAAAGGCATGGTCCATAGATGCTGATGCTTTTGGGACAAAATTCACTAAAGGACACAGTTAAGGGAATCCACAAGTTGAAACTATAAGGCACCAAGCTGCATTTTACCCTCCAAACCTGACTCAAACACCACTATGTTGGTCCATCAGTATTCTATAGCAAGGGTGTCCAACCTTTTTGTGTGACAGGCCACACTGCAATTTTTTTCTCACTCATGAAGCTGGTGCTAAGTTTTTGTTTCAGAGCATTCACTTGATCAATTCTTACTAACCTATATGCTGTAAAATTTGCTAGCATGCTTCATACAATAATACTGCTTGATGTTGTATTTCTTTAAAACAGCTATCTTCTGTAGACAAATCAGACAAAGTATGTTCCATTGTGCTCAGTAAGAAAAAAATCATTGGTCCAAGACCCTTCGAAGTCTCAACGTTCAGAATCAATTTTTTTCATGCCTCTAAGTGTGAGCTGCCATCTTTGTTTTTATAAGTCTCAAGATGCTGTGTCAGAGATCAAGTTAGCAAAGAAAAGCCAGTGAAGATGCTTAAAAGCAAAGCATGACCAGGCTTCAGACTGGAGAGGAAATGTGGCTATCCCTCCCAACCCAGCAGGCTTGAGGTTGGCAAGGAGGGGTGGCTGCATCCTCTCATCCCAACCAATATCAGGCTGTAAAAGAGGGGCTGCTACAGTCCTCACCAGCAGGCTTGGGGCTGAAGAGGAGGATCTGCTTCCCCCATGAGCTGGCTGGCCGGAGGCTACCAGAGAAGAACTCCTGCTGCACTCACCCAGCCGATTCTCGGCTGAGTGGTGGGTGAGGAGCTGCTGCTGTTCCCTGCAGACCCTAGGTTGGACAACCCAGTTGTAAAGGCTACGTGGGTGTCATTTTTGATTCAGACTTCTCTGTAGGATCTTATGTCCAGGCTATGTTTAAGTCTTGCAGATACAGTTACTCATCTCAGTTTAACATCTCAGTTACTGCAAACATCCTTTTTGTTTGAACAGTGCAATCTTGCCTGGCTGATATCCATTCAGAATGCTGTTACAAAGGTAGTCTGCCTACCCCATTACTTTGACCTTGATACTCTTCCCTTTGTATCCCCCCATTGGCTTCCTTTTCTCTATCAGCTCTACTTTTCTTCACCTTCACTTTCTCTTTACTATCTATCCTTACCCTATTGATCAGCTTGCATTGGCTATGTCTATACTGCCACAGATGTTGCAAAATACTTATTTCAAAATAACTATTTTGAATTTATTTCAAAATTATTTTGAAATAGCATTATTTTGAATTTATTATTTCAAATTATGAATCTAGTGAAGACTATTTTGAAATATGGTAGGAGTTCTTGTTTCAAAATAGAAAGTCTTTGATAGACTTTCTGTTTTAAAATAGAGAAAGGCAATGTAAAGTATAGCGCTATTATTTTTAAAAAAAAAGCCAATTCCACGTCTTGGAATGGCTTTTTTCAAAACAGGTATTTTAAAAGAATCAATATTTCAAAATAAATCCAAGTTTTAGTGTTTCAAAATAGCACTTTGTTATTTCAAAATAATGAAGTACTTATTTCAAACTACCAAAATGCCTGCATGGACAGGCATAAAGTTTTTTTGAAATAAGCTTCCTTTTTCCCAAAAAACTTTGCAGTGTAAACATACCCATACAGTACTGAAAAGCCAATTCTTGCTTCTGATTGGCCCATGATGCCAGCTTCCATCGCCCACTTGTTAAGCTTTCTAACAATCATATTTATGTTTTCTTCCTATTGGTTGGGAGGTGTTCCCCATAAACACCTGTTAAACTAATTCATTATCCTCCTTCATTATCCATCTTAAAATTCTACTTTGCTGTGTGGCCTACAAAAAAAACTTGACGAAGGTTTGGCTGTTGGTGTCATGAACCTACTGCTTATCATGCTGGACAATATTACCTCATTGTTTTTCCTTATACTTACCTGTTTGTATCCATTTATTTCCTTGTTTTATACTTGGTCTATAACCTGTTTGGGGCAAGGGCTGTCTTTTTGTTCTATGTTTGCACAGTGGCTAGCATAATGGGATTCAGATCCTGACTCAGGCTGCTGGGTGCTATGAAAATATAAATAAATAAGAATAGTACATAAAAGTGCTGGAGCTTCAAAGTTAACTGTATTTATCAATAGGCCCTTATTGAATCCAAGTGTGTCTCAAAAGAGTTTCACTGACTGGCTGAGCCACCTTACTCTGGTACATTCCAATATTGCCCTTTTACATCTTCTAGGCAATATTTGTGCTGAACTAAGAAAATAATGTTTTCAGACATCCAGCCTGTGACCTAATGGCATGTAGTGATTTCTGGACCTGCCAATCAATTTATCAGCTATACATAGGAATTACATTCACTGTGGATAAATGTAAAATAACCATTGGAAACATAATCCCAACTATACATATAAAATATTGGTATCTGAGTTACCTGAAACTGCTCAAGAAAGAGATCTTGGAATCACCATGACTAGTTATCTGAAAATATCTGTTCAATGAACAGTGGCAGTCAAAAAAGCTAACAGAGCATAGGGAATCATTATAACAAGACAGAAAATATCCTAATACCTCTATATAAATCTATTGAATGCCCCCATTTTGAATAGTGCATACAGATTTGGTCACCCCATGTCAAAAAAGACACAGTAGAATTGGAAAACATACAGAGAAGGTCAATAAAAATAATTGGGGGTATGGAACAGCTTCTGTGTGAGGGGTGATTAAAAAGATTGAGGCTTTTCAGCTTGGAAAAGACAACTAAGAGGAGATATGAGAAAGGTCCATAAAATTAATGATGTGGAAAAAAAATCAAATAAGGAAGTGTACTTCACTCCTTTGCATAATTTGGGAATTAGGGATCATCCAAAAAAATTAATAGGTAGCTGTTTTAAAACAATCAAAAGGAAGCATTTCTTCATACAACAGATAGTCAGCTTATGGCACACTTTAGCAGTGGATGTTGTGCAGTCCCAAATGATAACAGGGTTCAAAAAAAAATCATAGGACTGGAAGGGACTTTGCAAGGTCATCTGGTCCAGTCCCCTTCACTTATGGCAGGACCAAGTATTATCTAGAGGATTCTCAAACTGGAATTGGAGCCCTTCATGAGGTTGTAAAGTTATTTGGGGGAAATTGTGAGCAGTCAGCCTCATGCATGCTATGGCTGTGTCTGTCAGCTCTTGGCTAGACAGTCACAGCTGCTGGCTGAATGCTCTGAAGGCTGGCCCACCCCCAGCAACAGTGCAGAAATAAGGGTGGTGTGGCATGGAGGGGAGGAGGAGTAGCATGGCATAAAGAGGGATCGTCACTTTTTTGAAGGGCTTGCCATAGCCTGAAATATTTTCAAAGGGGGTCCCAGGAAAAAAAGTGTGAGAACGCCATTCTCTCACCCTTTACAGGAGTTCGTCTAACCTGCTCTTAAAAATCTATAATGATGGATGTTCCACAAACTTTTTAAGTCATTTATTCGAGTGCTTACCTACCTTGTCAGTGAAGATGTTTTCCTAATGTCCATCCTAAGCCATCCTTGCTACATTGCTTCTTGTCCCAACCCCAGAGGTTACAGAGAACAATTTTTTATCCATTTCCCTTTTAATAACCTTTTATGGACTTGAAAATTGTAATCATGTCACCTTCACTCTTCTTTTCTCTTAGTTTTATCAATCTGACTTAATAAATCATGTTTTCTAGACCTTTAATCTTGTTTGTTGCTCTTCTCTGGATTTTCACTAATTTGTGCACATCTTTCCCAAAATGTAGCACCCAGAAATGGGCACAATATTCCACCTGAGGCCTACTCAGCATGGCATAGAATTATTTCTCAGGTCTTCCTTATAACACTACTGCTAATATACTCCAGAATTATGTTTACCTTTTTTTGCAACAGTGTTGTACTGTTGATATATTTAGCACTATGATCTTCAGATCCGTTTCTGCAATACTCTTTCCTAGGGAGTCATTTCCCATTTTTTATGAGTGCAACTGATTCTTCCTTCCTTGACATATCTTTATTCAATTTCACTTTATATCTTTATTCAATTTCACTTTATTTACTCGGACCATTTCTCCAATTTGTCTAGATTATTTTGACTTTCAATCTACCTTCCAAAGCACTTGCAACCCTTCCCAGCTCAGTGTCAACCCAAAACTTTGTAAGTGTACTCTCTGTGACTATGTCTACACTACAGGGTTCAGGAAAGTCGACTTTACAAAGTCAACATAGAGACTCCCCATTTGTTTAAGCTGACTTTATAAAGTCGACTTAAGCCAGGAGACCCATTTAAAATCGACTTTAAATGGGTCCCTTGGCTTAAGTTATTTTTTTCAAGTTGACTTAAATGGTTCTCCTGCCTTAAGTCGACTTTAATGGCCAAATTTTGTTAAGTCAGCTTAATAAAGTCGACGTAACCCTTAAAGTTGACTTTAAGGGTGAGAGTTAAGTTGACTTAAGCAAGTGCTTAAGTTGACTTAATGAACTCCAACTGTGATCCTGGATTTGCTTTTGTTGACTTAAGCCTGCTTAAGTCAACTTAAGCCTCCAATGTAGACATACCCTGTGCCATTGAACAGAACTGCATCCTGTGGGATCCCACTCAAAATGTCCATCCAATTTGATGGGGAACCACTGATAGCTATTCGCTAAGGACAGTATTCCAACCACCTTATAGTAGCTCCATCTAGGTTGTATTTCTTAATTTGTTTGTGAGAAGGTCATGCGAGACAGTACCAGAAGTCTTACTAAAGTAAAGATATACATAAATCTACTGCTTAGAGGATACGTCTATCAGTGTTTACTAGCCAGGATGGGCAGGGATGTAGCCCCATGCTTTGAGTTTGCTAGAAGCTGGGAGCAGAAAATGGGATAGGTCACTTTATGGTTGCCAGTTCTGTTCACCCTCTCTGAAGCACCTGATATTCCCCATAACTGGGCTAGATGGATTTTTTTGTTGGCTGTTCTTATGTTATAAAAAGGAAGGTATGATACACAGTGTAAGAGGAGGTACTTTAGCTCCTCAGCCATAGTGGCAAATGCCACCTTCTGCCCTTCCAATTACAAAGTGGGTCCCCAGGCAACTGCCCTGCTTCCTACACCCTAATGACAGCTCTGCTTGTGACCACTCAACCCCACCCCTAACACCCTTGAGGGATGACACCACAGGTTGAAAAACACTGGTCTAATGGCTAACATGCTGGACTGAGAATCAGAGACCTAGTCTCTACTCCTGGCTCTGCTAATAGTTTTCCGGGTAGCACTGCGTGAGTCCTTTCCCCTTTTGTGCACTTGGGTTTCTCCATTTATAAAACTGTTAGGGTAAAGAGCTTTGAGATCTATTGATAAAAAAAAGCACTCTACAAGAGCTAGGGATTATTATTAGCTCTCGAAATGTGCTGGGTGCCTTCAAAACACAAAGCCCCTACCCAGTTGTCTCCAACCTTTTGCCAGCAGATGGCACACCACTCATAGGTTTCAGTGCCCTTCAGATGTAGATCACGATCTGCTGGTTGGGGACTACCTACCCCACAGAGCAAGCGACCTCTTGTAAATTTAATACTGGGGGAGGGGCCATTTGATTACAATACTATGTTTACCTTCATTAAATTCACCAACTAAAACACTAGTACCATACTTAGCACTACCATCAAACTATATAGTAAAATAAAAGGCTAGTCACACATTTAAGAAAGCAGGTAGATTTCCCAGCTGGTCAAGACTCCTCTTTAACAGCCTCAGTAGCAAACCAAACAGATATTGCTGAACAAGAACTCTCCCAAACTGTTACTTCTAGAATTTTAAAGCTCAACATTCTCATTCCCTAAATTTTGTTTCCATAGTTATTGTTTCTAACTAGCTCCTGTGATAATTCTATAACATACAGACTTCTGAAAGCTCTACCATCTTGCCAAATGAGGTGTGACACTTCGCTGTGACATCTGCTCATCTGACCCCTTTAAACAGTAGAACCATTAGAGGAGAGGAGAGGAGGAAGTGAGATTGAAAAAATGTCTGACAGAACAACAGTAACAGTCCGCTCTTCCTTATCTCCACAAAAAGCTGAAAACAATGTTGTGCATTGTGTCTCGGGATTGGCCCTGGATCATGAAAGTTATACACAGCTAGGCAAAACAGTTATTTGACTGGCTCACTTTAGAAGCTACCTGTTGCTGTTCCTGCTCTTTCAGAAACCCTTAAGGATACATATGTTCATGTATTTGACCTAAGGTAACCTACAATGAATCTTTCCTGTTTCTTCAATGACACCAGCAAAGACTGTCAATGGGGTTTGACCCCAAGCACTTCTATGCTGCAGCACAGATCACTACCACTTGAGCTAACCAAGTAGCTCCAGAGGGCACCACAACAATAGTATTCTGTTAATATTCTGGCAGCATATTACAGTCCAAAACTAAAGATAGTTTTCATCAAGACTTTAGCTCAGATTTTAAATAAAAAAAAAGATAAGAGGTGTACTTCCTACTTCCAAAGCAGCAGTCATGTTAGTCTAGTCCACCAAAAATAAACAAGTTAAGTTGTGATAAGAGTTTTGCTTCTATTCAGAATGAAATTGTTAAACAAAGAAGATTTCTGGAAATGTAATTTGGCAAAGGGTTGTAGACCTCTTGACTCTCAGTCACAACTTAGCTGACTTAGTCAAAACATCCTTCAGGATAAATGCCTTTGTATTGGCACACTTTTATTCTGCTGGAATCCCAGTGGAAATCTAATTTTTCCCCTTAATGATAATCTTTGCACCCTCTCTCTTTTTACTATAGAACTAAAATCTAAAGGAGAGGATTTTCTCTTCCAAAAGTCACTCCCATTTCAAAAATGAATAAAATTAAAAAGCAGAGTGGAAAAATATCCCTTTTTATTTAGAAATATATAACTTATTAAGTGATCAGCAAACTTTCATAATTTCTAAGGTTAGAAGGGACCACCATATAATATAGGCCACAGGAGTTTCCTGAATAAATTCATGTTTGAAATTGAGCTGATCTAGTTGCTTTAGCCTCTGGAGAGCCAGCCCAAAGCTCTCTAACATCAGGGAATTTCTTTAGGGGACCATTTCTAGCTTGAAAGGCGTCAAAGGCCAACTGTAAGCAGGCACAAATTCAAATATTTTGAATGTAGCTGTGTGTGCCAGGCACCTGATAATCAGCTGATATAAACTAGCATAGCTCATTGACTTCAGCGGAGATTCTGCATGCAGGTATTTTTTTTGACTCAAACCAACCTTACCTCCAAGTGAAGCTATGAAGCTGTGATGCCATTGGTTCTTGTGTATAGTGTTTTTGAATTTTCTAAAATCTCTGCTTGCATTTTGTAGCTGCAACGTGATATTCAGTGGACTCCCTCATGGAGACATTGTAGGTTGGATTCACAAAGGGGTTTATGTACCTAACTGCCACTGTAGGCACCTAACACCAATATTTAGGTGTCATCAGCGTTCACAACCTCCTTGCTTAGCTGCCACTTTCCCAACAGGTGCCTAAGTCTCTACAGCACCTATATTTTGGCAGGTGAATAGGTACCACTCGCAGTAAAGCACATTTTCAGTGCTTTTACCCATCTTCTATCCCTACTTGTCTCTATATGCCTACCACATTTGCCCTTTCCTTACCCTCATAGCCTCCTATCCCTCACATTCTCTACTTTTGCTACTTTTTGGAACCCCCTGCAGTCTCCGTCCTTCACACTGCCTTCCCTTGAATATCCTTCTGTCTTGCTCTTATTCCTTGAATTCACCTGCCCCCTCACAGTTTCTCATTTTCTAGGCATACAGCACACCAGGAAGTCATTTGCAGTAAGAGAAACTGGGCTGAGTCCTGTCTAAAAGAATGGTAGATCACGACCAGCTTTATTTGAAGCAACATAATTTATAAACACAAAGGCTACAGAGAAATCAGATGGGAACTGAAGCATAGATTTTTGTAAAAGGTGTTTAGGCACCTAAACATGCAGCTAGTAGTCTAGTGATATTTTCAAAAGCTTCTAGGTGCATAACTACCATCCGAATCCCAGTAGGAACCGATCTGCATGTTTAGGCATCTAAATCCCTTAAAAAATATGGTCACACGTGACTTGGCTAAAGGTCACACAGACCATTTGCAGAGGAGCAGGGAACCAAATCCAGTTCTCCCCAGTTAACACTCTTACTACTGGACCAGCCTTCCTCTTTCTAGTAAGGGCTGGGGACTAAACTGATTTAGTAGAGGGATGGGAATATTTTTGGCTTAGAGATAGATGGCTTTATGAGCTGTTGCTGAGTCTGGCAGTGATGATGGTGACATTTATAAAAGGAATCAAAGCTCAGTTTTCTTTACAGGATATATGAATTTACTTGGAAGCTGTAATTTTCATGTCCATTAGTTTCCTATTTTAGGACAACTATTTCCCACAGGGTGGATCAGGGGTTTTAAGGGCTGGAAACTGGGGCCCTGGCTTCAGCCCCCATAGCCCTTGCATTAATCCAGCCCTGGTGAGGATAGCTCGGTGAAAAACTGAATCACTTTGATTTCCTGTTTGAAACAGCATGTTCTGCAGTATAACCTCCCCAGTTCTCCTCTCCACATCTTTGCTTCAGATGTAATCAGGAATGATCCACATTTTCTTTATGAAGAAGAGAATCACCATTAGCACAAAGGTATAGTCCAGCAATCAGATATTCACTCTGGAAGAATAATCTCTGTTTGCTCTCACAGTATACTGGATTATTAAATTCTTTTTTGTTTGATACATTGTTCAAACAATCACTGCTGAGAAGTGCATAATAATCTGTCAATAACCACATTGGTAAGCTAACCAAATGGGGTATAAATAAGGGCATGTTAGGGTCAGTTTAATTTTACATCAGCAACCTGCAGCTACCTTTCTTGAAAGAAGCTTTTTGTGTGACCCAAATAGTTTTCACTGAGACACTTCTGGCGTGTTACAGTATACTAGGTCACACTCCTATTCCCAGTGAAATCAATTACTTTATCAATTGATATAAGAGCAACAGACAGACAAGTGAAGTGAATCTTACAAACAAATCAGAAGCTTAAAATATCAACAAGGTATATTCTCCTGCTTAATGCATATAGATTTACTGAAGAAATTTATTCTTCCTCCAAACATACATTCATTACAACAGTGAAAGCATCAGACAGATCAGCCAAACACCAAACCACGGTCAATAAAATAAAATAAAACTTGACTGGGTGTGTTTGTAGACTGAGGCTTGTATGAAGGCATTCCCAGACTGTGGAACCATGGGTCAGTTTCAAGGTTACTAGTAAGGTACTGTCTGCATGACAACTAGGGGACTTAAGCTTATTTGTGGGTTTTAAAAATTCTCCAAGAATCTTAACTTTCACCAGCAAAAACTTCAGTAAAATTGAACTCAGTAAAACTATGATGGGGGGCGGAAGTGACAGGATGCCCGTGGGCTGTCATGCCGGGGGAGGGCTTGACTGGCACTGTCCTGGTGTCCCACTGTTAAGTTGGCAGCCTGGCCCCTATGTGGCTGGGATCAGCACAACTTCCCCACTGCACCCAGCGTGGGGCAAGGGAGGGGTGTTCAGGAGGATGCTTGCTCCTACCTTAGCTGGAGAGCTCAGCCCTCAGCAGGTCAGAGCTGGGGTTGGCGCAGCTGCCAAGGATGTCAATGCCTTGAGGTGCCTCATCACCTGCAATAGCAGAGGGTGGCTTTTCTGAAAAGGGCCTGGCCAGCCCTCCCCCGCCCTCAGATCAGCAGCTTGTTGCCTAGGACTCTCCCCCCATCATCAGTACGCCAATGCTTAACACTCCCTGATATTTGAGTACAGACCTATTTTTTAATCTTAATAAATACACATTAAGAATAGACATGCTATGACTGTTGGATACTACATTCAATTGCCCAAAGAGACAGATTTATAAACAATAATATATGCACTTACATGCTTTAGAAATTTATAAAGAAATACGTACTGTTTCAGGAATACACACATGCACACAATACAATCTCAAGATAATGCGAGTCACCTGAAGGTTTACAATAATCAAAGGAGCTAGCCCCAAAAGGCTTTGAGATCTGTGCGCTGTCCTCTAACACACATTTCTGTCAGGCTGGCTGTCTCTCTCACCTTATCACAGTCCTTGTCACTTTCCTGTTCAGATAATGTAGAGTTCAGAAGTTCCCTACAAATGGTGTTTCAAAGTCACACCTCAGGACATATTGCTAACAGCTGGACACCAGCACCGAATGGAACTATACCAATATAGACCCACATTTCTACATTTCTGTTTTAGCTAGGAATAACACATAAAGATCCAACCTAATGGTTTTGTGAACGTGGTCAGAGGAAAACAAAGTTGCACACAAATTTTTCTCCAAATTAATGCATCAACTTCTGTGTTACTGCTTATTTTTTATTACCAGCTTGAATACCTTCAAGAATTATAACACACTAAGTTGTCTTACCACACATTAACAAGTCCACCTCCTATACCAGAACCCCCCTTATTGTGCACCAAGTGCCCTCTTACTCCAGAAAAATAAAATGTTAGGAGCAAGAGGAATAACAACTATTCTAGAGCTGTTTTCACACACTAATGAGTGTGTGTACAGAGGACAGCAGAATATTTAATGCGCATTTACAAGCCTCTGGAAATGTCCCATAGTGCCAATCAAGGCCACTGAGACAGGAAGCTATCATGCCTATCAGAGCAAGGAAATTGACAAGTAATGGAAAGTCAATTTCACTGCTCTATTAGGGCAGTGAAATTGACATGGGGGCTGCCCTGGGGACTAAAGCTGCTGGGGTCCCCAGGTCCCTGGCAGCTCCCCAAGGGTTCCAGGTCCCCAGTGGCAGTGGAGGCAGCCATGAAGCTCCCAGTCCTGGTGGGGCAGGCAGCTGCTGGGGGGTCCTCTGGTCCCTGGCAGCTGTGCACCTGCAGCCGCTGGAGCTCCTGGGGCTCAGCAGCAGGACAGACACCTGCCGGGTTTCCCAGTGGTTTTGCAGCTGTTGCCTGGGATTCCCAGGGCCCAGCAGCTCTGCAGCAGCAGCCACCAGGATTCCTGGAGCCCAGTGACAGGGCAGCAGATCTGTAACTAGGCCAGGGCGAATGGGGCAAAGCCCCGGGCAGGGAATTTTAAAGGGTGGAAGGGATGGATATGGCTTTCCACAGCAACTGGGGATGGATCCAGATCTGTTCCCCACTTCCACAGAGCGGCAGATCCTTCCCCTGCCTCCCCTAAAATTCTGCTGGCGCTGCTGCCAGCAGCATTGCGGATCTGGCCCCTTCCCTGCAGCTTGCTGGTTGCAATGGAAGCCTCCCCACTCATCGGGCAGCAGCAGAGGACGGATCCAGATCCCCACAGCCTGCTGGTGACGGCAAAAGCTTTCCACTACTGCCAGCAGGCCGGCGGAATCCAGATCCATCCTCAGCTGCCTCTGGACAAGCGGGGAGGCTTCTGGGGGCCACTGGCAAGCCACAGGGGTGGGAGGAGGCAGATCTGGATTGCCGCTGATGGCGGTGGTGGAATTACTAGTTATGGCTCTGCAGGGCAGGCAGCTGTCAGGTTCCAGGGTGCCCAGTGGTGGTGCAGGCAGCCACCAGGGTCCCAGTACTGGTGGGGCAGGCAGCCTCTGGGGCTCTTGGTTTCCCAGCAGCTCGCAGCCACAGCCACCAGGGTTCCCTGGTCCCCAGTAGCTCTGCAGCTGCAGCCTCCTGAGGTTCCCAGAGCCTGGTGGCTTTGCAGCTGCGGCTGCCCGGTTTCCCGGGGCCTGGCAGCAAGGCATGCAGTTGTTGGGTTTCCAGGGTCCCCAGCAGCAGCACAGGCAGCCACCAGGTTACTAGTCCTGGTGCAGCAGGCAGCCACTGTAGTTCCAGGGTCCCCAGCGGCTCCATGGCTGCTGCTGCCAGGGATCTGGGCACCCTAGCAACTGGAGCCATGGAGCAGCCAGGGACCCAGGGAAGCCTGGCTGTAGCCACTAGGCCACCAAGAAACCTTGGCAGCTAGAGCTGAGGAGTGGCCAATGACCGGGATCCTTGGCGGCTTGAGCTGCAGAGCTGCCGGGGACCCAAGGTCCCAGGAGTTTGCAGTCGCAGAGTCACCATGAACCCAGGAACCTTGGTGGCTGTGGGGATGCTGCGGACCCCAGGAACGATGCCTGGGTCCCAAGTATGGAGGAGGGGGCAGCAGGGACCCTATGGGCTGTGGTCTCCCTGCAGCTCCCTCTACAGCACGGATATCAAATCTGCTGACCCTAAATTTATTTCCTGCAGCCTGCAACAACACTATTGTTATCGATCTTTGCAATATCAATTGTATGAAAAGGTTTCAGTGGTGTGGCCCTTGGGCTAATGTACTAGTCCTCATGTGGCCCTTGTGGTGATTTGAGTTTGAGACCCCTGCTCTACAGGGACCTGAGATGTTAACTTCTCAGCTCCCCCACACGGCCTATTTTGCCATTGGAAGTGGTCCTAGTGTGGACACACTCCAATGGCAAAAGGATGGTTGTGTGGATGCACAATTGTCCAATAACTAAACTGGATTTATTATAATGCAAAGACTTACTGCGGAGCAATTTTCTAATGTATATGTAGCTTAAGATCCAAAGTTCAAAAAAGTCTGAAAAATCTGTTAGTCTTTAAGGTGCCACAGGACTCTTGTTGTTTTTGCTGTGCACAGACTGACACAATTACCCCTCTGGAAAACTCTACTGAAAGGCAGTACCAGGCAAGGCGGTGGACACTGTGGAGGAGAAGACTCTCCTAGAAGCAGCAACAATGGCTAGACTTTATTAATAGCAGAGAGAAAGCTATACTTACGCATGCCTGATGATTTCAATGAGATTTGCCTGGGTGAAACTGAGGCAGAATTGGCCAAACAAGGCAATTTTGAACAGGAGCCTGAAAGGAATGCAGGAGGAAGTAAAGTTGATTGAGGTGGGGGAGGGGGTTGAAGATGGATATGGGATACAGTTACCAGACACACATGGAAAATTGGAAGAATTGCAAGAATTTGGTTTTGCTTTCTTCATTTTTTTTTTTTTAACCTCAGAAATTAGGAATGAGGAGCAACCGCAAAACTACTTACAAAAACTAACAACTGCCAGCTGGAAGAGCTGGTTTGTTGGCTTTCTGTATCTTGTACTGTTAAAGTTCACATAAGAGTTTCAGAAAACTCATGATAATTAGAACAGTCAATATTTAGGTATGTTCATTTATATTCCTAGGACTCTTGTAACAGAGATTTGAAAATTCAAGAACTCTTTCCACTACTGCTCAATCATGCCCCCAAAACCTGAGATTTAGGCATGTCTCTGGTTTATTGCTGAGCTTTGGAGATTTTTTAACATTCAATTAGCACATAAAACAGTTGCTGCCACCAAAAGTATGCATGTGTTCCTAATGACAGAGAGAACAGATTTTGACATAGGAAATATTCTAGTAGTGATGCTGATCAAAGAACCTTCCCTCTTTCACATTCCTTTTTGAATTAGTGAGGACTCTACCCAAGAAGCATAGGTTTGCAGACTTCTTGGATCTTTTGCTTAAATGAGGAACTGATAACAATCCATGCCTCCAGGGAAAAATTTGTAACATTGTAAAGACATACAAAGAGACATAGGGTGAAATGCGATCAATTTAAGAAGTCATGCTATAGATAGAAGTAAGCCACACCTTTGTAGGACGATACAGGGAGACTTACTTAACACAACTGTAATGATATTCAGGTTGAGTTTACCTACCATACCTACTAATATTCTTGGTTCAGTACCAAATTCATGGTTAGTTACAGAAGTCTTTATGTAGAACAAAAATGTCCTGGAAGCAAAAAGGACACAATAGAAAATACAGTCGCACAAAATGCTTTATAGTGAAAGGACCTCATTCAGCAGGACGTCATCAATTCCTTGAACATATGAAAGACCTTATTTTAAAAAACTTTAACACATGAATAAAGTTGATATATACAGATGATAACAAAAGCTCAAAATCAGCTGCTGCAGAACAACTGAACCATTCACCTTGGTGGTGAGTCCTTGATAATGTACGGCAATTACTAGGATACCTGGTTTATGTGCAAATATACTAACCATGGCCTTTACTGGTATTCGTCTACTCTAAATACCCAAATATTAGTGCCTCTTTAAATTAGAATAAAATATAGAGAAGGCCTTAACATGCAGTCCCTGGGCCATTATATTTATATTTTAACTATGGTCCTCCTGCTTGGGATAAAGTTCAAGTCTCTGTTACGAGGATTACACCCCAACAGTTAGGGAGATAGGAAATTTGTAGCAAAAAGAAAAAGTTGCACTCATCATCAGCAGGATGGCAGATATGATCCCAACAGGAATAGCAGCACCAACTTCCTGTGCCACTGGGCTAGAGGGCATGTAGAAAGATGGAGGAAAGGAGATTGTCTGGTTGTGCACTACAGAATAGAAATTCCAGCTCACCGGAATTAAGACACAAAGACTTGCAGTTAAATACAAAAATCCACCTACTAGAAAAAAACGGACGATTTGAGTTTTATAAAGTATTCCCATGTAAATATTCCTCAGTGCAAATATAGTGGAAGCCATTCCCAGTGCACCGACGACCATGGCGATCAGCAGGAGGCCTTGAGCAACAAAAATTTCACGGGGGATAGAGGTTTCATAGTCATTCATTTTATGACAGACCTGTTCCTTAAGGTCAGAGGAGACCTGGATATAACTGATAAAACAAACTTTCCATATTCCCACCCATGCGATGCCAGAGGAGATGATGGTTGTGTTGTCCACGTGCCATACTCTCCATTCCACAAGTCCCATTGAAATAGTGCATAAGATCCAGCCTATTGTACCAAAAGCAAAAGCTGCTAGTTGGAGATGAGAACTGCTGACGAGGGAGGTCATGGTCTAGAGCGCTTCAACAAATGTCACAATTCTGTTGCAGGCATATTAGCTGTCCAGGCACTTCGGAGGTGCTGAAAAAAAAACAGTATGTCATTAAGGATACAATCATATTCATGTGTATGTGTGTGTACATACACAAGAGAAAGTACACTTACAGAGGAAGAATGAATGGTGGTCTCCTTAACGGGGATGAATTCTTGAAGGTTAGTGTTTATAACTGAATAATTTCAAAAGGGATAGCCGTGTCAGTCTAGTCCAGTAAAAAAACAACAAGCAATTGTGTGGCACTTTAAGACTAACAGATTTATTTTTTGCATGAGCTTTCATGGGAGAAGATCCCACTTCCTCAGATGCTTCGAAGCATCTGAGGAAGTGGGATCTTCTCCCACGAAAGCGCATGCAAAAAATAAATCTGTTAGTCTTAAAGTGCCACACAACTGCTTGTTGTTTTTATAACTGAATAACCCCTAGATTTTCTTTCAATTCACATTTTTTGAATGGTGGAGGAAAAAAAGTCCTCTTTGGCAAGAATTATGGGATTTAGTTTACATTCATAAACCAAAAGGTAAACTTTGTGTATTTCCTGAAGTTAGTTTCCTCATTGCTGCACAGTGTTACAAAAGGTTTTGTTTCCAGTTTTCATGTAATTTACAGTTATAAATGGAGTCTTTAGAATAAGAAATCAAAATTCAGTATCTACACTTAAATAATGTAGAGCAACAGCAGAAACCCTGTTTCCTTTTTCTTGGCAATAGCATTTTCAGTGTACTAATCCAGTAAGGACAACTAATAAGAATGGTGAATTGTTGTATCCTGCACACCAAGAATCAACTGACATTAATCACATGTCCAGAGAACACCAAAACATTTTGTGGTTTGACTACAATTGTTTTAGCTGTAGTGATCTATCTTCATCTTCTCATTTTGTCTTTGAGGCCTGGAATTTTTACCTCTAATCACCGTTCAGTGTTTAATTTAAGAATGTTTACAGCAAACAGAAAAATATTGTGTTACAATTAGAGGGTCTTTACATCTTCTAAAATCTTTTTATAAATGCTTTTAGTAGGTCTTACAACTTTGAAGTCTGAAATCCTCTGTCTATCCACAGGGGCCCTGTAAGCTTCTTTTTTCTGTCATTGTACCTCAACTTGGGCCTAATTTTATACAGAATGAAAACAAGTGATCTGAAAGCATCAGCTTCTACATTTGTCCCTACTAAAATAATGGCTAATGGTGAAAATATAAATACCAGCATTTTTAATGATTAAACTAATAATGTTTTGGCAGAAAAGTCTAAATTATTCTTGGATTGATGGTAGTGTTTAAGACTGAGTAGAATACCATCA
Organism: Podocnemis expansa; assembly: GCA_007922195.1. Taxonomy (NCBI): domain Eukaryota; kingdom Metazoa; phylum Chordata; order Testudines; family Podocnemididae; genus Podocnemis; species Podocnemis expansa. The sequence continues at coordinate 25,841,995 of ML681989.1, read as the reverse complement.
TTTTCACTGTCCTCCGAACCTATATACAGAAATAACATTTTTCTAGTGTCTTAGATTCACAGATCATGACACACTATAATACATCCAGCTTTCTCAGTTCTGATCACCATGAGATACTAGTGTAATATGTCAATCCTTGGCTCATACATGGAGTTAACCAACACCATTCAAATTAGCTACGCGTATTTGTGAGGCAAAATACTTTTTCACTTAGAACTGGGCCGAGACCCCCAGCTGTTTCACACAGGCTTTCAAATAGCTGTGGCTATGATCCTTTGCCAGGATTGACTGTTGGACTTGACTTATGCAGACCTCACAAATACCAAACATCTTTAAATTCCATGAGCTATCCAGTCTCCTTTTTCTTCCACCTTTTAATAATAGTTCAAATATAGTTTGGAATTGGGGCTTGATTCAAGAAAGACAAAATATTTGAATTTTTTTCTTACAACACGTAGATATAGAGTAAGGGTTATGAATGATAACACATTTTTTTCTATTTACTTAACCTTTTTAGAGTTTCACAGATATACTGATATCTAGCTAACTGCTTTTCTTTACAAAAAAAATCTAGCTGTGTTTGTTAAAGTTTTTATTTTGTTTTGTTTTTTTAAATCTTGGGTAAAAACAATCTAACAGTCTCTGTATCCAATAACATACTGTAAATCTGGGCAAAAATATTCCTTCTTGACATATTTGCATGTTATATACTTACTTCAGCATTGAAGATAATGCTAGAGAAAAGAAGATAGCTAAGGCAGTTTTAGGCACTAGCCAAGTACAGTATCTACTTCAGTCTGATCTTTTCAGCTTCCATCGCACTTTTGTATTTCAGACAGAATCCAAGATGCCCATCTCCTCTGGGAAGAAGATAATCTCCTTATTTCAAATGTTTATTTAATCCATTTTTGTTGTTTTGTCAAAATGCATTACATTAATGAAGACTCTTCAATATGGTGCAGTATTTAATCATTTCTTTTAAAGAAATCAGTAATTAATAGATACTAACCACCACACTAGTATTACAGTGCCATGGGAAATTGTAGGCAGCATGTTTTCTGTCTTAGTTTGACATCTGCGAGTACAGCTATTGTATTTGTCTAGGACTGAGAACACTGTATATAAAATTTTCATTGTTGACTTATCTCTGTTGTTATGTAAGTCAGATGATTCCAGTGGAACAAAGATAGGTCAAGGTTGAATACTTTTGAAACTCCTGCCTTTTGTGCATAGACCAATACTCTATATTTATACACCACTGGCAAGTAACCTCCAATCAACAGCTAACTGCTGCCAAGTAAAACACGCAAATTTCACAAGCAAGTCAGTATCACAAACCATCATAACTCATTAGAGCATGGACTCATCCTCATGTACTTTGATTTACTGTTTGTTTTCTTGTAGATGTAAGGGAGATTATGCTTCTTGATTTTTATTCCCGCTGCCAAACCAGTACGTGTTACATTAGTACAGGAGTCTGCAACCTGTGGTTCTGGAGCCGCACGTGGTTCTTTGGCTGCCTCCTTGCGGCTCTGGGCTTCTGGCTCCTGGCCCTCATCCTCCACCGCCACCATTGGGGGACCCTGCTGGCAGTCCACTCCTAGCTCTGGCCCCAACCCCAGCCACCAGGGGACCCTGCAGGTGGCCCCTGCCAGGCTCCAGGCTCCCCCTTCCCACCAGGGGACCCTGCAGAGGGCCTGGTTCTGGGCTCCTCCCCTTTCCAGGCGGCCATGTGGCAGCTCCCTGGCCCTCTACCAGGAGGTTACACCCATTGCGGCTCTCAAAACACTTGGTTATTGAAGGAATTTTTTAAAATGGCTCTTCTTATCCTTTGGCTTGCTGAACCCTGCATTAGTAAGAACTTTGCACAGAAGATTTGTACCTTAGCTTAGCACAGTTATCAGAAGAGATAACAGGGAATTTAAAAATGAGGAAGGCTGATTTGCAACTTTTCATCCTTTCTTTCTTTTATAAAGACTGATTTTATTAAAACTTGCAAAAACGTTTGTTGAAGTTTAAATTTAAAAAGAAGTAAGACTCTGAAATGCACTAGAAACCACTGGATTGTTTTAGGATGCAGAAACGTGTCTGCATATTCTAGCATGCTCAGAAGAGAAATGTGCAGGGGATAAACATTTTGCTCTCTCCATTCCTTGCGGGTGTGGCGCCTTTAAATCCAGGTAAACAACGCAGGCTTATCTTCCATTCCTGTTGCATTTATCAAGTGCGATAAATGCATTTGCTTGTCTTTAAAAGGGCCACAGGACTCGTTTTCCTGAGCATTTTCAAAATTTATTGAATGAAAATGCCATTCACCTGCAGAGGGCATTTCTCATCAAGATTTCACTGGGTGGTTTATGACTCAGCAAACTAACAATGTGCTTTGACTTTATGAAATGCCAGAGAATGTATTGTTAGCTTGAACTACTGCATAGTGCATTCAAATGCCTTGAAAACACTGAGCTTACTATCAGTTTGGACTTTATCTATTGTGCTCCAAAATTACACAGCAAAGTTCTGACAGAGCAGTTGGAGAAAGCAGTTTGGCAGCAGTATGCAGACACAGCCAGGCACACACTCTGAAGTAATAGTACTACATTTTAGGTGCCAAATTCAACCTGGCTGTAACCAGACACTATTTTCATAGGCTTCAGCAGGGGATGCATCTTATTTTATCAAGACTGAACAAGATTGAACACATTCAATAAGAATGCGGCCTCAGGGCCAACCCTAAGGAGGGTGCAGGGCCCCAGGCAAATCACCCTCTGTGGGGCACCCACTACCTCCCCAGAACTGGGGGAGTGGGGCCAGCCAGCCCAGGGGAGGGGCAGGTCCCTGCGCTGGCCATCCCATGCAGGGGACAGGGTCAGCCGGTGAAAAGCAGCAGCTCAATTCAGCACTGCCGGTTGGCCCCCCCAGCCATGCGCGCTGCTTTCAGCTCTGTGCCCAAGCAGCATGGAGAGGGCAGGAGATAGTGTGGCTGGGGGGGTAGTGAGTAACGATATGGTCCCTGCACTGCCCCCCCACCACTGCTCCGACACAGAGCCAAAAGCAGAGTGCGTGGCCGGGGGGGGCATGTTGCTGCCCCCCCCACACACACACACTTGGCGCTGGGCCTGATCCTGCCTCACTGGGCCTCATCCTTCCTCCAGCCAACTTCATGGGGCCCCCCAAGGCACGGGGCCCTGGGCGGCCACCCCTCTCACCCAACCTTAAGGACGGCCTTGAGTAGCCTTCAAAAGAAGCTAAAAACTGCATTTTTTAATTGAGATTTTTGGTCGTGCAAATATTCCTCTAAAATGCCTAAGTGAAAAAGTGGAAATTCAGTTGTTGCTCAGAACATTTAGCTCTAGACTGAATAAAGTACTTACAAAACTATACTGTAAGGAAATAATCCAACACTAGCATCAAAATGGATTAGATGATTTACTGGATTGTTTCAGTCTCTGATTTCTATGAATATCTGAAATTTATGTCGTTAGCATAGTAAAACTACCTAAAGAGTATGAGTATCAGAGCGAGAGAACAACATTAAAAAACCCCATATATTTCCCAAGAGAAATGATTCTCTGTTCAAACCAAGACAAACGCTTTTCTGAGAATATGGCCGGATTAATGCTTACTCACTTTTGACCTGGGCCTAGGCTTCAAGCTCCTTAAACATTAAAAATCTCTGTATACATATTTCTTTTAAAAGACTATTTTTTAATTAAAAATGATAATGCAACATTACCTGAGGCTGCAGAGAGCCCCAGAGATATGCTCTTGTTGCTAGGAAATTATTATAGGTCCTCCCAGCTGCAGGGCAAAGCAGGTCTTCTCATGACCATCTCTAGAATGACCAGTTCCAACCTTAACTAGAGTCACCACCAGGCACCTCTAGAATTACACAAAATGCCAGCGGCTACCAGTGTATGTTGTCATGGTTTTTGTGAAGATTCGGCTCAGGAAAGGAGTTTCCAAGGAGCATTGAGAATCTGAAATGGGAATGTGGTGAAAAGGTATGTCAAGTTTATGTTGGTCAGCAACTGCTACTCATCTGATAGTTCCTTACTCTTGCTTTGTCTCTTACTATGCCCTTTATTTCATGCTCCACTGAGACATTGTCATTTCATTAGTATGTTGCATCTCGCACTAACTTCATACAGCAGAAGTGAATAAAGGCAGAATGTCAACTTGAAAGCATTAGATGGAGATTTGTAGTCTATGGAAAAGAGAAAACCACAGCAATATGATAGAAGAGGATATATTTAACAAGCAAATAAAGAATCCCAGTTAATCCTATTGTCTGATTGCCTATTCTAGTCAAAATATTGCTTGGTAACTATTGGCTAGCCCTGGAGAATAAGAGAGATGAGCAAAACTATATATCATGCCATAGACAAAGAGCAGGCCGTGATTTTCTTCCCATCAGTTTTGAAGATCTAGCTTGTGGTGCCATTTCTCCAGTTTTGGTCTTGCAGCTTGTGGAAATGAGAGGGAAAGCAGCTCACCCTATGAACTATGATTTCACCAGAGAGACTCATACCTTTTCTTGTCTTAATGCTGCCTAAGAATGATACTTCTTATGATATTGCAGTTATTCAAGAAATAAAACTCCCCTGTTCTTCGACATAGGTAAGATTTGCTGTCATGGCCATGTGTGCTACATTTCTAAGTGTTGAGAACAAACGAAATGCAATCCTTTCATAACTCATTCTGAGACCAGGTACACACTGAAAGTTGTCTTTCTTGGCACTTCTTTTATTCCTCCGAGTCCCAAAGGACTAAGTGATAAACACTTGTGGCTATGTTACTCTCAGCTCAGAGAAACAAATAACAGCAAACCTTTTTCTATTTTGGGTTCCCTGATACATATAGTGGAGAGCTCTTTCTAATGACTCTTTAACACCTTAGATTACATTCATTAACTGGATTGTCCAATCTTTTTTAAAAATCCCATCCTAGTCAGAGACAGACAAGTTTAAACAACAGCTGGTGGATGAAGGAAGAAGAGGAAAAAGATCTTTCAATGGCTGATATAAACTGTTATTTTATTTGTGCATTAAATGTTATTACTGGGGGACTCTTCAAAAAGTTCTGGGACTTGAAGTTCAGATGGTGAGTTCAAATTCACTGTATCATTTGTGATTTGCCTTTATCTGACCCTTATGACCCTTCTAGTACAACACTTCCCACATTACAGGCTCTCTCTTTCTTCCATGGTCTTCTTGCAGTGGAGAAGGTCCTGGAGTATCCTGCTTTTTTGGGTGGCTGACAGAACTTCTCATTCATCTGCAGTTTCTGCAAGGAGCAGTTTGATGAGCATACAGTATGGAAGGGTCCTCATGTTCCTATGGTCATGGCTGCAGGCCTATCTGTGGCTCAGAGCACCCACGCCTCAGATATGAGGCTTTCTTTCTGCTAGTCTCTGGGGTGGAATCACATGATTCTCCCACTGTTGGACCAGGATCTGGGCTACAGCACACCATGGATCAACTGTGTATACCCTTGACTGGTTTTGGTTGCCTGTGGTTCTCCCCTTTGAGAGCTTGTGACCAGTGGTGAATACAGTGACCCCAAACAACTGTTTCAAAACAACATGTCCAAATGGTCTTATTTCAAAATAATCATTTCAAAATAACAGATGTCTCGAAAGCATGCTTTCCCTTAATTCGAATTAACATTTTCTTAATTCGAATTAACTTATTTCGAAATAAGGACTTTATTTTGAAATAACTCATTTCAAAATAACTTATTTCAAAACGATGATGTATGTGTGGACATAGCCTAGAACAGTAAAGCATCTACACTTAAGTCCATTGTACCTGAAGGCTACCCCAGAGCCCTGCTCTCTGGAGGATCGTGGTTACAAGTCTGTTTCCTAATAGTGTCTTCCTTTGAGAGATTGTCTTTACAATCAGGCCAAAATTCTGTGTTCCAGCTTTCCCAGCTTGGATTCCTCTGTGGCTACAATTTGAGACTGTCAGTCCCTCAACATAATGTCCAGTGGGCTTAGCAGGGTGTCACGTCAAAGAAAACAGGTCAAGAACTGTCCCTTCAGTGTGCTTCTTACAGGAAGTGGAAGCTTGGTCAGATGACCAAGGAGGCATATAAAGATATTGCTAGGGACTGCAGGGATAAAATCAGAAAGGCCAAAAGACAAATGGAGTTGCAGCTAGCGAGGGATGTAAGGGATAACAAGAAGGGGTTCTACAAGTATGTTAGTAACAAGAAGAGGATCAGGGATGGTGTAGGCCCCTTGCTGAATGGGGCAGGCATCCTTGTGACAGAGGATGAGGAAAAAGCTGAAGTGCTCAATGCATTTTTGCTTCAGTTTTCACAGGCAGGGTCAGCTCCCAGGCCACTACCATGGGTATGGCAGATTGGAGAGAAGAGAGGCCCTTGGTGACGGAAGGTCAGGTTAGGGACTGCTTAAAGAAGCTGGATGTGCACAAGTCCATGGGGCCAGACGAACTGCATCCAAGAGTGCTAAGGGAATTGGCCGATGAGATAGCCGCACCGCTGGCTGTTATCTTTCAAAACTCATGGAGAACGGGGGAGGTGCCAGAGGACTGGAAAAAAGCAAATGTAGTGCCTATTTTCAAGAAAGGGAAAAAGGAGGATCCGGGGAATTATAGACCAGTCAGCCTCACCTCAATCCCTGGAAAAATTATGGAGCAGATTCTCAAAGAATCCATCCTCAAACACTTAGAGGAAAATAAAGTGATCAGGAACAGTCAGCATGGATTTACCAAGGGTAAATCATGCCTGGCCAATCTCATCTCCTTCTATAATCAGATGACTGGTTTTCTGGATGCAGGAAGAACCGTTGATGTGATATACCTTGATTTTAGCAAGGCTTTTGATACAGTTTCCCACAGCATTCTCATTGACAAATTAAGGAAGTATGGGTTGGATAGGTGGACTATAAGGTGGATAGAAAACTGGCTAGATCAATGGTTTCAGCGTGTAGGAATCAATGGTTCCATGTCTAGCTGGCAACCAGTCATGAGTGGTGTGCCCCAGGGGTCGGTCCTGGGGCCGGTTCTGTTCAACATTTTCATCAATGATCTGGATGATGGAATAGACTGCATTCTCAGTAAGTTCGTGGATGACACCAAGCTGGGGGGACCAGTAGACACGTTGGAGGGCAAGGACAGGGTTCAGGGAGACCTAGATAAATTGGAACAGTGGGCCAATAGAAATCTTATGAGGTTCAATAAGGACAAGTGTAAAATCCTGCACGTGGAACGAAAAAACTCCATGCACTGCTACAGGCTGGGAAACATTCAGCTAAGTAGCAGCTCTGTAGAAAAGGACCTGGGTGTCATGGTGGATGGGAAACTAGATATGAGTCAGCAGTGTGCTCTTGCTGCCAAAAAGGCCAATGGCATACTGGGCTGCATCAAAAGAAGTATTACCAGCAGATCAAAGGATGTGATCATTCCCCTCTATTCTGCAGATCAAGGGATGTGATCATTCCCCTCTATTCTGCACTGGTGAGGCCACATCTAGAATACTGTGTTCAGTTTTGGGCTCCCCACTACAAAAAGGACAGGGACATGCTAGAGAGAGTTCAGAGGAGAGCAACCAAAATGATTAAAGGGCCAGAGCATAAGCCCTATGAGGAAAGACTGAAAGTATTAGGCGTATTTAGTCTGCAGAAGAGAAGATTGAGGGGGGATTTGATAGCAACCTTCAACTACTTGAAGGGATGCTCTAAGGAAGATGGAGCTTGACTGTTCTCAGTAATAACAGAGGACAGAACGAGGAGCAATGGTCTCAAGTTGCGGTTAGGGAGGTCGAGGCTGGATATTAGGATTATGACATGGTGGGATGTTGTAACTTTTCTGTTGGTTACTGTTTTTCTTCCTGTTTAATTATTCAGAACATCCTACAGTTCACATGCGTCAGAAATTTGAGGGTGAGAAGGTTCCTTGTGCAAACTTTTCTAAATTGAGATGACGACTTAGGTTGGTTATAAAATGAGCAAAACCTCAGGATTCTCATATATTTTTACTCACTGGCTTGTCCACCCCCTGATTTACATTTATGGGTTTGAGAAGACTAGTTTCTGTTCTCATCTCTAAATTTCTCTTTTTTAGGATTGATTATTAGATTTGTTTGTGTTTGAAGGAGGCAGCATTGGGGCCAGGAACAACGTGGGATGGGTTCTACCCAAACATGTGCACCAACGTTCCCTGTAGGCTGCATGGGTGGGCAGGCACACAACAGCCGTTGCTCACCAGCACAGGCAACACTGCCACCCATGCACGGCTGGCAGCAGCAGCCCCTTCTCAGCCTGGAAGACACGTTCTTCTGGCCAGCAGGGAGCTGCTCCAGGCTGGGGGAGTTTTTAAATCTCCTGCCCTGAGCGTGCTCAGACGCATGCTCATGGCGGGAGCAGCCTATGGCCAGCCAGGTAGCAGCTCTAGAAGCCAGGTAAGGGGGAAGAAGCCTTGGGGGTGTCAGAGATGGGGAGCCGGCGTGGAAAGGGCACACGGAGGGGGTCAGCAGGGAAGGTCTGGAGGGTTGGGGAGCCAGCAGGAGGGTTAGGGAAGGGGTCAGCTTGGAGCCTGGGGGAACTGGTGGCCGGGTGAGATAAGAAAGGGGTTGGAAGAGTCAGCAGGGAAGGCCAGGGGTTTGGGGAGCAGACAGGCATGTTAGGGAATGAGTCAGCTGGGGGCCTGGGGAAGCTGGTAGCTGGGAGGGATAGGAAAGGGGTCAGGGTAGCTAGTGCCTGGCAAGCAGGTCGTGGGGGGAAAGGTTGGGGGATTAGGGAGCCAGCGGGCGGGTTAGGGAAGGGGTCAGACTCCGGGCCTAGGGGAGCTGGTTGTCAGATGTGATAGGGAAGGTGTTGGTGGATCTGGTGCTTGGCATGCAGGTTAGGGAAGGGGTAGGGTGGGGTGGGGTGGGGTCGGCATCTTGACTAAGACCAAAGAATGTTAGTTCATCACACTGAGAGAACAGCAGGTGGCAGGTTTTTGGACAGCACCCCATTTCTAGTTAATCTGTATACAGATAAAGTTATTAATTTAAAAATACCCTTCCTCATTTTTAATCTTTTATAAGGTCACTTCTAAGATGAGGCAAATTGTCTCTCTCCATGCTGAACTGAAGAGATTATAAACTGCCACTTAATAATGAGTGATTCATTTTATACTCACACACACTAGACTGTAGCCCTCGGACCTTAAATGCAATCTACATGAGGTGCAATGAGTAATGACCTTTCTGAAATCTTACTTTTATGGTTTAAGTGCTTAGCAGTTGCCCTGCTGGTATGTTTGAATGCACTCTTTTAAACCCTCATGCCATTTTTTTTGTTTAAATGGTCCCCACAAATCTCTCTCAGAATATCTTCAAACCATTAGTTAGCACTAGTAATTACTCAATAATTGAAGATCAAGTTTCTCCATTTTGTAACTGCATGATAAGCATTCCTGCAAACATCAGCAACAAACCTTCCAGGTCCTTAGTTATTAGACTAGACTGTAGAGCTCATTACAGCTAATCAGGAATTTTTAACCCCCCCCCCCCCCCATGCTGATGTTGATACCAAAACTTTTTCTAGAGATGTAACAGTTTTAATAAAACTCTTGTTTAAGCTGCTTCTCTCCAGGGCAAAACTCCTGGTCAAAGTGAGAGATCAAACAGGTCTCCGAATAGGCGATTGATCGAGGCACCCATTTAGAATGTGTGAGGCTAGGTTCAAGTCTCTCCCCCCCGGCTTCAAATTATGGACCTGATGTGTTTGTATATACCAGGGGTGGCCAAACTTATGGAACTCAAGAGCCACACAAGTTGATTATTAAACCTTCAAGAGCCACACTGAGGCATATAGCCATATACTTTTACCTACTAAATTTATTTGCTGACGCTCTTCTGCAAGCCACACCTTTTCATTCAAGAGCCACATGTGGCTGCCGAGCCGCAGTTTGGCCATGCCTGGTATATAGCTACAGATAGAGCCATCTGCTTCCCCGCCCCATCGCCTGGGCTGACTGTTCCACCCTGGGGGCAGGGCAGGCCAGCCCAGAGGCTGGACCCCATGCTCCCAACCTGCCCCCGGCTCACTGTGGAAGGCAGCAAGGTAGACACAGAGCAGTGTGGCATTGAGAGGGCAGCAGCGCAGGTTCTGTTGCATGCCCCAAAGGAAGGTCCTGCTAATTGGTTGTGGCTGAAGTCTGTGATCCCTTTCTGGGAAAGGGAAAGGCTTTAAATCATGAAAGTCTGACTTCAGGTTTACTCTGTAGAAAGAGCAGTTTCTGTAGCTGCAGTAGCTTGTGGTCAAAACTGCAGCGGCTATGGGTGTGGGGAAGCCCCGAGCTGGAATAAGCATTAAGCACAGCTCTGTCTTAGAGCATGCCATGTCCCATGAATGATGGAGGCAGGGCTGGCTCAAGGGGTTGTGGCACCCCAAGCCAAATTTTGATTTGGCGCCCCCATCTCATTCATGGATGTTGAAAACCGTTTTCCAAAGTGTATAAATCTCCAGTGTCTGCCTGCAGAGGGATTTAAAGTGCACTCTGCCTACATGACTTAAGCTGCAGCTTGACTAACAGCACCTGAGGTGCTAGGAAAGAGCTGGAGAGGCAGGAGCCAGCCTGATCTCCAGGGGGGCTAGGTGCCCCTAAGAACTGTCACCTGAAGCCACGTCTGTCTCTTGCTTCGCAGTAGAGCCGGCCCTGGATGGAGGCCACTTATTCTTCCCTTCCAAGTGGCTCTGTGATGCATCTGAGACCCATTGGTCACTAAGTACTTTGTGCTCCTTCCCTCAGAGACCAACTTAGGGGCTGTATTTCCTCCAACAGCTGGAAGCTGATTTCTTGCTGCCAATTCCATGGGATAAGGGAAGAATCACCATCAGCATAGTTCCAAAGGGGCAGCCGTGTTAATCTAGTAAAGCAAAAAAAGCAAGGGGGAACTTACAGAATGGGATGACAATAAATGCAGGAGAGTGTAAGACATGGGATCAAGTCATACTGCAACAGCAAATCAGAGCATTTGTAAGGATTCAAACTCTAGGAAACAGCACTTAGGGGAGGATACAGTCAAATTACCTGTTATAATGTGAAAAGAATCCATAGTCAAGATTAAGCCCTGCTTTCACACAATCTAATCTGCATATTAATTCAATTTAGGCTGTTTCTCTTTGAAGTCTTGATGTCCCATTGATTTTCTTGAGGACCATTGTTAGCAAATCATTAATGGAGTGGTTAGGAAGATGGAAGTGCTCAGCAACTGGGTTTTATTTTTTTGTGTTGTGATTTCTGATGTCAGTTTTGTGCCAATTTATTCTGCATAGGGCAGCATTTCAGGCACATGATAGTATAAATCACATTAGTGGATGAGCAGGTGAATGACCCTTTGATGGAGTAGCTGGCTTGATTAGGTCCTATGATGGTGTCTTTTGTACAGATATGTGGACAAAGTTGGCAGCGTGGTGTGTTGCAGGGGTGTGAGCCTGCTTTAATGTTTCTGTTGTTAGGTCTGCAGTTGCTGGTGAGTATCTGTTTAAGGTACAGGGGTTGGCTGTAGGCGAGGAGAGGTCTGTCTCCCAAGGCTAGAGAGAGTGAGGAGTCATCTTTTAAAATAGGCTGTAGGTCCTTAATTGTGACTATGGATTCTTTTCCCATTATAACAGGTAATTTGACTTCACCCTCCCCTATGTGCTGTTTCCTAGAGTTTGAATCCTTACAACTGCTCTGATTTGCTGTTGCAGTATGACCTGATCCCATGTCTTACATGCCCCTGCATTTATTTTCATCCCATTCTGTAAGTTCCCCCTCTTCAAAGCATCTGACGAAGTGGGATTTTCTCCCATGAAAGTGCATGCGATAAATAAATCTGTTAGTTTTTAAGTGCCACAAGACTCCTTGCTTTTTTTGCTTTACTAGACTAACACGGCTGCCCCTTTGGAACTATGCTGCCATTGGAGATGGGGTTGTGAAGACCCTGCTCAACAGCTCACACTTGCTTCTGGGATCCTGAAAAGACTTGGAAGATTTCCATTTGGATTACAGGATAACCATAGGGTGGAAGGGAGGACAGCATCCCCAAAAGGATGATCAGATGCGAACTCTTGCATCCTGGCAAGTGCTATGATGACACAATAGAAATGAAATGCTACAAATGATTAATAATAAGCCAGTAAAATGCAGTATGGCTTTCCCTATTAGTAACCTCCCTCCTTGTTAGAAGATTTGTGCTGTTAGAAATCTAACGTAATTTTCAACACTTTGAAGGGAAAATACATTATAAACTCATCACTGTAACATCAATATGCTAAAATCACACAAAATACATTTTCTCTTTCCCCACTACCGTGACAATAACACATTTTACCAGCTTAATTTCATTACATTTTAAAATGTTTTCACTTACAGGTACGTTTAGCATTTGCTTGTGTTTTCCAATTAACGTTCAAGTCCCATGTTAATGCAGTTTTATTGCTGGATATAGGACATAGTTTACTAAGCAAAAGCTTTCGCTTGATTCAAATCTTTCATTATAAAGTAAGTTTAAAAAATGACAATGAAGAAATAAGGTAGATCTGTATTAGCAATATCCCGATCATTTATGGCTGAAAATGTAGTTCTTCAGTTACCAGTTAGGAAAACAATCTTTTAGGAAGCAAACAAATACTAATGCCTCCCTCTCTCTGTTCTCTACCAGACCTTCAGAAGCAATACAGAAAAAGAATCTTACTTTTGTGGGTCTGTGAGTTGCCTGAATCATTGAAGCGGAGTCAGTTGTTAAAGACCAGAGTCTGGACACACAATGCAGAGAGCGGGGTGGGGGGGGGAGGCACCTAGGCGAAATGGTTTGATTTTTCTGAACTATGGAATAGGTACCTTACAGTTCCTTTTCACTCTCCCACTAAATCAACAGAGACCTAATGAGGCAGTTAATCATTAACACACTATAACATATGATGTAAGTTTTACCATATAATTTTTTTACCCTAAAACATTTGCCAAAATATTGAAACAAGCATTTAAAATGCAATTTTCTGTAAAGTAATACTCCAGAATTATTGTCACAGTGATTAGAGGCTTTTAAGGTCAGGAGGAACCATTATGACCCTCTTGTGTGAGGTGGTGAAGAACACAGCTCATAGAATTTGAAAACATAAAGGGATGGTGTCAGAACTCTTTTCTCCTGTTCAGGTACTGCTATCACAGTTCTTGTGTACCTAAAATTCACGGTTAAGCCCTGGTGGTGAAAGAGAACACAGGAATAGGTTTCAAAGCAAGATGTGAAATATATTATTTGGTTTATCCTTTGGAAAAATAAATCTGAGCTGATATGTTCTCTTCTTGGCTGGAATTGTTTTGACTATATATCTGAGTAAGATTGTTAACACATTAATATTTCAATAAGAATTGCTCTAAGCCTGCTATCTTGAAATCCATCTTTCTTTCTTCCTGGTATTTTAGTCTTTTTCTGGTTTTTCCCTTTAGTGGGGGAAAAAAATGGCTCTGATTTTCTCATATGCATCCTCACCCACCTCCCATGTATTTCCCTCTGGTATGAGCCTGGAGTAATGTTTGTTATGTTCTAAAAGCTCTTACAGCTGGTGCACATTTGCAAGGCTATGACTTGGAGGCTGCAACCAATTAACAATTTCTACCTCCTGCAATAAGTATTGTGAATGGCCATTGCTCTCAATAAAGGGCTCCACAAAGAGCTTCCCCCCACACCACCTCACATCTCATCAGGGCCACCCAGAAGGGGAGGCCACAGGGACAACTTGCCCCAGACCCCCGCCAAGGAGGGGGCACCCTGTTTTGGCCCTTGCCCCAGCTTTTGACTCTATATGTCCTGGGGAACATTGGAGTTGGATAAACTAAGAGGGGCTTGGTAACTGGGAAGGTGGCCAGAATGAGCTGAGATAGGAGGAGAGCCAGGGGTGGGCAGAGATGGCAGGGCTGGTGGACAAGGCAAGTCTTGGGAGGGAGGGAGACTCATGGAGAAGGCAAGAGAGCAAAAGCAGCCGAGCTGCCTACCAACACGCAAGGCCGTACTACAGCAGGGCGAATGGGGCTTTGCCCTGGGTGCCCCAGAGTGGCTCCATTGAGCCACTCTCTGAAAGGGAACATTGTAAGGTGCACATTCTGAGTGGAACATGCCCTGGGTGCCGAAATGACTAGTTATGGCGCCGCCAAGATGTATAAGTTGGATGTATGGAACAGTGAGGAGGGGGCCCTCACATCAAATCTGCCCCAGGCCTCCTAAGTTCTCTGTGGGGCCCTGCATCCCGTTCTCCCTCCCCTGTTATGTTTCGTGAGGTGGATTGTTTCCCTGATTTAGTCTGCAGGTAACATGGTATGGTCCCATGAGTGAGGGTGCTGGAACTTTCTCTTTTGGTTGTGGCTCCTCCAGGTGAAGATTCTGTCTTCGATTTGGGATGATAGGGGTTATCAATTACATTATTTTGTTGCCCAGGCTGTTTGATTGTTGGCTGTATGATCACGTCAGGATGTTAGAAGATTAGGTACAATTTTGGAGGGGCAGATTGTTGTCCTGATTGAAGGTTAGCTCCAGTCCTTGGATGCTACATCTGTTGATTCACAGCATCAGGCCTTGTGGCAGTAGGTTATGTCAGCTAGCACACAGATTTCCTTTCTGGTGGCTGGTCATGGCACGCATGTGGGGCAATGCATTTGTGGGTAATGGGTAAATGCCCTGCCTATAAATGAAGCCCCAGTTCATCTCTACATTGGGAGAGTAGGACCAGGGTCTTGAGGACTCTCCCAAAACTGTGACAGATATGACAATTTTCTGCAATACCCTTGGAAGACCTTTTTTGAATTATATTTAATTGTCATTGGGGTCTATTGTAGTTCATTAATGGCTTAAACCTTAAGTTTTATTGAAAGATGGAATTGTATGTCACCTCTCAAGGGAAGATTTGCAAGATCTGGAAATTCAAAGGACCATACTGAACAATGTGTCAGACAGGAGTGGTTTTTGAACTAATAAGTGCACAAAGTGGTTTTCCTGGGGAATAATTAGGAGAAAGTGAATGCAAATGCCCCATCTTCAATTATGCACGTACCTACTCCTTTGAGGCTATGCTGTGAGGAATAATCCATTGTCTGCAAATTACCTGTTATATGAGGACAAGATCAAAAGCCAAAATTATACATAGGAAAAGCTAAAGTATTCCTGGTTGTCCTGGACAATTATGAACTCGTAACCGTCGGAAAACCCAGTTGGGAGTTTTGAATAACTGACACCTATGAAAGTCCAAGGTTGGATTTGGCGTGACTTCCAGGAAGCTTTTTAGCGTGCATGTTGAGGATTTTTGTTTGTTTGTTTTTGTTTGCTTGTTTTTATATGTTTACTTTGCAATGCTTGTACCTTAAAAATAAATCGTCTTGTTTACAAAGAGCTGCATGGTAACTGAAATTTACGAGTCATTACACCATTCATAGTCTCTGGAAACAAAGTAGGGTACAAATGTGATAGATACTGGCCTTTTTAGACATTCTGGCTTGCTGGGGATATCACAGTGTAGGTAGGTAACTGAGCAGCCTGAAAAAAAAACCTTCCGGAGGAAGAAAGAAGTGGGTGTCTGCCAAAAAAGAAGGTGTAGTTTAGGAGCCAGAAGCCAACAGTGGGTGCTCTTGGTAGACTAGGAGGGGGGACTATAGGTGCAGCTCACCTGAACTGTGACGGTGGCCATTCCTGTGCAGTAACAAACCTATTATCTCTATACCTGGAATAGGAGGGCTCATATGAGTCTTGGACTAAGGGAGATGATCACACACAGAAAAGTCTGACACATGGTAGAGGAGCCCTCCTCACTCTCCTTCCTTCATTACTGCTGCCAGGATGTTTTGGCACTCAGAGGTTGGTCTCGACTGAGTCACCACGGGTAAGTGTACTGTTGAATGAAAGTACAGGCACGTGGCCAAAAATTTCAGATATGGAAGGCTGGCTGCTTACCCCAGCAAGAAAAAATTGTGACATTTTAAAGATTAAAAGATGCATAAAAAATAAGACACTGATAGGTCCGTCAACCACCACCGCAGGACAATGGCATTCTCTTTCAGCTAACTTCTGGAAAGCTTTGAATGTGAGAATGGAGTCCATAAGGTAGTCAGCACTGTTTCTGAATTAAGGGGAAACATAACATGACCAAGCTACTGGGGTATGAAAATTGATACAGGCCCTCATTATCATGTTATTGTGCTTTGGATAGCAACACTGGGCACTTAGTTGTTAGCAGCAACAAATTATTAAGGAGGGAATGGAAAATATGGAAATTTTCTGCCTTCTGCTTCCTGACTCCCACTTCCCACACCTTGTTTGTTGTATCTAAATGGTACTTGGATTCTCAGTTAGAAAATGAAACTTCTCCTTTCTATGAGCCTGATCCAAAGCCTACTGAAGCTCTTTTCAGTAATATCAAAGAGCTTTGGATCAGGTCCTGGGTTTTCTGTGGTTCATAGTATCGTATGTTAGACAGCATGGAGCTGTAAAAATTTGCTGTAAATGAATTTTCACTACCTCTGCGGGCCAGGAAAACAGGCTGAAATCAAGATACAGTGCTGGACAGTGACTTTAGAATCAGCCTCAAGCAAGCATCAGTGAATAACTTCACAACCCCGGGAACAGACCAGAGAACTAATGGCAAAAGTCGCCCCTTTCTACTCTGGGAGGAGAAAAGTAAGTTTCTTCACCTCCTTCCGTGGAACAACTGATGGCTGGCTCCCTGTGCACCTGGCCAGTGAGTGTGGACAGTGAGTTAAGGGACTGGGAGATCAGGCATGGAAAAACTGGGTCTGGTTTTGTTTCATATTTTCATCAAGGATTTAAATGATGGCATTGAGAGTCTACTTATAAAGACTGTGAATGATACCCAGCTGGGAGGGTTTGCAAATACTTTGGAGGATAAGATCACAATTCAAAATGATTTGAATAAACTGGTGAAATGGTCTGAGGTAAACAGAATGAAATTCAGTGAAGACCAGTGCAGAGTACTCCACTTAGGAAAGACCAAGCCATTGCACATATACAAAATGGGCAATGACTGCTTAGGAAGGAGTACTGCAGTAAGGGATCTGGGTGTCATAGTGGGCCACAAGATAAATATGAGTCAACAGAGTAACACTGTTGCAAAGCAAGCCAACACCATTCTGTATTAAGAGGAGTATAGTAAGAAAGACGCGAGAGGTGAATTGTCCACTCTACTCTGCCCTGACTAGGCCACAACTGGAGGACTGTGTCAAGTTCTGGACACCTCATTTCAGCAAAGATGTGGAGAAACTGGAGAAAGTCTGGAGAAGAGCAACAAGAATGATTAAAGGTCTGGAACACTTTACTTATGAGGGAAGATTGAAAGACTTAAGTTTATTTAGTCTGGAAAGAAGAGACAGAGGAGACATGATAATAGTTTTCAAGTACCTAAAAGTCTGTTACCAGGAGGAGGCAGAAAGATTATTCTGCTTAACTTCCAGTGATGGGACAAGAAGCAATGGTCTTAAATTAAAGCAAGAGAGGTATAGGTTGGACATTAGGAAAAAAATTCCTAACTGTCAGAGTGATTAACGATTAGAATAATTGCCTAGAGAGGTTGTGAAATCTCCATCATTGGCAGTTTTTAAGAGTAGGTTAGACAAACACGTCGGGGTGGTTTAAGAGGGTATTTGGTCCTGCCATGACTGCAGGAGACTGGACTTGATGACCTCTCATGTTCCCTTCCAGTTTTTGATTCAATGCAGGAGCACTGCTAACCTAGAAAAAGACCTGGGGCTCGGGCACTAGGACGTGGGGCTCACGCGCTTTAAGCTCACTGCCGCGGCAGACCTGAGTCCTGCCGGGACTCAGGGCTTGAGCCCCATAAGCCCAGCGCCAGCAACAAACAGGCAGGGGGTGAGTGATTCTGTGTCACCCCCCTGCCTGTTTGTCTGCGGCAGGAAATATCAGGCGAGGAGCCCCTGTTCTAGCTACCACGGCAAGCATCGCTATCTGACAATTATTCTCTCCTACACTCCTGTATGGCAAAGACAGAACTGAACCAACTGAGCCAACAGTGATTATCACCCAGCAATAAGCAAGTGACAGTACCTGTCAGCAATCACTGGCTAGGAGCAGGAAAATAATTTCTCCTGAATGAGTCCAGGCTTTCCTTGTACTAAAACAAACAGTTCCACAGTCTACTACAACCTGTTTTTTTTTTTTATCTTGATCCAAAGCTTGGACCTTCTTGTGGCTATCAATTCCATTCCTAAGGAAACAGAGAAATTTCTGTATGACAAGCCAATATTAATAACTGATATCAATGTTTACATAGGGCCAGATTCAAAGCCCCAAGTGTCTAAGAGAACTGGGGCCCAGTTCAGCACCAACCCAACTTGGTTTTCTGTTTAAATCAAGCAAAATGGTTGCACTTGATATCAACATGAAACTTGGCATTTGTATATAGTCTGGCACTGAAAATTTGAGCTTGTTCAAACAACACTCAAAGCAAACTCTTGGGCGTGTGTCTGAAGCCACATAGATTGAAACTGAAAAAAAAAACCAAACATGCACACAAATCCCTTTCCAAAACTATAATCCAATCTAACTTCAACCCCAAATTTGAAATTGAGAGCTAAGAAAAACTTTATCCATAACCAACAAGTGAATTAGCTCCAGTGTGATAGAGAACTTGCTTAGTAGAGAAGTAGGAGCAGGAATAATATGTTTTCTCCATCCTCCAGGTTGGGTCACAAATGCTTCCTCAAGGAGACTTTCAGTGAAATCAAAAGACAACAAATTTGATAAGGGGAAATCCTTTATCATACAGTGAATATTTGCTCGTGGAAATCATTGCCACAAGATGAAATTGAGGTCAAGCGCATAGGAAGATTCATTCAAAGGATTCGGTATTTATATGGATAACAATAGCCCAAATTGTTACACCAGTACCGACTAAGGAAAAAACAACCCCCAAAATTTCAAACAAACCTGAGTATTTGAAAAATGGTAGTACTTCTGCATATAAGCTGACCACTAACTAGGAGTCAGAAAGAAACTTTCCATATGAGCAGGTTATCCTATAACTTCCAGTTGGATGGGTTTTGGTGCCTTCCTTTGAAACATCTGAAGTTCACTAGTGTTAGAGATGGGATTCTGGACTAGATGGATCACTGGTCTGAGCCATTCTGGCTAGTCCTCTGTTCCTGAGCCTGTGCATGTAATTCTCACATGATGTGGTGAGGAGCTGGAGGTGGTTACTAAATAAAGCTTGACTTTTCTCCTTGTGAGCATATCACTCTGACTCATTTTCCTTACTGAGTCACAATAACGTGGAATGATGAAATCCTGATCAAATGGCCCAAGATATTCTTTGCCCAGCCCATCGAGAAAGGCAACCATGGTTAAAATCATCCCCAATTACACTGGATTTCATATGGAAAAACTATAGAATCAATATATTTCAAAGGACATTCATTCTGTTCATACCCAAGGTGGCAGTTCTTAAAGGTGTCCTTCTTAAAGGAAACTGATTTATCAGTTGTACAGGATGGTAGACATCTCACTAGGATGCATTGGAGTGGTTGATGCAGTGATATGAAAGAATGGATATGTATCAGAAGCTTTGACTAGATCCTCAGCTAGTGTAAATGGATCAAGCTGTTGCCAAAGGAGCCCTCTGCATTTGCACCAGCTGAAGATCTGGCTCTCTTTGTCTGTGGTGCTTTTTTTTTTTTTTGTTGCTTTTGTTTTAGAAGAGCACAGATACCCTTGGATGTTCTTGTAGATATTTTACATGCCTCAGAGTTCTGGAAGAGCACATGATGCTTGATATTTTGTCCTTCCTACATCTAAAACACCTAGCCACCCAACAGAGTCAAAAAAAGTTTTCCTGTTGAGTACATACTATACCATTTAGTGGCATTACATACTGTATGGACTTGTAATCAGTGGATAGGTCACAGTCAGATTATTGAATTCCATGGGTCTCAATCAGGTGATATCCAGATTCTCTCCTCTTCAAACATGTATAGCCTAACATGCAGATCTGATGTTTGGAATAGCAGTCTTCTGGTTCCTTTTTCCAAACCCTCTGGGCTACTGCCTGTTTCAAAGATCAAGATGTTTGCTGCTCCTCTTCACAAGCAGATACATCTCCTGTCCTCAGACCTTGCTAGGGTTCATGGAAGATTGACATTAGCAAGGAACTAATGACCCATGAGAGCTGGCACAAGCTCCTTGTTCACAAATCTGGCCTTTTGTTAAAAGGAAAATTGCAAGTTTCCCTTTAAAAATTGTTCTAGCTCATTCCTTGGGGAACCAGCCTTCTACAGCATAATCTGTTTTCTCAGAAGGGCTCTCCAAAACCCTCATGGCTAGGGGTTTCATCCTGTGGCTGAGCTCAGGGTAGGATTTTTTCTTTGCAGCATAAAATATGGACTAAATGGTCAAGACTGGATTACTTCAGTGGGATTGGTGGGTGTTCAGTAATTCTGAATAGAAATTTAGGGGTCAAGCTTTAGGTTTGTCTCCCCACTTGCTCTCTTTCTCTACATACACATTCAAATGGTATCATGCCAGAGTAAGACTTTGCAAGATAGACAATATGTTGACTAAAAGACTGTCAATAGTCATCAGACTGAGGTACATGCTCATCATAATCACTGTGGCCAGATCAGTATACCCTTCTGTATTCTGTCAATGAGCTTTTTGCAGCACAAAGGTTAATGTTGAGATGTTGGCTGCACCAAAAGCTCTTGAAAGAAGTTTGGGCATGTTCCATCTGGCCACAACAGGAAATGTGAGCTTATTATAAGTCCATATGATAAATCAAAAAATGAGAAGTGAAAGAAAAGCCTTTTCTTCACATTAACTGTAAATCTATTTGACCGAGTAAAAGCTAACAAATCATTTGCTCAGCAAGAAATTGGTTATTTCCAAAGACTGGAACTTAAGAAAGCCAGACATCAAATCAAATCAAAAGCCCTTTTAAGACCACATATACTCTCTGGTTTTGGGGCTTTCATTATTATTCCCAGACAGCAACAAGCAGGTCATTATAAAATTAAAGACATGCATTTCCTGAAGATTTATTGATTAATATTATAGCTATCTTAGAACCCACTATATGAAAGGAGGATGTTGTCAACAAATATCTTGGTTGTCATTCTGGATTAATAAATCAGGTTTCTAGATTTTAGTGTGCATTCCTTATACTTTTCCATTTCCTGGGCACTGACTTAAGGTGTCATTTTCAGCCAAAATAGTCGTAAGAAAATTAAATTGCATATGTTGCTCTCAAAGAGAATGGAGTAAAGGAATCAAGAGAAAACACCACCCAATTGCAACTATTTTGAAAAGTTTTAAACCATCTATACCTTTAGAAAGTAATCTCACAATCGGATGACTGGACAATATTAAAGGGTCTTCCTATTAAGAAATTTGTGTGGAAAACCACTAGTAATTGCCAGATCACAATATTTCAACTGATCTCTACCCTGTCTAGATCTGCTCATAAAGATGTGCCAGCTGTTTTCTTCTCATATGCTTTTCTTACCCATTGTGCTACACAAGCCTGGTGCTACTTTGATTTTATAGATTTATAAGTCTTAAGGTCAGAAGAAAAAAAACAAGGAGTTGTGTGGCACTTTAAGACTAACAGATTTATTTTTCGCATGAGCTTTCGTGGGAGAAAATCCACTTCGTCAGATGCTTCGAAGATGGGTGAATTTACAGAATGGAATGAAAATAAATGCAAGGGGGTGTAAAACATAGGATCAGGTCATAAAGTAACAGCAAATCAGAGCAGTTTACAGGCTCAAACCATGGGAAGCCTGAAGTCAAATTACCCTTTGTAATGGGAGAAGAACCCATAGTCTCGATTAAGTCCTGCTTTCACAGAATTTAGCTTGCATATTAATTCAAGTTCAGCTGTTTCTCTTTGAACTCTTGATGTCCCCGCCACATCTCTGATGACGGTCATTAACAAATCATTTATCGAGTGATGAGAAAGATGGAAGTGCTCAGCAACTGGTTTCTTTGTTCTGTGATTTCTGATATCAGCTCTGTGTTCATTTATCCTTTTGTGCAGCGATCGTCCTGTTTGTCCAATGTATGAGGTGTTGGGTATTTCTTGCACATGATGGCATAGACCACGTTAGTAGATGAGCAGGTAAATGAGCCTTTGATGGAGTAGCAGGCTTGATTAGGACCTATGATGGCATCTGTTGTGTAGATAATGTGGGCAGACTTGGCAGTGTGGTTTGTTGCAGGGGTGTGTGTCTGCTTCAATGTTTCTGTTGTTAGATCTGTAGTTGCTGGTGAGTATCTGTTTAAGATTGGGCGGCTGTCTGTAGGCAAGGAGAGGTCTGTCTCCCAACGCTTGAGAGAGAGAGGGATCATCTTTTAGAATAGGCTGTAGGTTCTTAATGATCTGTTGCAGAGGTCTGACTTGGGGGTTATATGTGGTGACTAGTGGTGTTCTGTTGTTTTCTTTTTTGGGCCTCTCCCGTAGTAGAACCGAAGTCATCTGCAAGCTTAACACCATATGACAAGAAAACTAATCCAGGAATCTATCCTTGCAACAAACCCAGTTGCCAACTCTGCCCGTACATCAACTCCAGGGATACCATCACAGGTGCCAGCCACATCAGACACACCATCAGGGGCTCAATTCACCTGCACATCCACTAATGTGGCATATGCCATCATGTGCAAGAAATGCCCCTCAGCCATGTATGTTGGCCAAACTGGACTGTGCTTGTGCAAAAGGATAAATGAACACAAATTGGACATCAAAAATGGCAACATCCATAAATCAGTAGAACTTCCATCTCCCTGAACACTCAGTAGCAGACTTGAAAGTTGCCATACTTTAACAAAAAAACTTCAAAGAGAGGCTTCATGGTGAAACTGCAGAGCTGGAGCTGATTTGCAAGCTTGACACAGATGGCATCTGAAAAGGGACTTGGAATGGTTAGCACAAAAAGTGATTGTCCCTGTTCACACATTTTCTCCTTTTAATTAACTGATGTGAATAGGCACCATCTGCCCTCTGAAATGACTTTGTTAACACTTGCCCTCCTCCATCCTGGTACGTGTATATATACCTCTTAACTGTAGTTTCCACTTCATGCATCTGACAAAATGGGTTGGAGTCCCCGAAAACTTATACCCAGAGAAATCTGTTAATCTTTAAGGTGCCACAGGACTCTCATTGCTTTTGCTGTACACAGACTAACACGGCTACCCCTCTGGAAAATTCAGATAAGTGGTTCCAAGACAGATCCCTGAGGATCCTCCACTCGTAAACTACCTCCAGCCTGACAACGTACCTTTTCAATATGACCCATTGCAGTTGCCCGTTAACCAGCTCCTTATCCATCATTCAGTTCTTAAACTGGAGAAGATGATGATTAATATAACTAATAATTTCCCATGCAGAAATGTATGAAATACCTTACAGAAATCCAGGTAGATCAGATCTATTGCATTTCCTTTATCTAAAAAAATCAATTATGTTTTTGAAGCAAGGGAGCAGGTTGGTCTGGCACAAGCTACTTTTTGTAACATCATCTTGTATTTTATTCCAATTACCTTTCCCATTTTCCTTGTAGCATGCCATTTATGACAGGGTGTAAAATTAGAAAACAGTTGGCAATGATAAATATTTATCAAAAAGGTCACACAATTGTACCTTGCCATGTGATTGTGTAACAAAAGACCTTTTATAATGCAGTCATATAAAGGAATTGAGTCATGATGGCCACAGAAACTTTTAACTGTCAACTTCCTGGATTCCATGGACTGAAAGTCCAAAGTAAATGGTGCACAGATGTATTCTACATAATAAATACATAAAGATTGATAGAATTTAAGGCCAGAAAAAAACATTGTACCATCTAACTTTGATCTCTTAATACCACAGACCATTATGTTTCACAGAGTTATTGAGCCCCATAGCTTGCTTTTGTGTTTGGCTAAGCAAAATTTTCAGAAAGACATCCAGTCCTGAAGACATTAAGAGATGGACAATCCACCAATTCCCTTTGTAGTTTGTTTCAATGATTAATCACCCTCATTGCTAAAAATAATGTGCTTAATGTCAAATCTGAATGTGTGTGGCTTCAGCTTTCAGCCATTGGTTCTTGCTATGCCTTTTTTTTTTTTTTTTTGGTGTGGTTAATGAGTCATTTAGTAACCAGTATTTTATCCCCATGAAGGTACACTGTAATGAAGTCACCTCTCATTTTTTGATCAGCTAAAGAAATTGAGCTCATTTACTCCCTCACGATAAGGCATTTTCTTTGTGGCTGTTTCCTACACCCTTTCTAAATTTTCAGCATCCTTTTTAAACTTTGGACACCAGAACTGAATGCGGTATTCATTCCAGCATTAGTGTCACTAATCTTGCATACAGAAATAAAGTCACTGTCCTACTCACTGCTCCTCTGCTTATATATCCAATTATTGCATTAGCCCTTTTTACCACAGAATTGCCCTGCCCCTCTGAGTCTTAAATCCTTTACAAAGTAATTTTCCAGAATAGTCCCTGATTCTGTAAGTATAGCCTTCATTCCTTGTTTCTAGATGTATATGTTTGCATTTAGCTTTATTAAAGTACTTTGTGTAAATAGGCCCAGTTTACCATCCAGATTACTATCTGACTTCCTTATCCTTGTATCTCAAGTGATAACTACCACTACACCCACACCTGTTTTAGTTATCATCACACCTTTACATGTATGCTCAAAACTGCACAGGCTCCTGAATACAACCGTAACGCCCAGCTTTGCAAAACTGTTATGAAAATCTATCAGCCTATAAAGAAAAATCTACTCTTTTTATTTTGACAATTATGAGGAAACTGGTTGTATTTTACTTCCCTCATCTCCTCCTGCAAAAAAACCACTCACCACAGGAATGTAGTTGAGCAGAATTTTGCAAGGCTGCCATACAAAGCACAATGAAGGCTCATTACTTTCCAAAGGAAGAAGTTAAACAATATGGTACATACAGGTATTTTAGTTTGGTTTTTTTTTTTTTTTTTTTATATGGAATAGGGGGATAGAGCCAGGGCTGGATTAATGTAGAAGGTACAGGGGCTGAAGCTCCAGGCCCTGGCCTGGAGGGCGGCCCAGGTGCCAGTCACTAAATCATCCTCCCACCCTGCTCAGCGCCAGCAGGGCTTGCGAAGTGCTGAGAGTGCTCCTGCCCTGCTGGTGTGGGGGAGGAAGGCTTGCTGATGTGCAGCATGGCCTCCGTCCCAGTGTGGCCCTCCAGGGCCATGCCATGCACCAGTTGGTCCCACCTCTGGGGGAAGACCAGCCAGTGTGGGGCTGGGGTAGGACTGATGGCCTGCTCACAAGCTGGCATGCTGGGGGGGCAGAGGCCCTACGGTGGACCCCAGGCAGGAAAGCCCACGGTGGGCTGTGGGCAGCTGGTTAATCTGGCCCCGGACAGAGCTGTGAAACACAGGGGAGATTTTCAAAAATTTTTCTCTATGGTAGTTGTGTAAATCAGCGGTTCTCAACCACTGTGTCAGGACACATTACTGTGTTGCCACACAGTGGTATGCGTGTTACAGAGAACCAGTGAAATGGCTGGATTTAGCTTGGGGAGTGTAGGCTGATGTGTCTCCAATATGCCACTAAGCGTGTTGTGACCCACAAAAGGTGGAGAACCATTGGTATAAAGCATCCCTCATAGAGCCTTGAGGATACTTTTTCAGGTTTCCCTGCTTCTAAGGTTCCATATCATTGCTCTGCTGGTGAAGGAAGACGTAGAGGATTATGAATCTGACCTTTTCCCTTGCACGGCACCATTCAGTCACTGTTAGCATATTTGATTTTCTTTTGTTTCTCTGTGGAGTGTGTTCCAAGTGTCAGGGTACCAGTCATCGTACTTTTGGGAGTGGTAATGAACCACCTTCTTTGAACCGTGTCTGTACACCAGAACACCCAAAATAAATAATGCTATCTTCTTTGGCTTTTCCCGTAATCTACGGCAGCTCAGTGTTACTACAACAAGAAAAAAAAGTCATGTTAAACCTAATGCACGAGCCAAAGAGGAAGATTTTAAAGAGAAGCCAGCTATAAAGTACAAAACATCTACGCTAGAACCAAAATCTTGTGCAATTCAGATTTAGTTAGTTCCCAACAGGATTTGTTGGCTCTCAACATCTTGTACGCAGGAAAGATGTAACACACTTATAAAACTCTCTCACGGCACCTGATGTTCTTCATTCTGCAATACTTTAGGACATGTGAGGCTATCACAGACAGTGGTAATGAACAGAAGTTCTGGTGCTTAGTAACAATTATTTGCTTTCATGACTGTGAACAGCTTCTCGCATCTTAGGGCTGAAACTCCTTCCACGTACATAAATGAGACAGCCTCTTCAGGAAAATATACAAACATATATTTTAATAGAACCACAGGAGCCCTCCTGAATCCGGCTCTACCAAACAACTTTAGTTCGGATATCATGGCTGCAGAGTATTTGGCTTCTGGTGAGCTGTGTAAACATGAGGATTCAGGTCCACTTCCCAATGATGAAAGTGCACCAATTTCATAAATGTGTTAATTGATCACTCCACATGGTAAGCAGAGAACATAAGCACAAGACAGTTACTGTAGAGAAGCAGATACATATAAGTAAGCTGATTGGGGCCCAAAGGCACTAGAACTATAGGCATTAAATGATAAAATTCCCCAATTTTTATTTCCCTAGTTGATTCCTAGTTCTAGCCTCCCTCCATCATCATCCAACCCCCCACCCCTCCCAACACTGATTCATATTCCCAATCTAGTTACTCATCCAGCCCCATTCATCTGTAAGGCAACACTAGATGATCCTCCTACCTTCTATCTCCAAAGAGTCTCAATTAATAACTCCTCCTTTTGGGCCAGTTGTCATCTCTTCTTCTTTCAAATCAGGCAGCTTCCTCCTCAAGGCTGCCTGCTTGAGAGTGAGTGGAGTGATAGCACTGGTGAGCAAGCATGCCTGATGTCAGTTCTGGTGCCCAGTGAGGGCCTCAACCCAGAGTTGCTACTGCTGTGCATGGCCTGCTCAGCCCCAGACTGGAATATGTCCAGTGAGGACAGAAGAGTTGGAGTTTTTAGCTGTGAAGCTCTAGCTAGCCTCTACTGAGCAAGTGAGAACTGAGATTTTTTTAAGTTTTATAATTTGGGCAACTTTGTACTAGAATGGCAAAAAAGGCACAGCCCTGACAATAAACCCCCCACACCCAATGTGAAGTCCCTGTCCAAAGCATGGGAGTGCAAGAGCAGGGGTCAGCAACCTTCGCCAACTCCTGTGCCAGTCCTTCCTCTCCAATCCTCATCTGGTACCAGCGGCCTCCTTTGCTGAAAAAATGTGGTGGCTGCCAGAAAATTCAGTAGTGGTCACAACTGGAATGGGAGTGCTTCCCAGGCATGCCACAGAAAGAAGTCACCAGAGGTTCCCAGGCATGCCTCAAAAAAAAAAAGCAGCTCCTTTCAGGGGTTCCCAGGCATGTTGCAGAAAGAAGCTGCCCAGAGTGGCTCCTTTGGGGAGCATCACACTACAGAGAGCAGCCACGCCGGGCACCTTTCTTCTGTGTCATGTGGAGGCATAAGCATGGGGGGGGGCACGTCCCAGCTGCCCCCCCAGGAAGCTGCCCAGAGTGGCTTTCAGTGGCAGGACTGGCAATTTCTGTGATACTGCAGAGGGTGCCGCATGCTGCTCTGAATGGCCTCAGGTGCCACTGTTGGCACACATGCCAGGGGTTGCCTACCCCTGTGCTAGAGCTCCAAGACAGGTCTCCAAAGTGTTTATAACATCGACAAAAAGGATTTTTTATAGCTTTGTTCTTGGGAAATAACTGAACTGTTTGGGTTGAAATTTTCTTAAAAGAAATTCAGCCTAAATCAGAAGTTTGAGAAGGAATATTTCAGTCAAATGGCTGGAGTTTGACAAAAGCTTAAAAACAACTGAAAAGATCTTATAGTGAAATCAGTCAGACAACCACAGTAAAAGGTACCACCTCAGCCTATAATTAATTTTACTAGGGTCTAGAACAGGGGTCTCAAACTCAAATCACCATGAGGGCCGCATGAGGACTAGTATGTTAGCCCGAGAGCCACACCACTGAAACCTTTTCATACAATGATATTGCAACTGTCAGTAAGAATAGTGTCATTGCGGGCCATAGGAAATAGTTTTATGGGCCTCTGGTCTAGAAAAAGTAGCTGCTATGTGGTATTTGCATTAAACTGTAACTTATGTCTCACTGTTTTTCAGCTTAAATTGTCATAAAGATCATGCACATCAAATAGATCGTTAAATTAGGATCATGCACGTCAACTTTATTGTTGGAAATCTTGCAAAGTCTAACATAAAAACAGTTGATAGGGAGAAGCAAACTGAGGACACTGAGGATAGGTCTCTATCCACTGTGCCCTGCAAGCCTATTTCATGATTTGTAGATCAGGGAGCTTGCTTAAATAACAGATTGTGACCAAGAAAGATGAATAAGGATGGCTAATGTCTCCATGATGCCAATTCTCTCATCAGTGTATTGCAATATTTTTAGCTTCACGTTATTATTTATACCATAGTAGTGTCCACAGTACAACAGGCACTGTCCAATGATATGCAGCAGGACACAATTTATACTCTAAAGAGCTCAGAATCTGGGATTCCTTCAGTTACCTCAGTCCAAGCACATCTTCAGTAACAAATGTCTGAGTGCCACAAAACAACAGGTAGTAGTTTAGTGAACCAGATAATTAATTAGGCCCTATCCCACCACCTATGAATTCTAGTAATGTCACATTGGCAATGAGAAACACACAGGCAGGTACAAAACAGGAAACAATGACAGAAGTGTGTAAGAAATAGCCAATAGCTACTGATAAGTCAAAAAACTCCCACCAAAACCCAAAGTTTCTCCCACTTAATTTCAATATCCTGCATAATTTAAGATTAAAGTAATCTGAACAAAAATGACTCTGATTTTAAATAGTCAGGTAATTAATCTGCTGTCCTAAAAGCTACATGCTTTATCATCTTATACAAGAGATTGCAAAGTAGGTATGAGTATCCAATGAAAGAGCAGAAATCTTGATATTCTAACTGCATACAATTAATGATAAACACAGTACACTGAAATATACAGTTTATTTCTTCAAAGTCAAGCAATACGACTTGTCAGTAGGTAAATGATAAGTGTCAAGCAAGAAAACTGTACACATTTTCACTCTGGGCTGCAAAATCCAAACCGGAGAAACCTAACAAAAAACTTGCACTATACAAAGATCTAAAACTGAAAGATGACATAAGGTGAAGAAACAGCCATCACCTAAAGATGCCCAAGGCAAAATATTAGCACCAGAATTTCTTTTTTAAAACAACAATATACCTATATACAGATTTACATGTAATATTGGGAGACAGCCATGTTCTGATCCCAACTAAGAGAGCTTTTGAGCATAGTTTAAAAAGAAGAAAGTGGGAGCTGGTGACTATTTACCGCTTTGTGAAAATGACAATATATATATAGCACTCTCAGT
This sequence comes from Podocnemis expansa, assembly GCA_007922195.1. Taxonomy (NCBI): domain Eukaryota; kingdom Metazoa; phylum Chordata; order Testudines; family Podocnemididae; genus Podocnemis; species Podocnemis expansa. Next base: position 25,812,487 of record ML681989.1, on the reverse strand, counting down.
ATTGCTATCTTTATAAGAAAGGTCTAAATCAAAGTACTGTACACACACACAAAATTATATTATTATTCACATTCACTTTTCAGATACACTTCAGAATAACCACAATATGTAAAAATGTTTAAAAAGTCACAGGTAAAACAATGCATGCAACTTTGACTAAAGCCAAACATAATTTATTTAGGAATTATTTATTCTCTGGTTTCTTATAGTTAAGGAAGGGGTTCAACAAGACGACTCGCCTATTCTAGTATTAATTAATATAGCAGCAAATATTAGTGGGATTTTGTTAGAAAGTTCAAAGTTGGTTGCAGGAAGAAGAAATAAAGGCCAGATCATCAGATAGTGTAAATCAATAGTAAAAAAACAACAAGCAGTTGTGTAGCACTTTAAGACTAACAGATTTATTTTTTGCATGAGCTTTCATGAGAGAAGATCCCACTTCCTCAGATGCTTCAAAGCTAGACTAGACTAACACGGCTATCCTTTTTGAAATAAATCAATAGTGCCACCTGACTTTGGAGTTACATTGATTTATACCATCTGAAGAGCCGGCCCAGGATATATGAATTTGGATAGTGTAATAGGTAAAATGATCCTTTTAATATTTAGAGTGGTCTGTGTGAAAGGCTTTGTTCTAAAGAGACTTTTGGGTCTAGTCCTGCACTGCAAGCAGTTCACTGATCAGGAAAGAGGGATCAAGAGAAGCACTAAGGGAGGAAGATTTTGGTAAGAATAGACAAAGGACATTTTGTCAATATTACCAAGAAGTCTGTGGCACTTAAAGACTAACTAAATTTATTTATTGCATGAGCTTCTGTGGGAGAAAACCCCACTTCATCAAAGCATCTGACAATGTGGGATTTTCTCCCATGAAAGCTTATGCGATAAATGAATTTACAGGACTCCTTGCTTGTTTTGCTGAACCAGACTAACATGGCTGCCCCTCTGGAATTTGTCAATATTAAAATTGCAGGAACAATGTAAAGAGTTGATTTTCTCTTACTGTCTTTTTCTTTAATTACTTGTGCTGTTTAAAAAGTTTGCTATAGAAATCCACATCAGCCTTAAAAGTTACTTCTTGTTGAAGGATCTGTTTATCAAAACCCAGAGATAAAGGGCTTCCATTACATAATTTAATGGTCTATACACAAAGCTAAAATTTCCCTTTGCCCATAAAAGCTATATCTTAACATAGAGATAACATATGTACAAAGAGTGATTCTATAGTACTTGTAGAAGAGCAAATTAATCAATCCCATCATCGTGTTAAGAGATGTGCTAGGATGACTCTAACTATCAGAGTTTTACTGGATGGCAGTGTTACAACATCATCTCTTGTAATCTTGAGCTGAGAAATAGTGTCCTGTCATTAAAGTGTATATGTCAACATGTAAAGTGAAAAAATACAGATGTTCACAGTTACAAACCAGAGCTCCTCTGAATACTGCACAGTACTATAAAGAGGCCTCGGTGTACTTGCATGGCCAAGGTCTTTATATTGCATTTGGTGGTGGGGGAAGGAAGAAAGAAGAAATAGCATTACGTGTATCAGTTCGAATATAATTTATCCATTTATATAAAAAGGTGAATTGCTGAACAATCAGAAGGAAAATAAAAGCAGTACAGTTTGTTTTGTTAATTTAGTAGATCTTTCATACAAGGTAACTATGCTGGGGGGCAGAGGCTCAAAACGGTACATAAATTTTCCGGATTGTTTTACTGATGAATGAATCAAACCATGCAGGCAAAGCATCCAGAGTCCCATTTCTGGAATTAAATAACTTGGTATGAAAAATGATTTGAGCTACAATTTAAATTGGCCTACAATGATTTCTATGCCTGGGCTGGGAGGGGATGTTTCTATAAGACATGTGTTTTTTATTTTAATAAAGTCAATCTTAAATGATTTGCAGGTTGGTTTAGCCAGTGGCTGTGATCTTCAGCTTACACTGGTTTTGAAAATGTTTTCTGAATGGGGAAAGTGAGAACTTGTCATATGTTATAAAGAAAATATCTGATGTACCAGAATCAATTGGTGAGCAACCTGATTATTAGACATGAAAACACAGCTCCGAATTGATGTGACTGTTGAGAGAGAGAGAGAGAGAGCGAGCGAGCGCGAGCAAGCAGCAGGTCCTAAAATTAGAGCTCGCTTTTGGGTTTCCCAGCAGTTTGTACAGCGTCTGAAAACAATAAATACTGTCACACATCTTATTCTGAAAACCATTATTGTTTGTATGTACTCTTGCAATGGATTTCACAATATACTGAATCTGAATCTTAGAATCGATCTTCCGCCTTCTGTAGGACTTTCTATGGGTTGAGAGGTAAAGAACAGCTGAAGAGTCTGGGATTAAAAGAAGTTCTATAAAATTAAATACATCATCCAAACAGAAATGAGAAAGATCATTATTGCTATTATAAGCTATTTTTCTCTTGTCTAACTCCCCATCTGGACAGAGATACAAGTCAGGGTTTTTACTTCCTTACTTTGAAACTTTGCCCAACCACCAAGTTTTCAAGTCTTTGGTCAGGCCTCAACCTCTTATTTGAGCCTTTCAGGTTGAAGGCTGTCAGTCAGACACTTGAGTTGTTCCTCCCCGAGCTTGATTTTGTCCTCTAGTTCCCTCTGCTCAATGATAAGCGCAGACTTCATCTTTACAAAGTGCTCATAATCTGCTAGACTTTCGTCACTCAGATAGTTGGCCAAAATATCAAAGACAATACGCTCCCGTCGGTCCAGGTTTTCCTTCAGTTCTTTTGCATCTTCATGCTGCTGAGTCAGGAGCTTCTGTTTCTCTACCAGTGTCCGCTAAAGAGAAAGAAAAACATACTAAAGATGCTAAATCAAGACAAACAGTTTTCTGGTCAACCATGAAGCTGTTTTTTACCTGAGGGGACAATGATGGAGATGTGTGTGAATGAGGGACTGGGACTAAAGGCAAACAATTAGCTCATGGCAAGCTGGGAAGTGCATGTACCCTGGGCACTAGCCTGCCACAGACTAACTATCCGTGTGGTTCCTGCTGATGCATTAACAATTTATTAATGTGCATTGATCTACTCCCACTTCAAAGATGACTAGATCAAAGCACATTAACAAATTGTTAAAATGAGTCAAGCAGCAGCCACACAGACACCCAAACTTGCTGTGAACAGTGATTTTTTCCCCAGATTATTCTCAGAGCTCAAAAATGATTTTTGGAGATGCCTGTATCAATGGGACTTCATTTCCCATGGAAGAGTAAGGGGTGAGGGAGGTGGAGCTGGTTTAGGCAGGAGTCTTCTGCTGATGCAACCATGGAAGCCAAGAGCAGGTACTTTTGGGATGTTGACAAGGGATGAAAATCTTCCTGGTGTCAGTCACCTCTTACAAGATATAGGAGGAAATTAGATGTAAACAGTAGGTAACTGAGTTGCAAAATCTGCCTGTTGGTGGCTGTAGGGCTAATGAACCAACATTTGGTGATGGTGGCTGAGGGAGTGGTAGGCTGTGTCTCTCCTAGTTTTCTTGGGTGTGGCAGAACAGGATAGTAAAGGATGTCAATGGCAGTCAGATCTCCCTAGAGCTGGTTTACCTCTTGAAGATGCCTGCAAGACAGAGGGCTAGTGCCTTCTTTTTAAAAAATGAAGGTAAGTATCCCTAAGCCATATCATGACTTTATGAAGTCCACCAAAGTCCAATGGACTATTCATATAGTTTTATAAACTGCCAGTGGACAGCTTGGCAAATATGCCTTTTTTGTGTCAAAAAGTGGTCTACCAAAAGTGGTAGATCTTTCCACAGAAGATTTTTCACAGCTTGATTAAAAACTTAGCTTCTAAGATCCATGTCTTAAAGAAGCATGTCCAGGTTTGGGCAAAACATTACACTAAGGCCGGCAACAAATGCTCAGTGAGCCATTTTCAGCTCCTTAGCACCTGCTATCTGGCTGACAGCTGGGACCTAAGGGGGCTATTAAATACCCTGCCTTGCCTTGCTGTCAGGTGCTTGGAGCAGCTAGGGCGGGAGGCAGCCCACAGCCAGAGACTCCCTTGCTTAAGTCCAGGTAAGTGCTGTGCTGGGTGAGGGAGGGTCTCAGTAGCTTGGTGTGAGCTGGAGAAGCAGAAAAGGGACTCGGCTTGGGTACATATGTAAGGGGGGAGGGAAGCTGCCAGGAGCCAGCTACTGAGGGGGAGGGATGCCAGCTAAGCTGGGAAACGGTCCCCAGGGGTCGGAGCCCTGGGAGCCAGGAGGGCCATCCCAGCGCATACAGACCCAGGGTGCAGGCGGCAATGAATGTGCTGCTGATGTTTCTGTAAATAGCCTTCTCTGAGTTTCTGACTCCTAGCAGGAGAAGGGAGGAATTCCTGGGGCCAGGCATAGGTGTGCACTAATGGCTGACCTGGGGTAGGGCTACCAGATACCAAAGCACAGAAAGGAGGACAGGGAAGTAAAAAAAGGAGGGCATCAGAGGACACAAACATCTGGGGCCCCGCCCAGGCCCCCTTCATCCACCTAGCCACTGCCCCCCCCAAATGCTTGCCACATTGATCATCCAACTCCAGAGAAATCTGTCTAGCCCCCTAGTTACTGTGTGAGATGAATTGGAAGAATAGCAGCTCAGGAATATCAAATGAATGGCTTAAGTATTTTGCATCTTCACATTAAAGTAACCATAAAGCCAGTCACTTTAAGGTGTCACAAAATTAAGTATTTAATATTTATATCAAGGTGCAAGGAGAATCACACTACAGAACTCCTATCCAGATTGATATTGTTACATTATAAGTTGCAAATGGAAGCACACCTCCAGTAAATTTAATGTAATAATTATGGACAAGATTAAAATCAGTTTTAAGACAGTAAGTTCTTCACAGAATTCACTCTCATTGTTTGACACATGGAAGGGCTGGTCCTTGACTCCATGAAGTCTAGCTGAATTTGAGGTGTTGGCCTCTAAAGGAAAAGTAATCTCTGTTGGCAGTATTCTCCCCAACACATGAAATTAGGGGGGTATATGGGGAGATTTGGGGGATGTAGGGGGGTGCTCAATGATTTGGTATAACACTGTTGCTAACTGACAACTGGGGGGGGTGCAGGAGGGGTGTAGGGAAATCCCCATCTAGCCTCAGTTTTGAGCCTCAGTGTGCAGTATTTAAAAAAAAAATCACAGACAAGCTGTTTAAGTTTTACACACACAGGCAAGGAGAAATCAGAAGTGAGAGCTGCTGGTTTTTATGTGTAGACCTGCCTGAAACAAACTTTTACGTAAAATGCAAATTTCTAGACATCATATTCTACTATGTCCACCAAAACCACAGATGGAGATATATCTCTTTTATGACCGTTGACATTTTCTGTTTGCTTTTATGTGAAATACATGTCAAATGGGGGGAAGGTAGAATTAGATGTTTTTGACTATCAAATGCTCCACACGAGACAACAGCACCTATTCTTAGATGCCATGATCAGTTTTTTCCGAAATATACCAAAAGAAACACTCTCCCTAAAAATAAAATAAAAAACATAGAATATATAAGCAAAAGGCAAAACCAAGCTGCTTGTTTTCTGTGATTTGATAAACTACTAACAAAGGGACAAATACTGAAATCCTTGCTCAGTCAAATTTCTCACTGACTTCATTTAAACTACAGGATCTGGCCCAGCTCAGCACCTTCTTTAGCATGTATAATACTTGCACGTCGGTGCATCCTAATAAAATTTAGGGATACATCTATAGTGGACTAATCTCGTCTTGCAAAGGAGACGCAAATTGAAAAAAGGAAAATCATATGCATTCAAACCTCCTCACAAACCAAAGTGAACTTTCCTTGACCTATAAACAAAAGATTTGTTACAAAAAGCCAATCCCCATTAGGAGGAATAAAGATCTGGCTTAGCTGAGCCATTAGATAAAGAAACCTCCCCAGAAACTTTAAGCCAAAGCAGGGTAGCAAAGTAGAAAGTGAAGCAGCCGCCACAGGGCACCACAGAGACCCCATCAAGTGTAGAAAAGCCCCAGCCGCTCCAAAAAATAAGATCAAGCTTTCCCCAAAATCCAGGGGATGGGAGGTGAGCAGACCTGAGCTGGGGCCTGGAAAGAAGCCAGGGGTGAGGAGCGGAAGCAAGGAGGCAAAGCGAAACCACCTCCCAGGCCGCAGCCAGCTCCGCCCCGGGCAGCCAGCCCTCTTCACTGCCCATTGACATGCAGGAGCCAGCAAGGGACCATCTCCAAATTCCCAACCCCACCAGGCACTGCAGCTGCTGGACTGAGCAGCAGGGGAACACGTTTGGGTGCTGTGGGCTGGTGCGCCCGTGTATTTTTATAGTGCTGCCCTCAGGCATCCGGCAAAAAGCCGGACAAATTGCACTTTTTCTGAAATGGCTGGAGGACGGAGGACAGCAGGGCAAAAAGGAGGACATGTCCTCCTTTTCCCGGACCTCTGGTAACCCTAACCTGGGGTCCCTGCTGCTAGAAGTGGGAGGAGGGTGCTACACCCAGCCTCTTACTTTACTGAGGCTGAAAGCTGCTTCCAACCGTGAAAGAGTTGGGGAAGGTGAAGGTGGAGGCTGTGAAATGTCCCCTTCCCCCAGCCCTCAAACTGCACATAGGGGCCCCCACCCTGGTTTAGATGCATTCAGGCCTTTTGAGTTCCCTGACCTGCCTGGCTGGGATAGGGAATTCTCTCAGCACTGCAATATGGCAAGTAAGAGAGTGGGAACCAGGGGGAGTCCTGGAGGGAATGGTGCTGGTAATGAAAAGCAATAGGTTAAACTGCTTAGGTTAATCTTCCCTGACTCTGTACCACCTAGTCTTTTAAATGAACTTTAGATTTGAAAATAAAACAGAACAAAACCAACAAACAAAAAGCCACACTATTAGTTGCAAAGATTAGTGCCCTGTTTGTTTCTGGGAGGATTTTTAAATGCCATTCTGGTTGCCAGAGTTTTGTGGAATCCAAACCTTTAATTCTTTAGAATGGGAAAGCACAGAAAGTAGTGCTCTACCTTGAAAAAGTCTATAAATTTTGTGAAAGGCTATCATAGAACTATTATGGAAAAGGATAAATATCCTATTAATGAAGATTGTTAATTTTAATTTTGAGACTCACCTCTATTCATAGTCTTAAATTACTATTATTTTTGTACTATTATTGAACTTCAAAATATCCTTGGGGCCACATGTTCCTTCACTGTAAGGCTTCTCTTGGCTCTGGTGGTGTACTCAGCTTATGTTAGGGAAGAATAGTTATGGTGGAGAAAATTGAAAGTGACCTAAGAGGGGGAAAAAAACAAGGCAGTCTTGGCTGAACATAGGTTGGTTGTTTTGTTTGTTTGTTTTTAAAGGGAAGTTGTATAAAGGAAGAGTACTTAGTGAAAATTATGACTCAAATATTTCAATTTAGTTATAGAATTTTTTGATGAAGATGCTAACGAAATTGGACATTTATGGGTAACAGGAATACAGAAAGGGGTTACAGTTGATGCTAAAAGAATTTGTTTAAGAGGGGATATTCAACCTCCATGCTTCAAGGATCAATCCAATTTGTACCTATTGGAGGTCATTTGAGGAGATTACCCCACACCTGTGTTCTGACATCTTTCTGTTGTACATCTGCTTCTGGGCCATGGCAGAGACAGGATGCTGGAGTTATTGACAAATGCTTTGTTTCAGTTCTCTGTGTACCCAAAGACCTCTTTATATCTAATAAGTAATATATTTTAATTACTTTTTGTTTGAGAGGGCCCTCAAGTTTCTTTGTAAACCAGTGTATATAACACTAAATATTAAAGTAAAATTTACATTGACGAAGCTAAAATGAAGTGACTACTTTGTGTGTAGGACCATGACATTTTGTGTTCTTTCCAGTACTGAAGGCAGTTGTTCTTCCTCTCTTCTCCCCTGTTCCCTCCCAAAAATTAGAGCTCACCTTTATTGCTAAATGTTAACTAAAAGTAACTTCAAACTGATGATTTACTTTAACAATGCCTTCATTCTGCAATGTATCATCTGCCAATTATTTTTCAGTAAAGATCTAAAAGCTGCATGTTTTAAAAAGCAAACCATCATTAAAACTCATCATATATGGTTAAAATGTATATGTAAATTGTTTGTTTGCATCAGCAAACATCATTTTTGTTATTAAAAATCAATATGCATTTCAGTTGTTGTTCAGTTTCTTAACGAGCAGGCAATGCCCCTTGTGGCTCTCAAATCACTTAGTTATTGAAGGAATTTTAAAAAATGGCTCTTCTTATCTTTTGGGTTGCCAATCCCTGTACTAAGGCCACATGTCAGCAGTGTGAAATCTGAAGCAGAGAGATGCTTTTTAGGATGTATATGATTTTTTAATTTAAAAAACTGGAATGCAACATCGGACTTACAATGGAAGCAAATCTCAATTTTAACTATGGAGAGATTAGGGCTACCAGATAATACCATATATCAATTTCTCTGCTGTTCTAGAAATGTAAGTAATAAACACCTCCTTGTGAAGTCCTTAAAATCCTCCCTAAAAACTTTACTGGGATTCCTATAAATTGCTACCGTCTTGCACTGATCAAGTATATGGAAAGCCACAACTTCCATTCTTCTCTCAAAACTTTTCTTTTAAACTTGGTGTTCCCACCCCCATTTCTCTACTTCTTCTCCATTCCTGCATCCACTGTCATCTCTCTGAAGCAGCAACGACTGCTTTTGTTACATATTTGTTCAGCACCTAATATAATGGTCCCGATCACTGACTGCAGTGCTTGATGTTACCATAATACAAATTAGTAACAGTGCCCTGCTGACAATGTGTACAAATTGGAACTCAAATACAATCTGTTCATTTTTAAACCTCCCAAATTGCCAGAAAATTACTTTTAGTGTGTTCTCCCTCACTTTCCCCCTCCATTTATTTATTAAAGAAAGAGGAGGCTAGTCTGCTGATCATCTTTCATCAAGGCACTTGCCTTTTAGTGTTTTAGAGAGAAAGGCATGTCAACACTTTTAAACAACCTGCTCTCCTTAGTATGCGCATGAAGTGTCAGACATTCTTCAGAACCGAGCCACTCGTAGTGGAGGTATTCTAAGTGAAGGCAAGATTAAGAGGGTTAAAAAGATCTAATGAAAGCAGCCTGATGTGAATCATTAGTGCACCAGTTTTCCCCCATCCACTCTCTTGACCATCTGGTTTTCAACCTTCTTGCCACCTCCCAACCAAAAAACCCCCAACCACGTGGGCTCCTTAAATATAGAAACAATATGATTGCTCTTAAGCAACCAGCTTTACCTTTTCTTCAGGAGAAGCATTTTCATCCAAGTTATTCAGGGCATTTTCCACTCGGGCCAGACGCCCCGAGAGTGACAGCAGTAGGTTGACCACTTTGTCTAGGTCTCCAATAAACATCCTGAACTTGTCAAACTCATTAGGTTTGCAGACCTCTTTCACAAGAGCTTCCACCTCATCTCCTAGTGCATTGTTTGCTTGGATGTCTTCCATGAGTGTTTCCCGAGCTTCTCGCAGTACCTGCAACTTCCTACTGATGCTGTCAATGAGTTTTTGCTGTTTAGAATAAAAAGGGGTAAGAATTTATTAGTGACACTGGACCCAGCAGAGATGGAAACGAAGACTTCCATCCATGCATTCTGTTCCAATAGCTCAAAAAATGTCAGTAGCAATGGCAAACTACACTAAACCTCAACCTCAGATCTGCTTCCCCTCAGAATACATTAGTTTGCAAAGCAGAAAACAAAACAGGATTCCTTTACCAGAGATTCTCAATCTTCCTCTAAATGAGGTCATCAGCAACATTCGCTAAATGAAAAGCAGAATTATGTCCTTAATTTGCTTTGTTATGCTGTCAATCTCCAAGGAAACACAAAGCCATTGGTTCTGATTAGCCGACAAGCACTGGGCTTTGTGTTTATGACTGGATGGGAAACAGTGACAATGTCTCTACTGTCCAGGTGAAGAATTCAAGTCTACGGATAGTCCTTTGCATGCACATTTATCATACATTTCATTTTTAACAAGGCATTCAAGCTTATGGAGAATTATGGTAGATCACACTGCAAGAAATCAGAGTTGCTTTGTCTTGTTTTTTCTCCAACCATGCAAAGGGGAAGAGAAAAGGAATCTGCTCTCTAGCACCCAACCAAGCTCCCAGGAGTCTCTCCATTTCCTCCCTAACCTTGACTTAGACACTCATTTGGAGTAGACTGGGGCAAATATGTGACTCTGTCCACCATAGAACAGAAAAACCAATAAAATGTCAGTTGGCGAGACAGCGAAGAGGTACAGTTGCTCACAGTTGATTCCTGGTTCCAATTCTTTTGTCCTCATTACCACACTGTACATTACAAGAATTCTTCAATGTCTCACATGTTGAGGGATGTCACTAATTTTAAGTCCCAAATTTTTCTACATTCCACAAAAGTCTAGTCTTCCCTTGATTTTACTGCTGAAAATTATTTACACAAAAAACACTGAATCACAAAACTGAAATTATTTATAAGGATTAAATCCCAGTATTATTGCATGTATTTTTTCCATGTCCCTGTCACATAAGGCAACTCACACTGGAGGTTGACTGGTATGTACCTGACATATAGTTTCTGATACAGGACAGATGGGCAGTGTTCCTCACTCAAAGAACTGGGGCACAGACTTCGATGGACGTACATTTATGTTACCCTAAATCGGCTTGAGAGCCTGCCTTCTGGCAATTCACCATCATGGCAGAAAACAACACATCCTCTGGAGCTCAAGACTGATTCTCCTTTGATCACCTTCAAATTTTCAAAGCCTATTATGAAATAGCAAAATATGCTGTACTCTCTACTCCCAAAGACTCTCTCTACAGTGCTCCCAAGCATAACCATTCTTGGGGTGGAGGCTGATGGTGCTGAGCAGAACATGGGGTAAAAAGCTAAATCTTTCACATGGCAGACTAATATTAACAGATGGCCAACTATGCTTTATTTTTTTACTTCCTGGGAGGCTGGGCCCAGCTTCCTGCTCCAGATGTTGTGACACAGTGCACAGGGTTGCACCACTGCTCAGGTTTGGCCTGGCTCCACTCTGTCATCATGTGAGGGGGATGAGGTCAAGCATGAATGGTGCTGTAATTGTGTATGCCAGGTAGCAATGCATGGAGTGGGAAGCCAGGCCAGTGCTGAGAAACAGGGGCTGCAGGAGCCATTGCTGTGGGATGAGTTTTTCATTTTATTTTATTTAAAAGTGTTTTTTCTTTTATTTCATGTTATTCTACATTTGTGAAAAACACAGTGCTCAAATAATTAGTAATACTTCTATAGCACCTTCCATTGGAGGGTCTCAGAGTACCCAAAAGCCCCAAAACATAAGTGTGAAGTAAATATTATTTCCACTTGATAGAGAAGGAATCTGGGACTCTTCAAATCATGTCATGAGTCACTGTCAGACCAGAACTAGAGCCCCTGTCTCCAAACTGTTTGTCTCCTGCTGGACCTGCAAGACCATGCTGCCTCCCTAAAACCATCCTTTCTTTGGGCAAGGTCTTGTTTATTTATATGCCTGTGAAATATAAGGAATGCTATAGTTTTTCTATACATATTAAATTTTCACCTGTTTACATTAATTTGTAATGCAGGCTATATGTCTAAGACGGCAATGATTTTGCAATACATTTTTGTTTTTTGTTTAAGTTTCTTGATTTCTCTCATTCTTGCTGGGAACTCTGATTTCAACCAACCCATTAAATACAGACAATTAAACAGAAACCCATGTGTTTAACAGGAAAATAGAGTGATCAGGAACAGTCAGCATGGATTCATCAAGAGTAAATCGCGCCTGACCAACCTCACTGCCTTCTATGATGATATGACTGGATTTGTGGATGTGGAAAGAGCCACTGACGTGATATACCTCGACTTTAGCAAGGCTTTTGATACAGTTTCCCACAGCATTCTTGTCAGCAAGTTAAGGAATTATGGGTTGGCTATGTGGAATGTAAGGTGGATAGAAAACTGGTTAGATCAACAGGCATAGCGAGTAGGAAGAGTTGGTTGCCTACCTGTGGTAACTCTGTTCTTCAAGATGTGTGTCCCGTGCTGCTCCACCTTAGGTGCAGCAGCATCCCAGCACTAGTCAACGGAGCTTGAAAAGCAGTTGTATAGGGGGCGGAGCCTGCGCAGAAGCTGGCTCGTGGCTCCTTAGAGCGGCTTCGCGCCGGCACGCCCCCACTCCCGGCAGTTCCTTTTTATCTTGTCCAATACCTACAACGAAAAGGACAAGAGGGGAGGCGGGAGGGTGGTGGAGCATCACGGGACACACATCTTGAAGAACAGAGTTACCACAGGTAGGCAACCAACTCTTCTTCTTCGAGTGCTGTCCCGTGCTGCTCCACCTTAGGTGATTACGTAGCAGTTACGTGCGCAGGAGGTGGGCTGTCCTGCAGAGAGGAGAGTATCTGTGCTCCCATGTTCGCGTCATGCGCGGCTGCGAGGTCCAAAGCATAATGGGAGATGAACGTATGAGGTGTAGACCACGTGGCCACCTTGCATATGTCTTCTATGTTCACGTTATGCAGAAAGGCTGTAGTTGCGGCCATGGCTCTGGTAGAATGTGATCGGATACCCAGTGGGGCTTGGCAGTCAGAGCTGGTGTAGCATGTGTAGATGCAATCTCTAATCCACTTGGAGAGTCTCTGGTTTGAAATTGGTTCACCTTTCTGTCTTTCGGCAAGGGAAAGAAAAAGTCCGTTCCCTTTCCGGAATGACTTGGTTCTGTCCAGGTAAAAAGCCAGCGCTCTCCTGACATCTAGAGTATGAAGAGCAGCCTCACTCGGTGTTTTGTGTGGCTTCGGATAGAACGGGGGAAGGTGTACAGGTTGGTTCAAATGAAAAGAAGAGACGACCTTAGGTAAGAAGCCTGGGTCGGGATGCAGGGAGACCTTATCCTTGTAAAAGATCGTGTATGGGGGGTCAAATCTCAATGCATTCAGTTCACCAACCCTTCTTGCCAATGTTATAGCAATTAAAAAGGAATCCTTCATGGAAAGGTGATGGAGAGAGCAGGTTGCCAGAGGTTCAAATGGAGGTTTCATTAGCGCCCTGAGAATGATGTTGAGGTTCCAGGGGGAAGCGACAGGCCGAATAGGTGGAAAAAGGTTCTGTAGACCTGTCAGGAACCTCTTTACAGTAGGGTGTGAGAAGAAAGAAGGATCGGTGGAGGAATGAAATGCAGAGATTGCTGCCAAGTGGACTCTGAGGGAGCTATTGGAGAGAGAGGAGTGCTTCAGGTATAGGAGGTAATCTAGAATTTGGGGAACTGAAGCAGTATCCGGTGAGAGAGTCTGGTTCTGACACCAGGTAGTAAAGCGGAGCCATTTGTGAAGATATGATTTTCTGGTAGATGGCTTTCTGCTATTAAGGAGGACATTCTGAACCTCCTGTGAACAGGCATTGTCCATCATATGGAACCAACTAGGTACCAGGCTGTTAGGTGGAGCCTGTGTATGTCTGGATGATGGGATGGAGTGTTGGGCTGGTACAATAGATTGTTGTTCGATGGAAGGGGGATCGGTCTGTGTGCCGATAGACTGAGTAGGTGGGGGAACCAGAATTGCCTGGGCCAAGCGGGTGCAATCAGTATCACTTTGGGCCTGTCCTGTTTTATTTTTTGAATCACCCTTGCAATAAGCGGGATTGGTGGAAACGCGTACAGAAGGTCGTCTGACCAGTTCAATAGAAAGGCGTCGCTGAGGGTATGGTGCTCGTTCTGTGCCCTGGAACACAATCGAGGGCATTTCGCATTCTGTGCTGTGGCAAAGAGATCTATGGATGGGTATCCCCACAAGTGGAAGATGTTGTCCAACTCGGAGTCGTTGAACTGCCACTCGTGGGCAAGAGGAAATACCCTGCTGAGGGTATCCGCTGTGGTGTTCTGCAATCCCGGCAGGTAAGTGGCGGAGATATGTATTGCATTGCGGATACACCAAGTCCACAGTTTCACTGCTTCCGCAGAAAGTGAGGGAGATCGTGCTCCTCCTTGGCGGTTTATGTAATAAACACATGCGATATTGTCCGACATGACAGTTACTGACTTTCCTTGAATGAGCGGAAGAAACTGGTGGCAAGTGTTGCGAACTGCCCTGAGTTCTAATATATTTATGTGTAGGAAAGTCTCCGGGTGTGACCATCTTCCCTGAGTGGAGTGGGGACCCATGTGGGCTCCCCAGCCTATAAGGGAGGCATCTGTGGTTATGGTGTAGGATGGTTGGAGGTGGCAAAACGGAACTCCGACGGCTAGGTTGTGCGGATTCTTCCACCATTCGAGGGATATGTTGACCCATGTGGGGAGAAGCACCGTCCTGTGCATTGAATGGAACTGGGGTTTGTACACTGTTGCCAACCACGCTTGTAGAGGTCGCATGTGCAGTCTGGCATAGGGCACGACCGACGTACACGCTGCCATATGCCCGAGCAGCTGTAAAAGGATTCTGACAGTGACCAGATGGGCAGTGTGAACAAGCCGGACGAGGTCGTAAATAAGTGTTCTGTGAGACTGGGGAAGATAAGCCCTTGCCGTATTTGAGTCCAGTATGGCCCCAATGAACTCTATGGACTGTACTGGATTGAGTGTGGATTTTTCTGCATTTATTTTTAGACCAAGTTGATGGAAGAGGGTCGTAGTCGCTAAGAGGGCTTGATGGCATGCTTCGTATGACGGAGCTACTAGAAGGCAGTCATCTAGATACGGATATATCGTTGTCCCTTGGGTGCGAAGGTAGGCTACAGCAACAGCCAACACCTTGGAGAACACACGGGGTGCAGTGGAAAGTCCGAAGGGAAGCACTTTGTATTGATAGTGCAGGTCTCCGACGGTGAATCTGAGAAAGCGCCTGTGGGAAGGATGAATGGTAATATGAAAATAGGTGTCTTTAAGGTCGAGGGCTGAAAACCAATCACCCTGACGCAGCAGCGGTATAATAGCATTTAAGGTGACCATTTTAAATCTCTCTCGTTTGAGGAATCTGTTCAAGGGTCTTAAATCAAGTATGGGTCGCCAGCCACCTGACTTTTTAAGTGTGACAAAATAGCGAGAATAGAATCCGGAAAAACGAAATTGGGAAGGGACTGGCTCGATGGCTCCCATTTGTAAAAAATGCTGGATCTCCTCACGGAGAATTTGTTCGTGAGAGGGGTCCCTGAAGAGGGACAGGGTAGGGTAGTGGTTAGGGGGAGTGGAAAGGAATGGAATAGAATAACCGGATCTGATGATCTCTAAGATCCACTTATCAGATGTGATGGTCGACCAAAATGAAAAATGGCGTGTCAACTGAAATTCGAATGTTGGAGGGGGGGAATCTATGCTGCAGCATGTGTGGGGGGTTTCAGGCCCTCGACCAAAACTTCAATACTGAGGCTTAGTCAGAGATGTCTGAACAGATGAAGATGGTTGAGGTCTTGTCTTGCGTCTATATACTCTGTTCTTATTCCTCTGTTGATGGTCAGAGGATCTGGTGTTGGAGAAAGATTGAAATTGAGGGTTATATCGACGATGGAATGGCTGTGTGCGAACTTGGGTTCTACGAGGATATGAAGTAAGTATACCCAGGGTGCGCAGAGTAGCCCGGGAATCTTTCATAGAGTGGAGTACCTCGTCAGTTTTTGTGGAGAAAAGATGATGTCTTTCAAAGGGTAAGTCTTCAATCTTGGTTTGCAGGTCGCGTGGCAAAGCTGCTGAATGTAACCAAGAAGTTCGGCGCAAGACCACTGCTGCCGCTGTCATTCTAGCTGCTGTATCTGCTGTGTCCAAAGATGTCTGGAGGAAAGTACGAGCAACTAATTGACTCTCTGCGAGTATGGGTTTGAAAAGGTCCTTCTTAGGATCTGGAAGGTCAGTGGTAAGTTTACATAGTTTATCCATTAGGTTGTATTGGTAATTAGAAAGAAGTGCTGCATAGTTAGCCAGTCTAATTAAAAGTGTGGACGCTGCATAAACCTTTCTGCCCATGGTGTCTACCTGCTTCCAGTTTTTGTCTGACGGAGTGGTCTTAAAGTTAGGCTGTTTATTCTTTTGATTAGCTGCATCAATCACCAGCGAATTTGGTGGAGGATGCGTGAATAAAAACTCCATGTCCTTCGGGGGAATATGGTACTTTCTATCTGTGCGCCTGCTGGTTGATGGGACAGAAGCAGGTGTTTGCCAAATAAGGTTTGCTGGTTCGAGTATTGCCTCATTCATAGGGATAGCAATTCTAGAAGAGCCTGTAGAGTGAAGTATTTTCAGGATTTTATGTTGAGGCTCAGTGACCTCCTGCAGAGGGATCTCCAGATCCTGAGCCACTCTCCTAAATAACTCATTGAATTGTTTTAGATCGTCAGAGGCAGTGTTTGATAGTGGCATGAACAGTTCAGTGTCAGCTGGTGAGGAGTTCTGTATAGGATGAGTCGATTCATTAGATTTAAGAGAAGTGACTGAGTGAGGTCGGTGAAAGGTGTCAATTGAACTATTAGGGCTAACTGTGATTGACAGAGGTTTCACGGCAGGAGGGCTTTTATGTAGTCTTGCCTGGCTGCCCAGAGGGGAAAGAGAGTGATCCTCATGGTGATGTGAAGAATGTCCGCGATGTTGGCAGCTGTGCCTGCTAGAAACAGCGTCATAGGAGTGAGTGCAAGATCTGCAGTAACGTCTGGAGGAAAAAACAGATGAGCAGCGCGAAGGTAACTGGTGATAATATGAGGAAGAAATGCTCTGAGAGCATGATGAATAGTAGCCCTGATAAGGATCAGGAGAAACGTGGTGTTGTTTACTCTTTCTCTTCCTTGGAGGAGCATGTGTATTCCCAGCCCTAGGCACCGCCTGCTGTGTCGGTGCGGAGGTGTTTGCAGGCAGAGGAGGAGGCACCGAGGGTAGGGCTGTATTCTGCTGCGGTGCCGTTTGGGGAGTAATGGACGGCACTGATGTAGTGCTGGTGCTGAGTCCAGGCACGGTGATATCAGGCACCGGGGTTGCAGGCACTGAAGCAGCATCTGGCACCGGGCTCCGGTTGCGCTTATGCTTGCTGAGGTTCGGTACGAGCCTCCTGCTCTGTATGCAGGGAATGGCTCCGATGGTGAGAGGTGTCAGAGCTATCTCTGCTCCTTTTGGAAGCCCGAGATGCTGCAGGATATGTGTCACCCGAGGAACCAATAGCCTCTGGGGTGCCCTGCTTAGACATGGTTTTTGTAGGAGAGCGCCCCTTTCTAGCCACAGGGGTTTTGCTCCTAGAAAGTTGTTTGTCAGTGAGTTGCTGTTCAGGGAGAGAGTCCGTGGTAGGGGGGCAGAGAGACTTCTCCATAAGAAGGATTTTAAGCCTCAAATCCCTGTCCTTTCTGGCTCTGGAGCTTAAATTAGCACAGTGCTCACACTTTTGAGGTATGTGTGCCTCACCGAGGCAGCGAATACACTGAGTGTGACCGTCGGAGAGAGGGATAGCCTCCTTACAGCCAGAACAGCGTTTAAAGCCAGGTGCGGCAGGCATAACGAGTAGCCGCTGCTGTGGGACTAGAGAGAGAGAGGCAAGCGCCCCGAGGCAAGCACCGTGCCGCGGCGCGGCTTGCTTTTTTTTTTTTTTTTCTTTTTCTTTCTTAAATGACCTGGTAAGTTAAAAGAGAGCAAATTCTGAGGTAACTGTTGTCTTTTTCTTCTATAGGAAGCCAGAAGAAGGCAGTAGGCAGGAGCTAGAAGGAAGCCGTTGACAGTCGGGGACGGATAAAAAGGAACTGCCGGGAGTGGGGGCGTGCCGGCGGGAAGCCGCTCTGAGGAGCCACGAGCCAGCTTCTGCGCAGGCTCCGCCCCCTACACAACTGCTTTTCAAGCTCCGTTGACTAGTGCTGGGATGCTGCTGCACCTAAGGTGGAGCAGCACGGGACAGCACTCGAAGAAGAATCAATGGTTCCATGTCTAGTTGGCAACCAGTAACAAGTGGGGACAGTTCTGTTCAACATTTTCGTTAATGATCTGGATGATGGAATTGATTACACACTCAGTAAGTTTGCGGTAACACCAAGCTGGGGGGAAGGGACAGGATTCAGGGAGACCTAGACAAATTGGAGCAGTGGACCAATAGAAATCTCATGAGGTTCAACAAGGACAAGTGGAAAGTCCTGCACTTAGGATGTAAAAACCCCTTGCACTGCTACAGGCTGGGGAGCAATCAGCTAAGTAACAGCACTGTAGAAAAGGACCTGGGGGTCATGGTGGATGGGAAGCTGGATATGAGTCAGCAGTGTGCTCTTGCTGCCAAAAAGGCCAATGGCATACTGGGCTGCATCAGAAGCAGTGTTGCCAGCAGATTGAGGGATGCGATCATTTCCCTCTATTCGGCACTGATGAGAGCGCATTTGGAATACTGTGTCCAGTTTTGGGCTTCCCACTATAAAAAGGACGTGGACAAATTAGAAAGAGTCCAGTGGAGGGCAACAAACATGATCAAGGGGTTGGAGCACAAGACCTATGAAGAGAGACTGAAGGAACTAGGCTTAGCCAGCCTGTGGAAGAAAAGACTGAGGCATGATTTGATAGTAACCTTCAACTACTTGAAGGGATGCTCCAGGGAGGATGGAGCTCAGCTGTTTGCAGTAGTAACAAAGGACAAAACAAGGAGCAATGGTTTCAAGTTGCAGCTGGGGAGGTCAAGCTTGGATATTAGAAAAAACTTTCTTACTAGGAGGGTGGTGAAGCATTGGAATGGGCTATCTAGGGAAGTGGTGGAATCTCTTGTCTTGGGAGATATTTAAGGTTCAGTTAGACAAAACCCTGGCTGGGATAATTTAGTGAGAGTGGTCATGCTTTTTTGGCAGGGGGTTGGACTAGACCACCTCATGAGGTCCCTTCTAACCCTATTATTCTATGAATACATTACTGACTCTTTCTACTGTACGTAGAAGGTACAGTAAACGTCAGAGTTGCACAAAGCAAGCACTGACAGTTTGTTTCGGGACCACCCATAAGTCAGCCACTCTAAAAGAGGTAATGGTTGCTTAAAACCTAACAAAGAGTACTTGTAAAGGCACAAATTGAAGTATATGGTTTATCTGGGCTGGTTCTATCCTGTTTTGGTTTAATATTCTCAGGCCAGGCTAATCTGTACCAGGTTATCTGTTGTTCTAGGTGTCCAAAAGATTAAGATAGTAAGTAGTTTTACAGCTGCATGATCTACTATGAACTGATTACTCTTGATTTGATTTTTTGTTCTCTCCTGAACACAAATAGAGTTTGATTTCGATTAATTAGGTCAGACTGTTGTACTATTTCCTAAGATGTCATGCAATTTAATAATCCTACTGTTTTCGTGTAAAATGCATGACTGAATACAGTTCTGTTCTGTGCTATATTGTCCTGCTAGTATGGCAAAACCCAGCCTTTGAAGGACCGCCTTCAAGATGAAAAGGTAGATCAGTGGACATATATTTTCTACTGTTAGGAGACCCATCAGTACTGATGTGGATACATAAACATCTGGAATTGGACTCAGAGGATTAACTCTTTCCACTAGAGGAAGATGGCTTGAACTCACTACTGACCTTTGCTAAATATGAATACAGGACCCATAAGAGATATTAAAAGCTACACATCCCACTAACAATCCACTGAGTCATGATATCATCTTGACATTAATAACAGTTCTGGAACGGGATGGGGTTGAATTCTAGCAATCAAGTTTAGTGTACTTTGAACATTAGCAGAGAAACTGACTGGAGTCTTGTTCACTTTCACTCAGCTACAACTTAGCAAAGCAAAACTATGAGCAGAAGCAGAGGCAATGGTGCCATTTCTCTGCAAGCTTAGGAAGACAGTACTGCACTGGATTTATACTTATCAGTTTGCACTCATTTTTTAGCCTCATTCCACACTAGTTTCAAGTCCGAAAAGACTAGAAAACCTCTTACTTGTCACAAGCAGATTTTTCGAACCCAATAAAACCTCAGGGTCCCTTATATTGTCCTCTTACATCTGCTCAAATTCACTGATGTTGTATTTGTGCTAATCTTATTGCTTGTCAAAAAAAGAAATTGCTTTAATTTATTATGAAGATTTTCTCCATTTATTTGTAGTAGACTTGTGAAACTTCTCCCTGTAAAATGCCAACACCCATCCTAAGTGTCCAGCATCATTTTACGATTTTAAAAAAAATAAGGACAGAAAAGTGTATTGCTTTATGGACTTCAGCACTGCAAAATAGAGAATGACAGGTGTAAACTGGTCCCAGAAACCCATTATGAATCCCATAGTAAACTAAAACCATCATTTTCCAAAACAGAACTGGTGAGTTTCAATAAATTAAGTAGTAAATCTATAACATATAGTGTGTCTTTTAGTAGACTGACAAATAAATGATAATATTCAAGCTTTCAGGACCCAAAGGTTCATTTCTCAGCAGCTGGCAGTTATGTGAAATTTGGCCATGTTATACATCTTGGCAGTTTTATAAAGACGGCCTGACCCATTTTCTGTGATTTGTATACACTGCATGACTAGATCTAAGATGAAGTCCTGTTGGATTGAGAGCTCACATTCAACTGCATGCAAAGGGGGCAGGCGGATTAGTAAACAGGAACGTGCCTGCAGGGTAGCTGTATTAGTCAAGTTCAACAAAACAAACAAGAAGTCCTGTGGCACTTTTAAAGACTAACAACTTTATTTACTGCATGAGCTTTTGTGGAAGAAAATCCCACTTTGTAAAGTGCCTGATGAAAGTGGGATTTTCTCCCACAAAAGCTTGTGTAATAAATAAATTTGTTAGTCTTTAAAAATGCCACAGGACTCCTTGTTTGTTGTGTCTACCACAGACAGGAAAGAAGAAGGATGTTTAGTAATGCTGTACATAGACATACTTCTCTTAGTCTGTATAATCTGTGTTTACTTTTCTGGGGGGAGAGTGATGAAGGCAAATAGGGTTTTCATATAAACAGACACCACTTTATTAAAAAAAAGACACTGAATAAGAAGCATGTGGATTGTTGTTTCTTGCCTGGATCAATGAAAAACTCTGTTTCTAACCTGCACACTTTTTCCTCACTCAACAAGGCAATACAATTTTTCAGGCTGGGTCAACGAAAACCAAAAGCAATTGTTCTGCCTTGGCATTACGAAGACAAGATAAAATGAAGCAAGTGAATAATTAGTTAATAATTAATGCTCATCTCTAGTCTAGTAAAATTGCTTCAAATGGCAATGGACTCCTTATGTATCTGAACAGTTCTTAAAAATAATTTTCCTTTTATTCAATGAAAGGTTATCATTATCAGTTTACCATCACTAAAGGCTATATCCTGGAATTGAAGCAACTGCTTCCCCTGTATCACTACTTAAGTAAATACAGTTAAAACTAGGTCACGGTGAATACAGAAATAGAAGGCTGAATAACACCACAGATGATTCCTAACCCCCTCTGTAGTAACCCTTGGGGATGAAGGGGTTAACATTCTGGTCAGTGAGTCCCAGGGGAGCCAATAGGAACAAAGACAGGTTTTTGAACTGGAGCAACAGCCTTGCCTGTTCCTGTTTGGATGCAGCAGAGCTCCTGGAAGGATCAGGAAGAGGCCAGGTAGAAAGGCCTGAAGAAGAATCCAGCGACATCCTTACCAAACATAAGCTCAAGTTTGTTACTGACCAGGTGTGAGTGGAACAGGGAATGTTTACTTAGACACGGTCAAATTATTTCTTTGTTTTTGGATTTCTCTGTGTCGAGCACATGTACCCTCTCTCTCTCCCCTGTAACTACCTAAGGTAAATCCTAGAGAAGCAACTTTGTGTGTTTCTTAACTGTCTTTTTAATTAAAAATTTTACCTTTTAAGTAAGCCCTGGTTCTGTGTCCTGAAGGGCAAGAGGTTTGTGTGCATGTGCCTCAGACTGCACAGCCAGCTACTAAGAGGAATACTGTTCCATTTCTAGCTGATATCCCAGCTGGAGTTCAGTCACTCTCCTGAGAGAGGAATAAAGGTGATTGAGGATACCTCACAGGAAGGAATTCCCAAGTGCACCTTCCTGGGTTTCAAGAGGTTTTTGCGTTTGGGTGGTGACAGTGATACCACTCCAAGGCCAGGAATTGGAGGCCTTGGAGAGTTTTAAGACCAGGCTTTAAGGCCAGTGGCTTTTAAGGCCTGTTGCAGGCCCCAGCCTTCTGCACTCAGAGTGCCAGAGTGAGGAAACAGCCACCCTCTCCCCCACATTTCTCACTACCAGGAAACCTAATTTGTGCTAAATCATGCATGAAGTTCTCAAGCTAACTAAGCTGACACTCTCTGACACCACAGAATCACCACTTCACACAGACTCTTGGGACCAGAATAAGAGGCAGTTGCAGGTCAAAGCTAATGTGCCACATTGATATTTGTGTTTAGGGGGCCCATCATTAATGGCTGGTAAGTGCTAAGTTCAAACATTGACACCTACCTAGTTCCAGCCAATCTTGATTTCATAATCAGTAAAAAACAAAACTAAAACAAAAAAGCAAGAACACAATCAAACACACACAACCCCCCCCCCCCCAAACAACATCTCCCCCTGTTCTTTTATATTTTGGGGGGAAGTGTGAAGAGAGCAAGAAAGACAAAAACATAAATATGCAGTTTTAAAATGTGTCTGTCTCAAATTATGTTCTCAGGTCCATAGCTAAACATGACACTAAGTGACTTGATCTTTCAAAAGTGCTGAGTACTCCACTGGCTTAAAAGGAGGCTTCTTATGTAGATGCTTACCCATGGATTTATAGAAGCCTCATTTCAGGCATCCAGGTTTGAAAATCCAATTAAATATTTAAAAGTATGTTACCTTCTTTTCTGACAAGTCATGATCAAGCTCATCTTCAGAATCCTCTTCACTTTGCTGCTGTTGTTGCTGCTGCTCCTGCATGTCCTTCATTTTAATCAGCAATTCTGCTTTTGGTGCGGATGTGCTGTAGTAAGTAGAATTGGTTGTCAAGGAGATGGCAGAAGGCATGCCCAGCTCCTCTTTCCTGGTAAAAAAAAGTCATAATTTTAATCAATTGCCTGACATTCTGAGCACCAAAAAGAAAGAACAGTCTCAAACCCATCATTTTGCCAACTAAATGGCCTTTTAATGGGAAGAAGATAATTAGTGTCAGATATCTGAAGAAAAATTGCCACACTGGAAGGCACAAAAGCCAGTTATTAATTTAGTCAATTAAAAGGAACTAGTAAAACCTCCGGCTGGAAGCATTTATTTTCAGTCCCTCTCTTAATTGCACTTTGGATCAGTGTTTAAATAATCATTTAGTATTCTGATTATGCAGGCAATGGTATGAAGCCATTATGTTTGTCTACATCTGTGCACTCATTAGTTAGTGATTCCATAATCCTCAACATACATCTTTTGATGAAAATGCAGCAGTTTCATTTTCCCATTATTAACCTTAAAAGACCCTATTACTTTATGCAACACTCTCCTGACCAGTCGAAAATAAAATGGTTACCCAGCTTTCATAAATGATTTTCTTCAAGATATGTTGCTCATCTCCTTTCAAGTAGGTGTGTGTGTGCTGTTTGCACAGTCGTTGGAAGGTTCTTCTCCTAGCAGTATCCATCAGCTCAATGCAGGCACAACCCGGAGTGATGCTTCCATGAAGCTATATTTCAAGCCCTGCCAATTTCACCCCACCTTCAGGTCCCTCTTGCCAGAAGAGTCTGCAAGCAGGGAAGACAGGTGGGTCTTGGAATGGACATGAGAAACATCCTGAAGAACAATAGTTATGAAAGGTAGGTAATCATTTTTTCTTCTAGTGCTTACTCCTATCGATTCCAAGGAGATGACGCCAAAGGTGAGCACAGGAAGAGGGGTTGGAGTTCACACCTGTTGACTGAAGCACAGCTCTGCTAAATGCATTGTCCCTGTCCTACTGACTAACGGCATCATGCGAGGTGAATGTATGGACCAATGACCAAGTTGCAGCCTTGCAGAGTTCCTGTGTAGGGACCTGCACCAAGAAAGCTGCTGAGTAAGCTCATACCTTCACTGAGTGTGCTGTTAGTTCTGTGGTGGCGCCTTAGCCAAGTCCCGGTACAGGAAATGAACTATGAGGAGATCCTGGGGATGATACGAGGAGACCCTTCATCCTATCTGCTATAGCTATGAATAGTTAGCTTGATTTACAAAAGGTGAAGTCCTTTCTATATTGAAAGCTAGTACCCACCTGACATCTAGAGAACGAAAGCTTTGCTCCCTGCTATTGATAGGTGGCTTTGGGAAGAACATGAGTAGGAAGATATCATGGTTCATGTGAAACTGGGATACTGCTTTAGGAAGGAAGGCTGGATGGGGTCATAACTGAACTCTGTCTTTGTTAAACAATGTATACAGAGAATCAGATGTCAAAGGCTTGAGCTCTGATATTCTCCTGGGTGAGGTTTTCACAATCATGAATGCCATCTTCCATGAGAGGCAGAGGAGCAAACATGTCCTATGGGCTCCCATTGGGGCCCCATTAAGCTAAGGAGTACCAAGTTAATGTCCCGTGCTAGAACTGGATGGTAAACCTGAGGGCAGAGGCTGTCCAGGCCCTTGAGAAAATCGGTCACCACTGGATTAGCAATGATTGATGATACCCTTGCAAATGGAATGCAGAGATTACTGCTACTGCTATGTGTACCTTTATGGATGTACTACCAGCCCTAGTTGTTCGAAGTACAGCAGACAGTCTAAAATTAAGGGCAGTGATGCTTTAACTGGAGGAGTGCCATTCCAAATTATCCAAATGAAACTTCTAACTTGGTCAAGTTCGTAGCCTGGGGGATGGCTTCCTGCTGCTGAGGATGGCCTCATTGACTGGCCTTGAGCATGCAGCTTCCATGGAGGTTCAGTCATGAAGCTTCCATGCTATGAACTGGAGAGAATCAAGGTTGGGAAGTTTCAGGAGGCTGTAGTCCTGCCTCTGATTCAACACCAATGGCAGGGCAATCGGGAGGAACACAGATAGCTCCAGCAGCATCATATACCCATGATGCTGGGATTATCAGTATGTCTGACGCTTTGTCCTTTCTGATCTGGAATAGGACCCTGTGAACTAACAGAAGATGCAGGATGTGTAAAGCTTCCATGGAAGAAACAACACATCCACAACTGAGCCCAGGCTGTGAGTGAGAAAGGAACAAGACAGCTGATCCTGTTTAGTCAAGTTGCAAACAGATTTTCAGGAATTCCCCAGTGCTAGAAGTTGATGTTTATGATATCAGGGTGAATAGACCACTCGTGGCTGTGGAAGTACCTGATAAGACAGTCCACCAGCTCATTTTGGGATCCCAGAAGATAAGAAGCCTCCAACTGTATGGTGTGAGTGATGCAGAATTCACACAGTTTGAGGCATCTTGGCATAGGGACAGGAGTATGCTCCACCTTATTGGTTAATATAAAACATCGCTGTTGTATTATCCATCATGATTGGCATGCATCTGCCTTCTAGATGAGGCTGGAAGATTATGCTCAGTAGGTGAACCATTCTCAGCTCCGTGACACTGACATGGAGCAACAGCTTTGCTGAAAACCAAGAGCTTCCAGTCCTGACAGTCCCTATGTGTGTTCCACATCCTAACTTGGATGCATCCATGACTAGGGAAGTTCTAGAGTCTAGAAAAGGAGAGTTCTTCACATACCAGTTGAGTGTTGAGCCATGACCTGAGGGAGAAGTGAAACCACCTTGTCCAGTTTGTCTCTGGTTGATAAGCTGATGCCAGACAAGTTTGGATAGATCTGAGCCGCAGCCTCATGTGGTGAATCACATATGTGCAGGAGGTCATGTGACCCAAGAGATTCAAGCAATTTTACAACCCTGTGATGGGAAAATAATTGAAGTCCCTTATGATAGAGCACAAAGTCTAAGCATGAGTTTTTGGCAGAAGTGTCTTGGCTTGATCCAAATCTAGGCCAGCTCTTATAAACTCTCTCTGGACAGGGGATAAGGTTAACCTGGGTACATGTAGTTGAAGCCCCAGTTTGATAAAGGTCAGGCTCATGTGTGCCTCTACTTGCTGTTTGGAGTGGCTCTTGACAAGTTAGTTTTCTAGATATGGGAACACCTACACCTGTCGTTTCCTTAGTGAAGCGATGACAATGGCCTTACACTTGGTGAAAACGTGAGGGGCAGATCACAGTCTGAAGGAAGGAACTGTACACTTATGATGAGTGTGGTTTACCATGAATCAGAAGAACCTCTTGTGAGATAAGACTATTGAAATATGAAAAAAAGTGTCCTTCAAAACAAGGGCATATATTAGTCCCCTGGATCCAGGTAGGAGATGATGGTGGAAAGGAGACCATGTGGAACTTCAGTTTCTTTATAAACTTGTTAAGGTTTTGCAGGTCAGGTATGATCTGAAACCTCTTCCCACCCATCGTTTCTGTAGCCATGAACTATGGGGAGTAAAAACCTTTCCTCTTCATCTCCTGAAGTACCTTCTCGACTAGTCCTACTCATAGGAGCTCTTTCATTTCCTGTGCAATGAGCTATTCATGATGGGGTCCATGAAGAGGAAGGGAGAGGATGGGAAGGAAGAAAATTGGAGAGCACACTTCAATTCTACTGTGTGCAGCACCCATAAGTCTGCAGTGACCTGAGCCCATGTCCCATAGAAACAGGACAGATAGTTCAGGAATGTGGGAAGGATCTGGGATCTGGTCTCGTGTGTTGCCCTGGACACACCCTCAAAACAATTGCTTGGAGCTAGAAGACTGCCTCACTGAGCTTTGACCCTGGCTAGATGGGGGATGGCTTGTCTTATGCTCTTATGCCTGCTCCTCTTTCTAGAGAAATCCTGCCTCTACTGCACCGGACAAAAACACTGGGCAGGCTGTGGCTTGAAATGCTTTCGCTGGTCTGGTTTACATTAGAGAATTCTGTCAACGAAACAGTGCTGGTGTACAAGCTACAGTCAACTCCCTGCCAACAAAACTGCCCTGTTTTCTGGACAAAATCAAGCCATCTTGATGAGAGATGTAGGGCTTTTGTTGGGAGAGCTAGAATGACACAGCATCAGTGTAGATACTGAGTCCCCTTACAGTGATTGAGTGGCTGTTATTCTTGTCAATTTCACCACTCCCCTGGAGCTGGTTCCTTGATCCTGGCTGGGAGTGAGATGAGAAGCCCTGGCCGCTACAAGCTTGGAGCACCTGCCGCCTGGCTCCCAGCTGTGAGACTGGAGCAGGCAGGACATGGTGGCTCTCATCCAGTTCCTAGCTGGAACTAGGGAATGGGAAGGTAGCCCACAGGGAGCCTCGGAATGCTTGGGCTCCTGAGAGGAAGCTGAGAGAAATGTCTCAGCTTCCCATACTGTCCCTTCAGTCAGTGGAAGTGCTCCTCGTGAGGACACACTCCACTAACCCAAGGAGAGTAGTGTTGACAACATCCACTGCTTTAATTATAGTGGTGGCTAAAAGTCAATGTATCTTATGTTGACTTATTTTTCTAGGGTAGACAAGGCCTCTAGGTGCTCCGTGTGTGTACTTCTAAGGATTTCAGTATATCCCTAAAATTTGGAGTCCATTTGCTCTAAAAACAACCCCAAACCCTGGCTGGTCTTGAATAGTTTGTTAGACCTTTAGGGGGGAGGACCGACACGTGTCCTACTCATGTCAATCATCAGTGACACTGACCACATGGGTGAGTCTGCTGCGTTCAGGACAGCTTGCAGCGTGGTTCTTGCCATGGCTCTGTTCTCCTTGATGACTGCAGTAAATTCCTGTCTGGAGTCAGCCAGAAGCAACTCCTTGAATTTCATCATAGTCAACTAGGTTCAGTATCATTTGCTGGTTAGTGATCTGAAACTGGAGCTCCCTGGTGGACACTTTCCTACTGTAGAGGTCCAACTCCTTCATGTCTGTAAATGTGAACATTGGTCCTTGTTGCCGTTGTCTCACCTTGTTGTTTGTCACTGTTACCACCAACCCCTCTTATGGGTGAGTAAAGAGTTAGTCATGTCCCGTGGATAGGGCGAAGTACTATCTTTCTAACCCCCTAGCTGTAGCAAGGACAGAGGCTGGTGTTTGCCACAATCTGTTGATGATGACTTGGATTGCTTTTATGAGGAGCAGTGAAATCCTAGTGGAGCTGTCTGGTGTCAAGATCTCCACCACAAGGTCCTCTGGCACCGGTGAGGTCACCACCACATAAGGGGAAGATGATGATGCCCTGCGTAAAACTGGGCCTTCCTGGCTGACTGGAACACAGGTTTTCCCTTGTGCTAGGTTGTCAAATTCAGTGACAAGCTTTGCCCTGGTGTCGGTCTCTGTACTGTCTCTGTGCTCACTTCAGCCTCAATATCATCATCTGCTTTGCTGCAACAAGGTGACAAGCAGATTTCAGTTGGCACAGGAGCCCATGTTTATGAGACCAAATAGAAATGCCTAGAAAAGGATCCTTGGCCTCATGATATGCCCATAAAGTCCAGAAGGGCCATTGTGCAGAAATCTGCCTTTGCGCTGACCAAGGTTCCACAAAGGGAGCTTGCCCTTCCTCCTGCTTGTAGTGGTGTGCCTGTGACTGGTCCCAGCTGTGCCTGGAAGCAAAGGATTCTGCCTTTGAGCCAGAAGATTGAGACTCAGAATGCAGAGACCATGGCGGTACCAGGGAGCAGTGCTGTAAGGAGGACGACTGATGTCATATCATGACAGGTTTGCTTCTAGGCAGCACAGCAACAGAGATTTTGGCTCTCAGTCCTTCATCTTGGCATTGGACTCCTGTACTGTCAGGACTATCAAGTCCTCAACCACCTCAAATGTATCTGGGGTGAAGGGAGAATCCAGCTTTTCCACATGGCTCTCCCTTACAGGTGAGTCCACCGGTACCAGATTCAATAGCAACCTCTGTGGGTCCAAAGTTGATAATGACAGCCTCACTGGGGAAGGTGCTAAGTGCCCTGTCATTGGATGCACACAGCTGTCATCTTTTTCTGCAGCCTTTTGTAGGTGAGTACTCTCTATCAGGCTCCTTTCAACTCTTATGAGACACTGGAGCGTGGGATCAACACCAGGTCGTCAGTGCTGGAGGTCCTTTGCTGTCATGTCTATCTTCGGCAATGTACTCTCTTAAAGAGAAGCTGGTGCACTCAGCATTGAGAGACTGGGTGCTGAGTTTGAGTGATCCAGTTGGGGGTGGAGAACTTCTCCAATGAGGTGGCGCTTCAGTCTGACTCTCCTGTCCCTTTTTGGTCCTTGGATGGAATTTTCTGCAAATCTTGCACTGATTGGCCTGATGGGCTTCCCCTACACATTTCAAACAGGATCTGTGGGGATTGCCCATTGGTTTAGGTTTGTGGCTGGTCCTGCACGGTTTGAATCCTTGGCACTTAGGCATGCACCGGTTCCTGGGACACAATGGCAAGGGTGCCTCCTTCAGGTTACCAAATTCAGGGCATTACAACAGATGATTTCTCCTGAAACTTCTGGACAAAGTTGCTTCTGAAATTACATCAACACAGAGAGATCAAATATCTCTATGATTCAACTGCTTTTTTGTCATCTGTGACTGTTCTGTTCCCATTTTCAACCAGGTAATACTTGTAATAACTTGATCCAGTTTATGTCCTCTGTGTTCAATTTAAGTTTTCTTTATAAACCTTCTTGCTGTTATAAATAATGAAACATAGTTCCTTCCTCCACCTGGGCACCATTACACTGGATTGTTTTGGTGAAATTTCTAAAGCCTTTCAGACATGGCTCATGAAAGAATTTTAATTGTTCCTTCCCCAGCTATGTTATGCAATTGTTTAGCTCTTCCCGATTTGGTTGTGGTGTAATGTAAAAAATATTTTACATCGTAAGAGATTAACATATACATGTTCTTTGCAGTAAGACTAATTTTGACTCCTGTGATTACTGATATGGTCAATAAATGATGCTGCTAATAATGTCATTTTAATGGGAAAACCTGAAAATGAACAGCATGAAGAAGGATCCTTAAATATCTTGGGGGTGGGGGTGGAGGGGTGGGAAGGGAACAAACCCAAAAGTTGGACAGCAATGGGGGAATACTTTACTCACTTTTCCTCTGCAATTTTTGGAGAAGGAACTTTTGGTAGGAGCTTTCTACGCTGTTGAGCTTCTTCTAAGAGGTGTTCATCTTTAGGGAAGATTCCCACCATCAGATCCATTGTAGTTTTTATTTTCACATTAGGATCCAAAATATCTGCTAGGGATTTATCTTTGCCCACTATCTCTCTGGCTAGCTCCTCAGACTTCAAATCTTCAAAGGTCTTCTCTTTGGCCTTCACATAGTTAATTGCAGGGGTGGACGCATCACTCTCCTTCAAGTTGTTTCCAAGTGCTTCGGCTTGTTGTGAGTCAGCTGGCCTGGTTTTGCACTCAGGCTCTGGTTCTACACCCCGCCTTGTGTAAGCACAGAAACGTGAGTAGGATTGCTCAGAAGTGCTGAGGGTTTTAATCTGGTCCTTCTCCAAACCACTAGGTAAAGCAGGAGGCTCCATGGTACTCACGAGGTTCTGGCGACTTTCCTTCTCTGCATTGCTTTCAGAATGAACTATCTTGATGGGAACCATTTTTACTGTTGTATTGTTATCTATTATTCTTTCAATCCTGGAGGAAAAAAAAAAAGAGAGAGGGGAATTAAGAGTTATAAAGTAATGATCTTTTAAAATGGATTCTTACTTACAAATAGAGAAAAGGTGTCTGTGAGCATGGTAACAAAGATCAATTTAATAATACAAGAGCTGCATATTGGAAATATCTCATCCCATGTCTCAAACTCTCAGTTAACAGACCTGCCTTTTCTCATACATTTTAAAAAGAAGGTATTGTTTCACTTATACAGATCTCCAGCATTACCCTCATGCTACCCAAAACATGACTTTTCTATAGACTACAGAACTGAAAGTACTACACTTACACCTGCCTGAAGCAGTCTAAGACATATGTTCATGAAAAATGCATTTTAAAAAAAATCCTTCCAATAAAACATTGAAGTCTCATAATTGAAAAATAGTTTACCTGTTGATAAACAGAAAGAGAAAGAAAAAATATTTAAAAGAGAGGGAAAGGAGAAAAAAAAAACCAGGTATTTAAAAAAGAATAATTATAGTCAATTTTGCATTGTTTTATCAGTGACAATCTATTAAAAGGATCCTCTAAAAGCATACTGCAGAGCTATCTTGCGTATAAGACAAGACCTTCAATTAAAAACACATCTTTTTTCATAGCAATTTAGATGCTAAACTGGAGAATAACATGTTAGATAAACAACAGTTCTGTTTACCCTACTAGATTGTGTGTACTGTATGTACAGTATAAAATTAAAGTATAGATGGGGTGGTTTCTGGTTTCAAGTTTGAAGAAAGTTTAAAATTGTTACTATAATGTTGTGGGTTTGGAAGCTTTCGCTCAAGCAAAGGAACACTGCTAAAATTTCTGGTTTCTGCTGGCTAGCTTCCTTTTAGATTAGTGACTAAAAGACATACTACAGCTCCTTGGCTACATGCATGGGCGTGTCACAGAATTAAATACAAAACTATACTTTACTGTACTTTCATGAGAACAGAAAATAAAACAATAGCGTACTCTTTAGTAGTAATCTAGATACTGTATTTATATTGGTGTCTGTATGAACATGGAGACTGCACTAAACCATTACACACATTCACTGACCCCTATATTAAATGACATCTGATATTTTGACTATAATCCATATGCAGTATTCTGACAGACCTAAAAAGAATTCTGCTTAACCTGAAGAACTCTGCCCCCTCCCTATCCTTTTCCAGTGATAATCTTTTCAGACTGCTAGTCATTATGGAAAGGCCAGACTCAACTCTGTCTTTCACTCTAAGCTCTCGCAGGTCATGATTCAGCAAGTCACCTAAGCATGTGTTTAAGAAACACTGACTTCAATTGGACTTATACGTAAAGAACATGTTCAACAACTCATCTGAAGAATAACTTTTTCTTTTTTTAAACAAAAAAAATCCCCTAAAAAACACTTCACAAGGAGGAAGGGAAACCCCACCTTAAAAATGAAAGACAAGTCTACATTAAAATGGCAAGCCTCAGATCTGAGTTGCTGAGCGCTAGTGATCACTGCTGCCTGGCCCTGGTGTGATACATATAGGATAAGATCTTCTCAGGTGCTAAGCATTACATTTCTCTAATCCATCCCAAGTCAGTCGTAAAATTCCTGTTGATTTCAGTGGGGACAGAGATAGACCAACACTGAGTCCTGTTAAAAATGTCCTCTGCATCATGTGCAAATGTATGCATGCACAGACCCCTATAATACCCTTTACATATTTCCTGATCCAGTGAATGAAATTCCAAATCCTTATACACACTAGACTTGTGGCTAGTACTGCCTCTATCAATGGTACAATTGTTTCTCTGCATAAGGATACATGAATTATTATGTAAGGGCCATTGCTGTTCTGTGATAAACGTTGATGCCATCTTCTTATTATAATCCCAGTTTTCATCCTCTCCTAACAGTCCCCAGAAGAAATAAATTCCCTAAAATGTGGCATCCAACCTCTTGCAGTTGAGTAAAGGTTTTCCCAGAAGTTTAGTGAAACTCAGAGAAGAAATGTGGAAAACTGAGGGGATTTAAAATTTTCCCATGGTTCACCTAAATCAGAAGTGCCCTATATTCATGTGTGTGTGCGGTGGAGAGGGGAATGAATATGGAGAAAGGAGACAGAGGAGAAATGTGGAGGAGAAAGAATCAGATATAGAGAAGGGGACAAAGGACCAGGAGAGACATGGATTTGATGGAGATCACATGGGAAGATTGCAGGCAGCTGTCTTCCCTGCTTTCTGAATGATCCTGTCCAGGCAGGAGGATGGCACAATGAAGGAAGAAACAGATTGACAGAATATGCAGAAGATGACTGAGGTGGAGTAGGACAGCAGAAAAAGCCAGGGAGTGGGGTCAGAGGTGACTGTGGGAGGTACAGAAGGTATGCATGGAAGGGACAAGAGAAGACATGAACACCAGTGCAGAGATCTTCAGATGGCATCAATTGTAGTGCAAAAGACTAAGGGGAGAGTGGGTGGGAAAGGGAGATGATAGAACACTGTAAAGGGCAGAGGACAGCAGGTTGTGGGAAGATGGAGTCATAAAAGATGGATACAGAGGACTGGGGAAATGAAGGATGGATGGAAGTGCGAAGTCTTATCCAAATCAAAGCATAATAATATCTGGAATATGTTAAATGCTTAAGTAGTGAAAGCTTCCCCTCCCTTACCTCTACACACCTTCAAGCCTACCTTAGTATCATTCCCCACTCTACACACACCTCCCACGGGTTTGCTGAAATCTGCAGAAAAGGGCCAGCTTTGGGTAAGAGCCAGCTGTTAGAGCACCTGTATAATGGAACAGGGCTTTCCCCACCTCTTTGCCCTATGTCCTAATCAAACTTACATTTTCAGTACCCATTAAGAAAACAGGAAAATTCACAAAAAACCACCAACCAACAAAAATGCATTTGAAGAGCTCACGTTGAAACAGTGCTTGAATGGAGTCCAGCCAAGGCTCCCTCCTACCCCAAACTCTACTCTCTTTACAAACATTTTACACTTGTTAAAAGACCTGCAAGATGTACAGGGAAGGGAACCAGTCAGCTACCAACTGCCAAATGAGTTCCACTTCCAATGCAAACTTAACTTTGTGCCCTTTGAAATATGTTGTTGTGTGTGCACAGTTTAACAAATGCATTATTTATTAGGAAAGATTTTCCACAGTTCTTAAAGAGATACGGGTGCCCAAATCTCACCCAAATTCCCATGGCAGTTTACGAACAGTCTCAGTGCAAATATGCAATCGAGATTTCCAAAGTTAAATAGGTACAGGGCATATAAATTATTGGGTTCAACGCTAGGGTAGGTAACGAGGTAATCTACAGCCTATGATATGCAGGTGGTCAGATTTGTTGATCTGATTGTCCCTTCTATGTTAAAAATCTATGAGTCTATAAAATAAATCTATAAATATAATCTATAAATCTATGAACACTGATGTATGTTTTCCCAGAGTGTGATATGTTGGTGGAAAAGAATGTCTATTGGAATAAAAAGTGGAACGAATCATACACTCTTTTGTTGGATTATAAATGATTAAAGAAGTATGTGGAAAGGAAAGGGAGTGTTGAGAAGGAGGTAAAGGGGCCTGCGCCAGTGTGGAGAGGTATGCAGAAGAGGATTGCTTACGAGTTTAAATATTTTATGATATTAACATTATTCCTTAGAAAATAATACATAAGGTTTTTTTTTCTTTTAGTAAACAATCCAATAGTTTATTGAAAATGTAAATAGAACTATATAAGATTCCTGCTCTTTATTTTGTAATTATCATTTTCTTTTTCTTTCTTTTTTTTTTGCAAATGTAAGTATGCAAAGCTAAAAGTTGGATGACCAGTGCAAGCTGGAGAGGTCAAAGGTAAATCAAGCGGAATTATATGACAGTGGAGAACTATTAATTTCAAAACTTACTAATATTTGTGGCATGTCTGAAGAGTATTTGGTTAAAAAAAGTACAATTTTACTGGAAATACGATAAAATGCACTTTCAACCTTAAAAGTGAGAGCCTAGTGGCACCTTAAAGACTAAAAGATTCCTTTAGGCAAAAGCTTTTGTGGGCTCAAAGGCATCTGATGAAGTAGGTTGGAGCCCACAAACCTACATATGAAGAAATTTGTTAGTTCTCAAGGTGCCATAGGACCGTCACAGTGTTTTTGCTGTATAAAGACTAACAAGACTAACCCTCTGGAACTTTCAATCTTAATTCTTTTAAGAAAGCTTTTCTGTTATAACCATATTACACATACTGTAAGTGTGGCATGTTTCCTCATGCTACAAAAGAATTCTAGCTAACTTATATCAGCAAGATATTTTCCTTATAAAAGGGCAAACAGATACATGTTGACAGTACCACACATTAAAAGCCTACAGTGTACACACTGATTTTCCTGAAAACTCATATGCAAGGAACCAGAAAGCATCAAACTTCACTAAGTTGTATATTTATGCCAAACTATTCAATGATTTCCACTTATGAAATAAATACAACATGGAACAGGGATATAACCCATATTTTTTCTACTTGTTACAGTAGCTGTTTCATTAAATCAGTAATTTGAGGACAATAAATTGTGTGTGTGGCTGAGATTTTTTGTGTTAACAGAAGATGGATGGCTAAATCTCCATGCACTGCTTTTAAAATGTTAATCAATGTACATGCATATAACCAGGCACATCTCAACATTAAAGTTGTGTGAAAAGACAAAGCCAAATAAACTTGATTTATCAAGTACCCTTCAATACTCATTCATAATGAAATATGGTAAGGATATTGTGATTGTAATTCACCATTGTGCCCAGAGATTGCAATTCATCTTCTATATTTTACTTTTTGTACTAAGAACATAGCAATGGCCATGCTGGGTCAGCCCAATGGTCCATCTAGTCCAGTATCTTTTCTTCTGATATGGGCTGGTGCCAACTGCTTCAGAAAGAATGAACAGAACAGGGCAATTTTTGAACAATCTATTCCTACTTATCTAGCCCCAGCTCCTGGCAGAAGTTTAGGGATACCCAGAGAACAAGACTGCTTCCCTAATCATTTTGGCTAATAACCAGGGAGGACTATCTGACCCTCTCTGCTAATATTTAGGAATGGAACTCTATAGGGGTCTAATAACCAGGGATGGACCTGTATGAATTTATCTAATTCTTTTATTAATCCAGTTATATTTTTTGCCTTCACAACATTCTTCCAATGAGTTCCACAGTTTGACTGTGTACTGTGTGAAGAACTATTTCCTTTGTTTTAAATGTACTGTCTATTATTTATATTGGGTGACCCCTGGTTCTTGTGTTATGTGAAGGATAAAATAACACTTCCTCTACATCATCCATGTTTTTATAGATCTCATATCCTCACTTAGTGGTTTCTTCTCTAAACTGATTAGTCTCAGTCTTTGTAACCTCTTCCATATGAAAGCTGTTCATACTCCTAATAATTTTTGTTGTCCTTCTCTGTACCTTTTCCAAATCTAATACATTATTTTTTTTTAAGATGGAGCGACAAGAACCACCCCTGACATTCAAGATGTGAACTATCGTTTTATATTATGGCATTATCAAATTTTCTGTCATATCATCTATCGTTTTCCTAATGGTTGCAATCATTGTTTGCTTTTTCAACTGGCATTGCCCATGAGTAGATACTATGAGAGGACTATCCGTGATGACATCAAGATGTCTTTCTTGAGTGGTAACAGCTAATTTAAATCCCATCATTTTGTATGTACAGTTAGGATGATGTTCTTCCAATATGCATGATTTTACACTTATCAGCCTTTCATCTGCCATTTGCTGTCCACTCAACCAGTTTAATGATACCCTTTTATAACTCTTTGCTGTCAGTTTTGGTCTGAAGTATTTTGAGTAATTTTGCATCCTCTGCAACTGTTCCCATCTCACTGTTCACCCCCTCTCCCTTACTTTGCTTTCTGATGTAACCGTTGCAGCACTCAGAAGTAGTTTCAGAGCACAAATTTCCTTGTTTTGAACTACAAAATACTTTATAGATACAAATTATAGCACTTTATAATTAATGAATTATAGTGTAAGTATTTTACCAAATTTGGGTGGTGGAGGCTTACTTAAAAACAACAGATTTCTGCTGTAATAGGTACTCAAAAAAGGAAAACAATTTGCTAGCTGTGAAATCACATTTATGAGAATCATGAGGTGCAAAAAAAAAAAAAAAAAAACCTAGAAAACATGCAGCAACAGTAATCTGCCTCCCCCCATGCTTTCATTCTACAAATATTGTTTTTGTATCTGAAAAAACTCAATATGCAAAGATAAAAATATTATCACTCCAGTGGAAAATAAGTGGACTTGCACACAGAGTACACACTGGGAACATACCAGACACAAGTATACAGTTGCTGATCTTCAAAAAAAAAAAAAAAAAAAAAAGATGCCTTTTTCATTCATAGCAATCTCAATATTCATTTAGTGAGTATCGTTTGCTCCACTCCTCAACCATGAATTATAATGTCAAAGTCTTTAATGAAGACATATTCCTTAGCCTCCTGGAAGCGTTTATTACCTTACAGGAAAACAACTGTTAATGACATTATTGTACGCAGCGTTATTATAGCTCTGTTGTTTCCAGGATATCAGAAAAGGGTGGGTGAGGTGGTAAACTTTTATTGGACCAACTTTTATTGGTGAAAGAGGTAAGCTTTTGAGTTTATAAAGAACTCTTCTTCAGATCTGGCAAAGGTAACTTGGAGTGTTACTGGTAAATACCAGATTGTATTTACCTTGTATTTATCAGTGACACTGAGTACATTTCCCAGCCCTGAAGAGCAACTACATGTAAGGGTATGTCTTCACTGACAGCAGCAAAATCACCTCCGTCACCTCAGCGTTCCGGGATTGGTTCATGGTGAGTATGAACTCGCTGCACCATTCCCAGAAATTGGCCCTGCAAGTCCTGGAGGCCAGGGGGCATAGGGGAAAGCCGATCATGAGTGATTTGCGGTCGGCTTTTGCCTAATGTGTAATGGTAGCTAAAAAAGTCACAGCCAGTTATGCAAGGGAAGTAAAATTCAGTTGACTGCTGCTGAAAAAGTCCCAAATGTAGATGAGGGCTATGTTTCTCTCTCAACCCAATGGAAGTTTCAAGAATAAATGCTATTATCTCACCCACTGTGCCTCTCTTTATGACACTGGCAGCATGGGAAGCCATACATCAGACTACAAACAACTTACATTTCTGCTTCACCATCAGACACAAAGTGTATTAAAATAAGAGGAAAGGGGAGAGAAGACTGGCTTATATTCCCTGACACTGGATTCCAATTCCACTGACAAAGAGTGATGCCACTAGTTCACAATCAGAATGCCAAGGTGCATTAACAACTTCTATTTTGAAAAACCAAACCAAATAACTTCATAATCTGCAGAAGATAAGCATACCTCACACATAAGCTTTTGGAATAGCTGCTGACAAAATAACTGTTTTACTTCCATGCATGTAGTGGATTAGAAACCTCCCACAGTTCAGGAGAAAAAAAAAATTCATTCCCTTTAGATGGTTTCTGTAATGGAAATTCCAGTTGAAGTTTTAGAACAGAGAATCATTTCTATTGAGATCTACTGGTTCTTCAGCAGAAACCAAGAGAAGCCTTCGAATGATTCTGATGGAATTTCCAGTATAGCTTAGATATTTGTTGTCATAGTTGCTATTGACTGACAGAAGTGTCACTTGCAAGATGTACTGTAGAGCAGGGGTGTCAAACTGATATGGTGGGACACATTTTACTAAATGCACTTCACACGGGCTGTACATACCATAAATCAAAACACTATGGCACTCTCACAGCATCATGGAGTGCTGTGTAAGCAAAACTACACTGTGAAATATTGCTCTATTTGTTAAGGACAGAGTGTGGTCTCATGGAGCACAGTCTCACGTACCAGCACCCCATGATGTTGCAAGATCTGATGCCTCACAGCATTGCGGAGCATAGGATATGCAAGACCTTTCTCTCTCTCTCTCTTTATTAGGGAGGGACTGTGGTCCCATGGAGCGCAGTCATGGGCCAAATGAAAGAGGTTCCAGCCCGCAGGGCCACGTTTGACACCCCTGCCTGTAAAAGTTAACACTGAATAGACCTGAAGGAGGTTTCTGTACACTTCTACACCACAAGCAACCACTAATTATTAACCAAACCCAACACACAGAGGCTTCTATTGTAATAGCACAATACCTTGCTGGGTTCTCATCTTGGACAGATACAGGAGGCTTGTCAGTCAGCTTCTGGGGAGCAAACTGAGGTGAAGGGGACCTTGATGTCTCCATTCCAGGTTTCTGAATACAGCAATACTTTGAAGACAGTACAGGTTCAGATTTAAGGTGTGTTTTCTCTTCTAAGTGCTGACATACATTCTCTGTAGATGCTGCTTGCGGGAGCCCTGGCGGATGAGCGCTCCTTAGTTTTCCACCATATGTGGCAGGACTCTGAGTGAGGGAGGAGTGACCTGTAATTACCTCACCAGAGCTGGGGGAAATGGACTGAATTGGCTTGCTGGGTACTGACAGCAGAGATTCTGAAGAGCTGCTCAGTGATGTGGAATTGTCGTGACATCTGTATGGATTATCTTGTTTGGGTGGGGGAGGCCTCTGAGGGGCAGGCCCACATTTCTTGTTCAGCAATGTTGGCTCCGTCCACTGACTTTCCTCTCCACTGCCTTGTGGGAGAGGGGGGTAGTTCTTGTGCAATGTCTGTGGCTCAGAACAAGTGAGAGGAGGCAAACTGCAATCTTTCCTTTTCTCATTCACAGTTTCCTGTGAGTATCTGTAATCACTGGGCAATGTCCCGGACCTCCCTCGGCTCTCCTGAGACAAGATGATAGGTTCTCTTGTGTGAAATGGTCTAACAGATGCCTTCCATTTGTGCCCTAAATTCTGGTCCAGCTGAGCCCTTTGTTCTCCTGGGTTATCTTCTGGGAATCCTGTATCAGCTTGCCTAGAAATAGAAGAAAAACCATTAGCCAGTGATTGTGTTACCGCTTCCTCCTGTGCATTGCTACAAAAGCATGGGGAAGCTTGAAGATGGATTATGTCTGCCACATAATATCAACTAACAGCTACAACCTTCTTTAAAATATACATACATAATATTGTATTTCTAATGTAATGTGATGAGTCAAAGCACAATGTCGCTTTAAATTAGGTTATGGTCTGTCATGCAGTGTGACAAAATCTTGAGTTAACCTGAGGCACTTCAATGCGCATGCCATCTCTGAACATGCAAGAGTATTTTCTTTGATTTTTTGGTGTGAATTAAAAGAATGGTTTCTTTGTGAGGCCTTCAACACTCCATTAAAATTGAAATGCATTTTCTACTAAGTAATGAATGCAGTGTATAACTAAATGCAGATTACCAAACAAGTTCCCTCTCTATTTTAAAAGGCATACTAGATGTTAAAATTCACAGTCCCTCATTCATAAAGCAAAATTAACATAATCATGGGGTTTAAATTTTCAGGTAACAATTACTGAGGCCAAATGAATTCATACTGACAAAAACATCCAATTCACTGGTGCCAAAAGGGTGGAGAAGAGGAAAAAGGACTCTCTTATAAAAAGAAAATAAAGGCATAATATTTCAGAGCAAGGTCTATTTTAGTTTTAAAAATTAAATCATATCGTATCTTTGTCCTTCCAACACAAAGCACTGCTGTGGATAACAAGTCTTGTCTCATCATCTTACAGCAGGGGTCGGCAGCCTTTGCCAACTGCTGTGCTGGTCCTTTTTCCCTTACACTCAGCTGGTGCCAGTGGCCCGCTCTGCTGAAAAAATATGGCAGCTCCCTGAAAATTCAGCAGCGGTCATGGCTGAAGAGGGAGCACTTCCCAGGCATGCCACGGAAGAAGTTGCCCAGAGTGGCTCATCTTGGCAGTGTGCCTGGGGACAGAGGTCCCTAGGCATGCCATGAAAAGAAGTGGCTCCTTTCAGGAGTTCCCAGGTGTGCTGCAAAAAGAAGCTGCCTAGAGTGGCTCCTTAGGGGAGCACCACACTACAGAGAGGAGCCACTACAGGAAGCTTTTTCCTGAGTCACATGGAGGCATAGGCATTGGGGGACCCCCTGTGTCCCAGCTACACCCAAAGGAAGCTGCCAAGAGTTGCTTTTGGTGGCAGTTTCTGTGGTATTACAGAGGGCGATGTGCGCCGTTCTGAATGGGCTTGGGTGCCACTGTTGGCATATGTGCTGGGGGTTGCCTACCCCTGTGTTACAGGGATATTTTTCTGTTTTGCGCCAAGTCTATATTTCTCTTTACTTTGTAGCCAACAAGCTGAAGGAACTCAAGGCTGCTGCCAAGCACAAGAAGTATAGGTGAGTTGCACTTGCCAGAGAAAGACAAATCAGAATAGAAGGCAAGTAAAGGTACCTCTCAGACCCAGAAAGAAGGCAGGTTTGTTCTCTGCTTAGGGGAGGCTGGAAAGACACTGTGAGCTTAGAAAAGAAGCTGTAATAGAAAAAGTAAATGGCTTCAGAATACGTTATTTCATTCTGCCACTGATAGTTTTCTTATCTGTATTTGGAAACAGGACGGGCAAAGTTAAGAACCTACAAGTTTTCTTCTAAAGGTTGGATGGTTTAACCAATTAAAACACAAGAAATTAAATCTGACATCAAGTTACATTTTATATTCCACAGAGATAGATGATGCCACTTTATCAATGCACTGACCTCAATGTGTTTCTTTCTTGTGCTTAAATTTTCTTATCTCAAAGTAATTTGTTCTAGAATAGCTTATTTCTATTGAAAATTCAAAATATCACAGTTTTTCACCATCTTTCTGCTGAAGCACTTTACTT
Source organism: Podocnemis expansa (assembly GCA_007922195.1). Taxonomy (NCBI): domain Eukaryota; kingdom Metazoa; phylum Chordata; order Testudines; family Podocnemididae; genus Podocnemis; species Podocnemis expansa. The sequence goes on along the minus strand of ML681989.1, from coordinate 25,771,137 downwards.
TAAATCAGATGGTTGAAAAATCTAATAGAATTATTATAAATATTATCCACAATTAAAAACCTAGTTTTGAATAAGGGACCAAAACTCCATCTTAGTCTATGGCACACTCAGCTTAGTCCCTTACATCAAGTATACCATGCTGGGAATTACATTGAAACAATATTGTCAACACATAAAAACTGGATAACTGAATCAAGTCATCACCACTGCCTGTTAGTGCCGACTGGAGATGAAGTAGAAAAAATTTCAAGCTGTGTGGGTGCCATTCCATATTTTGCTCAACAGCTTAAGATGCTGTTTTCACAGGAAGGTCACAGTGGGAGGTAAAACAATGACTCATTTACCTAAGGTTTGCAATTCTGGCAAGTGTTTTACTATAATTTTGTTTCTGTATTTTACAAAAGATTCCTAAAACATCATGTTTCCTTCCTTCTAAGGCTGAAGAAACTTGGCAGTGTCTGAAACAAAGAAAAGACATGATTTCAAGCAAGGAGGCCACACCATGGGAATTTTTGGTAGTGTTTTTATGAAGCCCATATGTGCCTCAGTTTCTCCTATATGCTGGATTGTTACGTAGGTAGGCTAAGACACCAGCATCAATGGTGGGCCTAGCTGTCTGGATCTTAGGCCCCATATCAATGGAGCTCCTGAAGATATAATGGCAGGGCCAATTGTCCAGTCACTGACACCCTGAAAATAACAACCAAACCCTGCAAACAGTTGAGCAGCATTTCCCCAATGGGACAACAAAGGACTGGGGGGTTAAGTTTGGGCTGAGGCAAGAAGACAGGCACACCTGGGAATCTGACAATGCTCCAGCAATGGCACTCACTACAGCTGGTTCTGAGCTAACCAGAAAGGAACATGTTTTACTCTTCATTCCTTTATGACAACTCAAGGACTTCCTATGCTGTGTTCCAGATGACTAATAAACCTAACTGTTTTCACAATGCTGCATGAGGGTCACTGCAAATGCTTAGAGAGGTACACTGATCCTTAGAAAGCATGCAGTTCTTCCCTGGGGTCAGTCTCTGCTGGACTCACTGAATAGACCTCATGGTGCGAAGCAGGAGTGGAACAGGGCCACTCTACAGGCCTGGTATCCCCACTGACCCTGGAGGAATAGAGAGACCCCTAAAGAAGTCTCCCCAAACTGAAGGGGTTTCTCCTAGAGACTCCTCCAATGCCAGGGGCCACAGCACCAATCCTATGGATCTGTGATACCAGGTAATTCTAGGGCTTGTCACAATGCCAGCAAAGGACAAGAAAGGGTGTATAATCTAGGACAGGCTGGGTTAAGAAACAAGTAGAAACTAGTTTTTGGGCCTAAGTGTAGAGGGGTAAGTGAAACTGAAGTTTTTAGTGTAAAAATGTTGGAGAAATTGAGGACAAAGTGTTACGGGAAAGTAACAGTTCAGATGGACATGACCCAAAGGTTATGTTAGCTTTGTATTTTAGTTACAACTGGTTTGAGCAAGGTTTTTAATCAATGTTTTTGAAAACTGTGAATGTTATATTAAAATGCTATCTGTACTGAGAGTATAGGAAGGAATTGGGGTTATTTAAATAAACAGCAAATGTAAATTACCACAATTATACTTCCACCACCTTATTTGGGTAAGGGTAATTTAATGCTAATTAGTACTATAATGGAGTACATTTTGCTAAATTGCAAGGGAGCTCTGATTAACATAAAAGGGTACTGCTAGGTTTCAGGATGATAAAGGTCTCCTTCACTCCACTGATCATGCATTGATGGAATTCTTCTCTTGAGTCTAACAACAGTATTTGCACAAGTGCTAAGCGCACGCCTGTTTGCTTAAGTAACAGTCTCTCTCTTTCTCAACCCTGTTGCCACGCTCTAACATGTCCCTACCACTTCAACATCAACTAGCTGTCTTTTAGACAGCATCAGCATGGGCATTTAAACTGCATCCTTTTTGAACATTTTACAACTCTCATACTTTAGGGGAGCTTTGCCATACCACACAGACAAGCCCCTAGCATTTTTTCCTTGTCATTTTTGACCATATGAATGACCATTTTGGTCACCCTTTTCATATACTGTATGATTTAGTGTTGAACTTGCCCTTATTACAGATCTTTAAATAGAAATTCATGAAAATTTTATTCAGACCCTCAACTACTGTTAGTCACTATCAGGGATTCTGGCTCATGCAGTTTTATCAATGTGCACTGTCACAACTGCTATGCTGACCTATGTGGATGTCTTATCTAAAAGGTCAGCTCTCAATGTGAAAAGTCAGTCAAAAGGACCTTGAAAATAAGCCCTTGCCATATGGTTCAGATTACTTCAAAGGTTGGCCAGTCAGCACTGACAAAGTAAGACAGTTTTTTGGCCTACTGCGGTAACCTGGAGAATGTCTCACAGGGTGACTAGACAGCAAATGTGAAAAATTGGGACATGGGTGTAAGGGATCATAGGCATCTATACAAGGAAAGCCCCTAAATGCTGGACTGTCCCTATAAAAGTGGGACCTCTGGTCACCCCAGAACTGTCATGTGAAGTGTTTAATCACATAAATAAGATGATGATAATTGGGGGAAAAAACCCATGAAACCAGTATGGTTTATAATTTTTGCAAATACAAAACAATGAAATGAACAGTTTGGGGTCCTCATGCGCTGAATATTGTTATAGTGCTGTCCATTTAACTGGTGCTAACATTTTAAGAGTACTTCCTCTAGTCTAAAATGTCAGCTTTTCAATTGTATGTTAAAAACTATTCTTAGCAAAACTTGATCAAAGAACTCCATTTTTGTTTTTGTGCAATTAAAAATTAAAGTAATGTTTTAAGCTTAAATATTACACCAAGAAAAGGTGATCAGGCTTGGGTGCCATTTTCACACTTACTACTCAAAAAAGGTGTTTTAGAAGTATTTCATCCATCCTATGAGTGGAACACAAGTGTGCTTGTGAAAATTTCTTGTAAATGTAGAAGAGATGTCTTTTTTAAGAACTATTTTTAAATTTCTACACTTGAAATATATGGCAATTGTTCGTATCAGTGGCTTATATGTACAATGGTAACGTTCTTAAAATCAAATGAGAAATCTGTCTTGGCTTTTTTAATTATGTAAAACTTAAGCATCCCATTTTACTGGAAGACACTTTAATCTGACAAAACACCAGAAGATACAGGGCATAATTGTCATTTATACTAAGGCCACTTCATTTCACACAAGGCAGGGCACAGGACGCTTGTCCATTTAGCCAGTCTTTCAGCTGTAGCCAATGTCATATTCTCCAAAGGGAATGAACGGAACATGGCAACTTCAATGTGCCATGAAGTGGCAGTACGTTATGTTCTAAAAACAAATGTGAATATTTTCTCTGTTTTAAAGACTCTTTCCACTCCTAGAGTGGAATGGCCTTGGTTTAATTGAGAATTACATCCTCAGAATTAAGAGCCTGATGCAATAACCCTTACTCACATTTGGTCAGATCTCGTATTACTGACATAGGAAGTCAGAGTTTCACTGCTGAGTTCAATGTGTGTGAGGCTGGGCTTCTAAACTGTCCCACTGACTTTAATGGAAATATTCGCATGAGTTAAGTCTGCTGGATTGGGCCCTAAGTACTGAATACAGATGCTGGTCAAAAGTAACAATTTCTTCACATCTAGGTAACTAATGTACAGATTGATTTTTTCCCCCTCCAACTCACTTGTGATACCAGAAAGTCTTTTAAACTCTCTGATTTTTCTGTATTAACATAAGTCATAACATACTACATAATGGCAGTAGCTGGGTACACAGAAAATCAAGATCACAGCATAAAAGGGTCCAAAGATGTAAATTACATGCACTTCTACAGCCAATCTGCTGTCTGTATTGAACCTGACATGCAAATCAGAACTGTGTTTGCAGGTGAAAGTGAACAGGACAGAATGAACTACTAAGCTGACATGTTTACATATCCAAAAACCATTTTGTGTTTCAGAATGCCTAATGAGATATTCTTAATCATTTGGTTTGGACTGCAGTGAAAGCTTTGATGAACAGTTCCATTATCCTCCAAAATAAAACAAAACAAAATATAAAAATATTAAAAACATCACAGCATAAATGACTTTAAGGGATACTGTTTTTCCAGTTGGTGGGGTGAAGTTTAGGGGGATTGCACGTGTGCCTTCATACAAAGCTTCTGTGGAAGTAAACATTTTAGAGTGGCACACAGGATGTTTGGGGGAAAATATAGTTACATTCAGCACAGGGGACAATTTACATTCAGGGTGGGTGGGTTCTCATGCAAAACATGCTAATCACGTTACTCTGTAGAGATTTATCTTACTGTTCAGAAAGGAAGAAAAGAAAGAAAGCTTCAAGCACCAGAAGACCCCTGTGGCAAGAACCTGCAAAGTGTTATATTAGTGTAAGTACCAAGTAGTCCACTAAAGAGAGAATGATTTAAAATTTGAATTGTTCTGTAGAATGATATAAACAAAATATAGAGTTTAGAATGACAGACTGCAAAGATCAAGTGCAAAGAAATTCACAAAAGAAGCTGTAATCACTGTAGGAAAATTCATCTTTTGTACACAGAAAACAACCTTATCATAAAATGAGGTTAAAATAAATATTTCAGCTTCCATGTGGCACAATGGGAGCCATGGACAGATTTTTTAAAAATTCTTTGATAACATGACTGTAAAGTCATTACTGATTTACTTCTTAGTGCACAACAAAATCTATTTAACCCTTGTACACTTTGATGGCATTGGCAAACATAAAATTCCAAACATTTTCAAAAGAGAAAACTAATATCATCAGCTTTTACATGCACAAGTGACCTTACAAATTTGCCTCCATTTAGGTCAATGATCTATGGACACCTTATTTATTCATCATCAAAAGCTTTATACACCAGGTCATCCTCATACCTGAGAAAGCACAGTTGTTAAGGAGAAGTGCTAATTCTACAAGACAAACTAGGAGACCTGTTGTGCCTTAAAGACTAACAAATTTATTTGAGCTTAAGCTTTTGTGAGCTAAAATCCAGTCATGCATGCATCTGACTAAATGGGTTTTAGCCCACAAGACTTTGTGCTCAAATAAATTTATTTGTTTTTAAAAGTGCCAAAGGACTCCCCGTTTGTTTTCCTGAAACAGATTAACATGGCTACCCCTCTGGAACTTGCTGATTCTAGATATCCCTTGACTTAACAGTGATTGTCAGCAAGTTCATCACAGATTCTGGGTCTCAAACACATTATGGTCAGATCAGATGTGCTGACTTTGAAGGAACATTTGATTTACCTGGCTTTTGTGAGAGGCAAGGCCGTAACTAGCTATTCTGGTGCCCGGGACAAGCACCCCAAAGGCATCCTCCCCTTACCTGGGCCATGATCTGTCCTGGGGCCCAACATGTTCCCACCTGCTGCTGAAAGGTGGCAGAGAGCTGGATCCAGCCCCAGCCGCCGCCCGTAGGCGACAGGGAGCGGGATTTAGCCCCAGCTGCCTTCTAGTGGTGGCTGAGGATGGATCCGGCTCCCTGCTGCCGCTGGGACACTGAGGAGCTGGATTCATCTGCAGGTGGTGCCAGAAGCCAAGGCGCCAAATTTTAGAGGGTACAGGGGATGAATCCGACTTCTTGCCGCTGCTGGGGACAGATTCAGCTCCTTGGGGGCTGCAAGGACTCAAATCCGTCCCCAGTTGCCACAGGGAGCTGTATCCATCCCCTGAGCCCTCTAAAATTCAGTACCTGGGGCTTTGCCCTGCTTGCCCAGGCCTAGTTACAGTCCTGGTGAGAGGTGAGGGGAGATGGATGTACAGGCTGAAGCATGAGAATGGCAAGTGCTGCAATTTGGTAGGAGGGGTGAGTCGATTGTTCCACATTTGCATTTTGTTATTCCAGCTAACTGGCAGGGCATTCATAGCCTGGACAGGGTACTTTCTATTTATTCTAAATTGAAAAAAACCCCAGTCAAATCAAATATTACAACAATAACCTTCTGACCTAGAAAGAAAAGAAGTGGATTACTCTGGAAGCAATTCCCTCCTGGTATAACAGACTATGTCTAAATCCTGACATAGACTGGACATAGTCATTTAAGACATAACTCCTTTTCTATAACCCATCTTAACAGATGAGTTTGTGAAGTCATCTAAGCAATTAGTGCCAGGGACGCTGCTTTCAGTAGTGACACTGGCAGAATGTTCTTAGAGTACCTATGGATCTTGCTTTTCTTGACTGTCCCCTCAAAGCCTGAATAATAAGTGGATTCACAGATTCATAGATTTCCAGGCCAAAAGGGACAATTATGATAACCTAGTCTAACTTTTTGTATAGTACAGGCCACAAAACTTACCCAAAATAATTTCTGGAGCACATCTTTTTTTAGAAAAATTCTGGTTTTGATATAAAACTTACCAGTGATGGAGAATCCACCATGATCCTTGGTTCAGTTAAGCTTTTGGTTCAACATTGATTTTGTTTCTATTTTGGTTATTTTAGCAGTAGCTGGATATTCCTTAGGCCAGATCTGAGGAATACTTTTAGATATCTAATATACCATGCCTGGGGACTATGCAAAATTTGCAACACTAGAGATGAAAATGTGCCTTAGAAAAATATGAGTTGAACTCTAGGCACGTTTGCACATTTTAAGCACTATTGAGAAGTTGATTAGTTTCAACAGTGTAAGAAATATGCATTCCTGCTCAGAGTGATAGACAGAAATAGGAACCCTGTGTGCACTCGGAAAAGACAGCAATAACCTAATTTATTATTTACAGGTAAGTAAATTTACAGGTAAGCAAAATACATGCTTGGGACTAAACTATTGTTGTAGAAGTCTCCTACTAGAGTCCATGGGCAATCACCAGAATGAATCATTCAGCAGTGCAGGAGATGGCTAATGTAGCAACTCGAAAGTATGACAAAACCCATTTTCCCTCAGTGTCCACCTGCTTTCTCTTGTTTTACATTTAGGCCTTATCTAGGCTAGAGCTGCCAAGAAATGTTGAGTTGAGTTAGCTAGCTCATCCAGGGAAAGTCAGCAGTTTAGCATGTTGTAAATTACAAATCCTTTGTCTTGACTTGAGTTATAGAAGATGTTTATTACATCAAGTTAGATAACTTGGTAACATCACACCTTTAAACTTAATCTATACACGGCTTTAGTTAAAGTGTGTTTGTTAACATATTTTTAAAATATTTTATCCTATGCTTGTCTGTAATGGGATGTTTTACCAGTTATACAGGGACTGCTATAGAGGTTTTAACCCACCCAATGTAAATAATCTCATTTAGATATCAAAAGTTGCTTTCTTTAGTTTAGCTTAATACCCTTCCAAAAGGTGACGTAAGCCAAACTGGAGAGAAAAACAATGACCACCACCACCTCACTCTTACTATCCTAATATAAGCGTCACAGATGGTGTAGTTACAACAAATTTGAATTCTACCTTAGCTTACATTGAAAAAAATACTTCCCATTTAGGCAAGGCTGTAGTCTGACAGTCTTAGGTTTAGTCCACACATAAAACTTGTGCTGAGCTAGCTACATTGCTCAGGGCTGTGAAAAATGTTATGACCTGAGTACTGCAGTAAAGCTAACTTTACTCCCAGCACAGATGTGGTCATGCCAATGGAAGAATTCCTCTATTAACCTAGCAACAGACTCCTGCTGTGCTGGACTTCCTCCATCAATGGCTAAACCTCTTCTGTTGAGTTAGGAAGTGTCTGAACTACGGCACTACAATGTAATATTGTCATACCTTTTCAGCTTTTAGAGCAGGAGCCATCTTTATGGTATGTGCTTGAATGTGCACACTGCCTAGCATAATAGGGCCAATGGTTGCTGATGCAATACAAATCACAATTATAAAAAAAAAAAAAAAAAAAGCATCTTTCTTTATTCCCATCCAGTAAAGTTCTGATTATGATTAGCTTTGGAGTTGCTGACTACAAAGTACATTATAGAGCCAAATGACAGAACACATGCCCAGGGTATGGCCTGATCCTATGTTTACTTCACCAGGAGCTTTTCCTCTGTATAACAGCAGTCTCAGGTCCTGAGTGTTTTTTAGATGGAGGAAAGTATATATATTGAACCACAAAAACTTCCCTGATAAAGGAAATTTGAGGCACTTGTATAATAGAGATGGAAAAATTAGGAGCCAGCAGTTGTTTTACAGCTTCCAAAGCATCGTTGATTAGGGCAATGGTCCTCAACCTTTTTCCAGCTGTGACACACTTGGTGTTAGGATGCAACCTTACAGGACACACCAACCCACCTCCCTCAGGACAAATAGTCAGTCATCTTCCTGACTTTCTGCGACACACTTCCTTTTGTGTGGTGACACAGTAATGTGCCCTGATACATTGGTTGAGAACCACTGGATTAGGGGAGAAAATGCAGCTCAGTTCAGCCTACCAGAACAGCCAAACACAAAGTGAGAAGACATCCCAAAAATTTTTTTCCAAATGGCCTTCTTTCTTTGGTGGAATAGGCTTTGTAAAAGTTGTGTATTTTAAAGGAGGGATCAACTGAACTGGGAAGTCTTTTGGAAGTTAAGTTGGGGCAAGAAATTCCAAGCATAAGGGGAGCACTGAAGACCACATGTAGCTGGAGAGGGACAGAACGGCAGCTTTTACAAAGGTGGTTTGGGAGGAATACAGCCGTGGGAGGGAGAGTTAAAAGAAATGAGAGAAGTAGTAAAGGTGTAACAGAGCCTTGAAGGTGAGGATGAGAAACACTGGATTCCCTCATGTGTCATACTCACAAGACACAAGAACATCTATGCTAATAAGCCTCGCCTGCAACATCTCCATTAGCACAAACAATTTGACTCATGCACTAAAAACAGATCCCAAAGTCTGGACTGGAGCAGAGGATAACAGTAACACCCTGAAGTGTTCCCATCAGACTTTCCTCAGTAACAGTGTTTTGCTGAGGACAGATCAGAGAATGCAGCAAGCTGATTCTGCAAAGCTAACCTCTCTGCTACTGGGTCAACTCCCCTAATTCTTTTGTCTTCCTCTGCCACAGTGGACAGGTGATCTTCTGTTAAACATTAACAGCTAACTAGCATGTTCTGAAGCAGTTAAATATCACATTTGACTCTAAAGAACAACAGTAAGTGTAATAATCAGAAGAGGATCCAGGAAGAATTCGAGATTTGCCAAGAAATCTCTAAAAACACAAATGGCATAGCACTTTCCTCCGAAAGTATCTCTCCCCCCCTCCCCTAAATTTTAACAAGAAGAATTAGGGATTTTGTTTTGCTTTTACCAATTCAGCTGTTGATTTCTTCCACAACCACTGTCTTTTCTACAGTTATTCCAATATTGAGGTCAAAATATTAGCAGCAGCAGCTATATACATTCTCAAAATAACTGATGTATTTCAATCCAGATTCATTCCATTGCATGCCAGAATACCAGGACTGTCACACTTTACACAAAGATCCATTATAAGGTTACTCATCAGTTACGTGTGGAAGAACATCGCTGAACAGTGGGATGCAGAAGAACTTACGCAATGCCTCATGTTTTAAAGAGTCTGTCTAGACTGGAACTGTAGCTGTGATTTCCAGGCTGGGCAGAGCTATTTTGTATTGTATAGACTGTGACAGATCAAAGCCAGCAGACAGTCTGAGAGGAGACCTTTTGAAGGCCAGTTTGGTGGATGGGCACAAGGGCCACTCACTGCTAAAACCCCTCCCCCAGCCTAAGGGCAGGTGGCAGTGAGCCCTGTTTCAATTGAAAACTGGGGACAACTAATGAGGAACAGGGACAGGAGTGAGGATCAAAGGTTCAAAATAAGGGATTCTGAGGGGATACCGAGCAGAGGACCGTGGACAGCGCCTACTGCTCCCAGAAGGTGTCAAGGATACCGCTCAGGGGAACTCTGCCCAGACGCGTAAGCAGATGAGGGACTGGAAATAAGCCGTACAGTCGCAGGCCCCTCCCTCAGCCAACCTTCTCTCTCTGGTCTTATAAAAACAGCAAGGTAAACTGTGACTGCACAGGAAACCTAGGTTTCCAGACAGGACTATATTTGGTGAGATTAGCCCATGCTACCACCCATGTAGTTGCAGCTACACTGCTACTTTTACGTGAGTAGGAGCTAGCATGGGATCATCTAGCTGAGCTAGAAATGACACCTCCAGTTTCCAGGCTGACACCCAAAATGGAGTGGAAGACTCAGCTATAAAATCCAATCAGTTATTCGTTATGCTAAAAGCTCCAAAGGGGGAGCTGTGTTAGTCCAGTTCAGTGAAACAAACAAGGAGTCCTGTGGAATTTTTAAAAACCAACAAACTTATTTAATGCATAAGCTCTCGAGGGCATAACCCACTTCCTCAGTTGCATGAAACAGAAACTACAATATGTTACACACAGATAAGGCTGTTACAAAGGTCATGCATTAAACAAATCTGTTACTCTTTAAAAGTGCCACAGAACTCCTTGTTTGTTTTCCATGCTAAAAATGCTTTTTAAATGTTCTTCTAGAATATTCCCTCCATGTACCTGCAATCTCCCACCCATCACCTATTTTTTTCCTAGCTCAATGTCTTATTTCCACCAGTAATGGTCAATGTTCCCTCTAATTACTCGTAGACTGTGTGCATGAACAATTTCTTTGTGTGACCAAATCATTTCTTTGTGAGCATCAATATTAACACTATTGAATTTTCTTGTGCACACTTCATTTTTGTGTGTGCGCAGGTTTCATGACCTGTGTGCACGCACACACATGCACAGCTTAGAGGGAACAGTGGTAATGGTGTACAAAGGGCTGTTTCTGGAACATAAAACACCAGTGAATCCTAAATGTAACAGCCCCATAGAGCAGCAGATCTATCTGTCAAAATGCTATTAACTACACATTTCTCTGTGTATTCACCTAAAGACTTTAATACACATTTGGAACTATTACTGTTTATTAGGTAAATCACTTAGCAGTGCATTTCTTAAGTGCTCCCTTTCCCAGAGTCCCAGAGCCTAACAGCTCTTTTGGTTGCCAAGAGTGGCACAGCCCTGCTCAGCATTTTTATGAAATAACAATGATCCAAACAAATCAATAACAGCATGACATGCGATGAAATTGCCATTTAAAATCTCAAAGTGTCAGCTATTAAAAATGCAACTGGCTCATATAATGGGTTAATCATTACTTGCATTTACCTCTCGAACTGAAAGTGTAGAGACTGTCAGACAAGTGACTATAAGGCACCAGTTTTTAATTCACCACTGCTGGATTCTGTACATGTTCAGAGTCATATTGGCTCTTTCCAGAGCCAGAACAGCTATGGGAGAATCAGCTGTTCTGCCATCACTTTGACTTGTACTGCAATAGTGCCCAGAGTCCCCAGTCAAAGAGCAGAGTCTCATTGTGCTAGGCACTGTACACCCATAAGAAAGACAGCCCTGATGCAAATGGCCTGCAATACAGTGCAAGAATAAAGCAAGCCAAGAGTGAGATACTTACCATTAGTAAGGAACACCTGGCCAGCTGCCTCACTTCAAAGAATTGTCAATGAATTGCTAATAGCTGGGCTAACTGCAGGGCCAAATCCTTCTACCTTATATTCTACAGCGTATTTGCTTTCTCGCAGTCACAGTGAGGACACCACAATGAAATGAACTGGAGAGACCTATTTAACTGAGACCAGAAGAATATGGTCCAATGAAGTTGCCCAGGTGTAACAAAGATACAAAGGGCCTCCAGAATCTGTCACCAGAGAGTATGAAGAAGCCAGAAGACCTGGGAACTGAAAAATCATGCAGGATTCTGTGTTTACAGGCCGAGCAATTAATAAGAACACCTTATTAATCATAAACTGAACATGTGTTGAAGAAATCACTGAGATAAAAATCAATACAGAACCTGCTCATACTGTTTTTGCAGTCCCTTTCAGAACAGAACTGTTCTTGAAGCCATTTTTTAGTTACTCACATGCAAATAATTACATGCAAATGTATTTGCATACAACCGCTTCCCCACCCGTAATTCCTTAATTCTTCTTGTGTCTCACTTTCCCGTCCCAATACTGGATGCTCTGCACTGCAGCATTTCCTTCTAGATCGGTAACTATACACCACAACTAGAAAGGTTCCCAACACAACAGAAGGGATCCTCCATGTACCTGCACAAGCTTATTGCTTAAAAACACACACAGCTACAGAGGAACAAGATAGAACTATTTTCTCTGAAGACAAGTCATTTAAAATACTCAAATATATGAACATAAAGTCACCAAAAGTCAACAAATAAATGACAAACAAAGGAGATCTTTTTTCTCCAGAGGCATAATTTTACAGCAGATGTGTCAATCTTGAAAATAGGAAGGGTTATGGGAAAGGTACATAACTTTCACCATTCAACAGAGGGCCAAAGACATGGCTGAGCTCCTGTTGAAATCAATGAATCTCCCCATCAGCTCACAAACTCAGCTCCTGAATGAATTGTGAAATGTTAGCCAATGATTTGTGACTTGGAGGAAAAGAATTAAGAAGAAAGAAAGGTGGATTATAAGAAAATGCATGCACATATATGACTTGGCAACCAGAAAAAGTGTTCAATATTGTTCACGTCAGTTTAATGACGTTGTTTTAAACTAATGTGTGTATACATACACAGATATTATAGGCAGAGCTGGTAGAATAGCCACATACTTCCTATTATAACCCTGTTTTTTTAAATTCCTTGTAGCTTTGTCAAACTTCAACCATTTGGGCTGAAATATTCCATGCTGGGTATGTGCCTCAGCTTGAAAAATACCCTGTTTTGCCCATCTTATAAAAATTCTGGCAACTTTTTCTTTGAGAAGCTCTAATATGCCCATGTTTTGGAATGAAGACTGGAAACATGTCAGGGCTGGGGGACGAGGCGGTGGCACAGGAGATGCTTTGTGTCAGGAATGTGCCTTTCAACATCCCTGTGAAAATCCACCCAAATTATATGACTTTGGAAATAAATCTGCAGTTTGCATGTACTGAGTGTGCTAGAGGTCGGCATGTAATTTCTCAAAGGTTTTGTCTGCACTGCGCACACTACACTGCCAACCATAACGAGTGCTGTGAGGTATGCCAGTGTAGGAACTAGAACTAAGAGCAGGGAGGCAGTCTCTTCTGTGCTCTTAAGGAGACCCTTGCTAATGACCAGGAAGTCTGAAGGAGTAAGCCACTCAATTCAAAAGCAGAGGGAACAAATCTAGAACTGTGAACACACATGACTTAGGAGGAGTAAGGGGGAATACATGATTACAGACTGGCTGTGGTTGTGGGGAGGAAGTGAAACTAACACTGGGAGCTGGTGTGAGGGAGAAACTAGGACTGGGAACCAAAGATAGGGGAGGCTACAAGATGATAGGAGGAAGATACATAGAGTTTTAAGGTCAGACTTTTCTATGGCAGATGCCTGTCTCAGGCTGTTTTTGTTTTTTTAATTAATATTTCAGCAAAAATGGATCAGCCATTTCCACGAATAAAGTTGGGAAAGGTATGCTGCTGGGCTCATGTTAAAAAATTCTTCCATCTGTGTGGCTGAGAAACTATTTGGGCCCACACTTTAGAAGAAGTTGAAATTTGGCGGGGATGTTGCCCTGGAGTCAGGGCTGTTGGTGGCATGTTGCGACCCTACAGGACACACTAGCCAACATCCAACCATCTCCCAGTGCTCTCCACAACACATCTAATGCTGTGTGATGAGATAGTGATGTGTACTGACACAGCGGTTGAGAACCACTGCTTTAAAGATTCCTTCTGCACTGAGTTCCAAAGGGGTAGCCGTGTTAGTGCTAGTCTATACTGAGGGCTAATTTGGCAGCAGTCGACTGCCAGTTACACAAAGAATATAAAATTCCTTGCGTAACTAGTGACAACTTTTAAAGCTGCTGCTACACATTAGGGAAAAGCTGACCGCAAATCGCTTGCCGTCAGCTTTCCCCTACAGCCCTGGGCCCCCAGGATTTCTGGGGCAGACTTCTGGGACAGGTGCAGCTAGTTCAGCAAAAGAAACAGAGTCTGGTGTCACTTACAATGACTAACAAATTTATTTATTGCATAAGCTTCCATGAGAGAAAATCCCACTTCATCAGCTGCTTGAAGAAGCTTCTTCCATGAAAGCTCACAAATTAGTTGGGCTTTATAAGACACCAGACTCCTTGTTTGTTCTGCACTGAGAACACGCTGTCTTAGAGAACCAGGTAAACAGCAGGACTTTTTCCAAGGACCCAGCATCTGAGACTGTCGCACATATTAATTATTTTATCTATCTTCACAACACCCTTGGAAAGCAAGGTGGAATTATGATTCCCAGTTTTACAGATGGCAAACTAATGCAAAAACACTTGAACACCCAAATGCTACACTAATATTAGTTGCCTAGTTGGAAATGCCTATAGACCATTTTTTCTGAAAATGTAGCAGTTTGTATCCCTATTTGTTCAGCACAGCTCCCATGGACTTCACTAGATGCTCAGGACTTCTGAAAATGAGACCCTAGGCATCTTCAGTTGAGCATTCAGGAAGTGAGAAATACACATTCACCTGTGAAAAGATGAGTGTAAATGACTTGCCAAGCATCACATAGGAATGCTATGGCAGAGACAGGTATTGAAACCAGTTTTCCAAGGTGGCACTCAACTACCAAAGTCACAATCCTCCAATAATCCTCTGCCTTACTGTTATTCTAAGAATCGTAACAAAAGAGGCAGGGACCTTCGTAGACAATAGCTTTCTTTACTACGCAAAACTGATCCATTCCCAGAGTACCACCTTCCTTTGTGCTGAACAAAGCAGGGGTCCGGGGGGGGGGGGGAAGTACTTGACCATAAAATTAAAGACTGTCTCACAATTAGATTTGCTAGAACATGATTTTTATATCATTTTGACAAATAATATCAACGTTTATTTTTAAGCATTTTTTTGCAATTATCAATTTAAATTTTTACAACTTGCAAGAAATTACAGGGGAGAGGTCATATAATTGTTTAATGACAGTAGATGTTGAGAGTCAAGAAGTTAAAGCTTTATGACCCTTAAAAGACAAATTGCCAACACCACATGTCAAAAAAGATGAAGTAAACACCTTTATATCAAACTGTAGTTCCTAAGCAATAAACTGTGGTTCTCATTTTGCCTAGCTGTGAATTTCTATGATCATCAATAGAAATGTATTTTTGTTGGTTTGTGTGTACATTGTGACAATATTGACATTTACCAGTAAAAATAAAATCCTTCCAAGTCCACTCAAAATGCACATATACACATAAGGGATACTGTGGTGTTGGGGGGGGAGGGGCGAGAGAAAGGGACAAAGCATTTCCCAACTTCTAGGTATGTGCAACCTTACCATTCTTCTAATGAACTATTTTGTGTGTAATGTATCTGCATCACATACATATCTTATTACTGAAGTGCTTTATTATATATAAATGACACATATTATGTATTATAACTTGCTTTTGGATGAGGTGGAATGTATTCCAAAAGTGCCTGATCCTAAACTCTTTGGGAGTCTAAAACACAGTTAAAATATCTGTGAGAAATACAAAGTCATATACAGCAAAGAAACAATAAAAATTAAATTATTTAACCACCATGATGATGATTGCCTCTTGATGATTATTTGAGGAGGCAGTTCTCAGTACACAGCACATTAATTGCTGCAGAAGCAGAAGAGCCATTAGTAACACTGACCTGAAGCCATGGATGGCACCATCCAACACAGGCCACTACAACAAATGATCTTAAAGACTCACTTCAGTTACGGCAAATGAAATTTTAAAAAGGAAGAGAATGAGGAGAAATATTATTTTTGGGGGAAAAAAAAAAACCTCTGTCCTCAATAGGCCACAGCCACAGAATATGGGGACACTGAATACAACCAGGATACTCAGAGAAATACAACAGCCTGTTTTGTTACATTATAACCCATACCCAATCTAACACATCTTACATTTTCCACAGCCAGGAAGAATGTCCATTAGCTAGGGCTACTAAAGGGCCAAGAGGCAGATAATGTTATCTGTGCAGTCAATCAAAATGGGTCCAACAGCAATTCTGTATTTAATGTGACTGTAAAATGTCACTCCAGCTTCATAACCCTTACATAAATGTGACTATTTATCAGTATGATATATAGGAATGATTATTCCTACTCAGTCTGCTTCATTAAAATCTCTCATCTGTGCCTCACTTACAAGCCAATGTGAATGAAAACTGTTTCTGACCCTGGATATGTTTATTTCAATGAATGTCAACTCTCTGCACACAAAAATAAGAGCTTTGATTTATTTCCAACAGGTCCAACCTCATTCTGCAAGAAGCAACTGAACATATGTTGGCAGATAAGAATACATGCCAGTCAATGATGGTCAGCTGTGAACAACATAAAGCATATTTCTGAAGTAAAATCAAATTTGATTAAAATACATTTCTAGTAATATCACAGGGGTGGAGAGACAATGTTCTCCTTTCCTTTATTAGGGAAAAGAACAAATCCCTTCTCTTTCCTGCCACTATGCTGAACATTAAAGCAATGACAAAATACATTTTTATGGACAATTTCTAATTTGCTTTTTCAATTTCATATGCGGTCAGTGGTAGCATGCTTTGAAAATGACTTCTCATATGAGTAAACCAGTTAATAAGTACTGTACTTAATCACTGAATTCAATTTCAGCAGAAAATCTCAACAATGTAAAAAGATCTCTTGTGTTACATAAACAGCAACCATTGCAGGAACAAAAGAAACATTACCTAATACTGTAAACAAGGTAATCTCATTCATGGAAAAAAAGGCTGGATTGAAAATCACTTGGAATTTGTCCTTTTTAATAAAAGTAATCAGGAAACAAAGAAGGCTCAAATTAAAAATCAAGGCATAGTATGCTGGAATGTGCCCATTTTTAAAATAGCAGAACCTAGGCAGCATTCAAAACAAGAACAGATTAGAAGACAGAAAAAGGCACCATAAAATTAGAACTAGTTCACCTGGGTTTCTCAGACAAGGACTTAAGTGAACCGCTTAGAGCTCATCCGTAAAGAATTCACAGACAGCTGTTTTCATCAATTAGCATGCACACCCACGTTTTATTATCAATTTTTCCACTCAGACCTGGCTGTTCACTCACCGCTTTCTTTCAGCAGTCAATATCCAATTCCAAGCTCCGAGCTCATACCTGCTGCTTTGGAAAGGGTCTTCATCTGAACCTGTGCTCACAATAACAATTTCACCAAGAAATCAGTTATACAAAAACCTATCTTACAAAATACAACAGGGAAGGACACGGAGGCTGGCAGTCACGTAGTGAGGATAATAGCACTGCAGATTTCAGCCCAGAAAACAAACATTTTTGAAAGGCACTGCCTTCTAATTCCAGTGTGCATTATGCCAATTGTGAAAACAAAAGCTGCAAAAAACAGCCTGCACACAAATGTGTGCGTGTGCGCGCGCGCACACACACACACACACACACACACACACACACACACACACACACAC
>ML681989.1:25722463-25753644 GCA_007922195.1 Podocnemis expansa | reverse complement strand
ACACACACACACACACACACACACACACACACACACACACACACACAGCATTTAGCTGTTTTTCTTTTCCTCTCAAACCTCACAGACTAGAACAAACATACATACATTATAAAAAAGACAAATCTATAACATGCACTGCCTCACTTGTAATTTGGAACTGTACCTACTGAAGCAGGGACGGGCAAACATCTTGTACTTAAAGACTTGGAGAACAAAAGAAATACTGTATGACTGACTACTGCAAAGATCAGTTAAGAACCAACCGACGATAACTGCAGTAATACACATTTATTATTCTAGCACTTTAAATAAAGGGAAACCTTACCCAGATTTATAGATGATTGCTTCTGTTCTCACTGCACACATGAGCTTTGCATCCTTGCAAATGCCCCAATCAGTTTCATAGACATACAGAACAGATTCTGTCTCAACCTCTGTATCTCATTTACTGTAGTACAGAGGATTTTCAAAGCCATGCCTCACAACAGCTGACTTGTTTTTGCCTGCTTCCATATGACTGACAAGTTCACACAAGCTCGGTCAACTTTAACCTTGATGACTGAAGGCTGGGTTTGTATTATAAGTTACATCATCAAAAACTTCTGACTTCAAGGAGAAAAAGCTCACAGACTTCAAAGCTTAATTTTTTTTTTTGTTCAAAAAGAAAAGGCTTTGAATGTCTCATTTGTATTTCAGACAAGAAAATTATGTCCTGACTTCAGTGACAATGATTTTATAAGTTTTAAATATTCAGATATAAACTAATTAATCAACCAACCAACATGGCTTGCCTTCTTAACCACATTTAATGGCAAGGGCAATTAATTGGGTATATCATAGTAATTGTTTTCATTAAAAGCCTTCCACCCTGAAAAAACAATTGTGCATATATATACACACATATAGAGACAATTCTGCATAGACAGAACTAAATGAAACACACACATGCTCAAACAATTCTAACCCACCCAAGAATTCTTATGATCTAATGAGATCATGACTATCACAGGAGTGAAGCAAGAGTTGCCCACAGTGTGGCCAGAAGCTCACATTATATCCTTCTCAGTTTCCCTCTGTTATGGTTTACATATTTAAAGACTATTGCAATATTTTTAAAAGGGCAGTATTCAAGAAAAACCACATACAAAACATCCCTACATCAGTAGTTAGATGCCCTGACCCCAGCATGACAAGAACCTTAAAAATAGCAGGCAGACTAAACAGGGGAGCTATTCTGTGTATTTTTTTTTTAAATAAAATTCCTTTTCTTAGAGAAACAGGAAAAAAAAATCTAATTTTCGGTTTCAATTTAAGTACACACTACATACCACTTTCCAAGGCGTAGCCGTGTTAGTCTAGTCCAGCAAAACAAACAAGGATTCTGGCAGCACTTTTAAAGACTAAACAATGTATTAATCGCATGAGTTTCATGGGAGAGAATCCCACTTTGTCAGATGGTGGTTTTCAGGATGGGAGCCTACTAGGAGATTTTAACATCAGATGCATCTCATTCAATCTGTAGTTAGTTTGCATAATGGAGTCTAATGGATTGCAACAGATCAAGTTGTCTCATGCTCAATATACAAGATCTTTGCTATAATATTTGACTGTTTACAAGTTTTTTTTACAACTCAAATTTACTTCATAATACTCTCTTCCTTTCTTCCCACCACACTGCATGCTGGTATAAACCATGACACATGTTCCTAAGGGCCTACATAATGAAAGTTTGAAACATTCCATAGGACAGTTCACAGCATGTTAACACAATAAGAGTGGGTAGTTGAACCTCCTCTTTATCTGCTGTATTCAAAACGCAAGAACTGCCATACCAGAACAGATGAATAGACCAGCTAATGTGGCATAATTCAGAAGAGGGGGAGAAAAAATCCCTACAATATGCCCATTCACTTTAATTGGAGTTGGGTCAGACCTGAAGAGCTGAGATGATACTTAACACAAATTTCAAACAACAAAAAGCCCTAACTCTGATCTAACACTGCCTCCATTTTTGTAATCTGTAGTTTTTTGTAGACAATGTCATAACAACTTGAATGGAAGATGCATGCAAAATGTTCTCTGAATTTAAATAAAAATCTAGGACCATGAACCTCTCACTGGTAGGTGATATAACTATGTTGATTACTAAATAAACTACTAACTGTATGATTTTCCTTTGAGGCAGGCTGAGCTGAGCTGCATGTGCACACACAAAAACACAGTCTCTAGCCCTTATTTTTAAAAGACAGGCCTGGTCTGCATTGCTGACAAAAACTTAGTGGCAGTCAATGGGAGTTACGCAAGCTACGCAGAGAAACTGCTGCAACTCCCATTGACTCCGTAACTTCCCTTTAGTGCACTGTCCCCCTGTGCTGTGCTGATGGTAAATGCATTCCCATCAATGCAACACTATGTTTGTTTGTTTGTTTGTTTTTTGAGGTGGTTTTATTAGACTGACTTCTGGATCGATTGAGCATGTCTTACTCAAACGAACAGGAAAAGAAATTGAGCTGATGGTAGTGAATTCACTGCCATCAGTTAGCCACAGTCACAACCTTTTCATGTCAGCACCCTGTAAGTACAATAATACCCCTTGAATATCAAGGGCTATGACTGTTTAAAATACACAGAGATTTCTCAGGGGATGTTAAAAATGAGCAAGTATATATTAACAGCAGATAGCAAACAAAGAAAAGGTAGGGCAGTTCTGAAAAAAATAAAACCCTGCATTATGTGTATAGACGGCTATGAAAGACAGACACTACAGTTCATAGCAGTAGTGCTACTTAAATGATAGGTTATAATGATATTTAAACATGGTCCCTTACTCCCCATGCCTATAAACAAAAAGAAGCGCAGAAATACTAGTAAATGTTCTTCTGAATTCTAGTTTTTTTCATAGCTGGTACTAAGCAACTTAATTAAATATATCAATTAATGATACTACAACTAAAAAATGAAGCCAAGTCTATAAAGTGGTTGAAAACTTCTTGGGTGGATTATAAACACCTTCATGCAAACAACACAAATAAATCATGTCAATTCTGGGCTGAAAATGCACAATATACATAATAAAACAAAAAGAAAAAACAAGCAAGCTGACTGGCTAGTCAACCATTCAAGCCCTATAATTTCACTTTAAAAATCGTGGGGGAAAATGTATAATCTGTTAAAATAACAGTTCACAACTTTTCATACAAGATTCAGCACAAGAAACTAGACTGTCAAATAATGCAGCAAAACAATCAGTCCAGTGGCACCTTACAGACTAATGTGTGGGCATAATAATCACCCACAGAATATTCCAGACCCATACATTGATCTCATGAAATTACTTCTTGGCACAAAACTCAGGCCATTGCAAGTTCAAGTCACTTAAAATGTAGGGCTTGATCCTGTGGCTATGAATCCAATGGCAAAGATTATTAGTTGGCCTGGGTGATGCAAGCCAATTAACTGTATAATTTGCACAAGTAAAAAAGAAATTATTAAACATACTAGCAAGCAAATATTTTCTACATAGGCTGTTAGGTTCACGTTCTAAATCTAAGTACGTATTACCTAGATTAAGCAAAACATTATTTAGGAATTGCTGGTTTTGGAAAAATATTAAAATTAAATATCTTTTTAGCAATTCAACAGAACACAGATTCAATTGAGACCATGACGAATGAGACTAGTTTCCTTTTTACTTAGAACTTTCACTATAGTAATGACTTTTTTTTTTAAACATACAGTTTCCACATAATAACCATTCATTATAATTCAGTGGCCATTCACGGCATGGGAATTAAACGGGTCAAATGGGGGCTTTTAGTGCAAAACCCATATATGCCCTCTGCATAGTTCAAATGGCCTTGGCATCAGACATAGATTTTATGGAAAAGACCATGAAAGAGACCACTTTCCTAACCTTTTCCTACAATGTGGTTAAACGGTTAAATAATACATCTGCAAATGCATGTGAAAACAAATCACAGCTTTAAAACAAAAAAGTTATTACAGCCTGTGCCCAGTCATGTGATGTATTTGGATTCTTTGTTATAAAGCAAGGACTGTGCTACACAGACATTGTTCAAATGCTGGCATAGATGTGTTATTCAAATGCTTTTGTTACTGGGGTCCACAATGCTACATGGAAAACATCTCAGCTATATAGAAATGCAGCCTGCCTACATAGGCACATCTAGCCCTGTCCAGTCCAGTCCCTCCTCCTCCCCCCACGCACTCTCTTTCTCATACACACATGCTCCATTTTAAAAGCTACTGCACAGTAAATACAAAGAGCTACACAGAATTAAAACAACACAGCAGAGAACTATTTAAATCAGCAAACTGAACAATTTTCATAATATAAGTTTATAAGGTGCAAAAATATTAACAAACATACACAGTACAAATCAGTAGGTAATTACATGGTACATACATAGTTATGCTCACATTGTATGTTCATTTGCTACTATAAGAAATTATTTCCCATTTTGAGACTCTCATTCTAGGACTCAAAATTTCTAAGTACTTAAAATGAGGCAAATCAGACTTTTTTAAAGAGTACCTTCTGTATACACTTTTCTTAATTTACAGGTAAAAACAGGATGCAAAAGCTGTCATTGTTTAAATTATTTTAGACAAATAGTTTTTATCTGAAATTTGGTTGCCAAATACAATTTAGCAGCTGTCCTTTCAATTATTATTATTTATTACAACAACACCCACATGCCCCAAATCAAGATAAGGTCCTGCTACGCTAGGCACTCAGGGTTTTTAATTACACCGTGTCACAATAAACTATTTAAGATTGATGAAAAAATTACGCCATTTTTCTCCTGTCTATTAATTCATTTCACAGTTAAAAATGGGGATGCCTGATGAGTAAAATCACACTGAAGAGTCCTTTATCTGTTTTACACTTAGTACTTTTATCTTTACAGAAAACTCCGACCTACTGCATAACTATATTCCAGCAACACATAGTACTTGACAATTGTAACACTAACACACTCCTTTAGGAAACTCGAACACTTCCAATATTAATATCTCCATTAATTAAATGATTTTTAAAGATAAGGATCTTTTCCTGCACCTCATCAGATGACTTCGTTGGCACCAAAGAAATTACAATAAATTGGACACTGTAATTTCATCATGTCTACTCCACAATCAGGGATCTTTAGCCCCAAGAACTGTTATATCGTACACGAGGAGGGAGAAAAGACATTGTACAATCCTCCAGAAGAGGAATATGATTTTACTGCAACTTCTATTTTGGGTTAGGCAAAAGACCAGATCATTCACTTATCATAGTGCTCATATAAGCTTGCAGCATTGGAGTCAAGGGAAAAAAACCATATACCTACCTTAGGCTGCAATTCTGCTCATTGGTGCTAGTTTTAGAGGAAATACCCTCCCCATTTCGCCCTGAATCCTCGGCTTGCCTCCTTCCTTCAACTGAGATTGCCTGCAAAGGGTTTATAACACAGTAAAGACACCAAGTCATCAAGTTTCAGTCTCCTGAAAATCTGTTATTTTGGAACCTCTTATTTGTGGGTTTGCTCTGCTTGAACATACATAAAGTCAATAATGTACCACGTCTTATGCTGGTTTGGCTTCAAGAGTTGTAGAGTATGCCATCTGACATCTATGGTACTATGAACCTCACTGTGCTCATGTTATTAACTTACCTCACTCATCCAGAAGGACGCACTTAAATTTATAATTTATAGTCTTCAGCAACTTCTATTTTCCAGAGCCAAAGAATAGTAAAAAAAACTTACTGTAGCCTTGTTAGCATTTTACTACAGGCAAGCACTGGAGGACTTCTGAACTTTCTGTGTGTTTGTTTCTTAGCTAAACACTTAACACTGGCTTTCCTGAAGGCTATTACCTCAGTATCTTAAAATAACCACACCCAAAGTCTTGCACTGTATTAGAAACTCTGAGCTCATGAGGCATCTGACAAAGGGGGTTGCAACCCACAAAAGCATATGCCCAAAGAAATCTGTTAGTCTTTATGGTGCCACAGGATTCTCATTTCTCAACTCATGAGAAATACAATTAGTACTTAGTACTCAAAACAGCTAAATTATACATGTTCCAAAGTGACAGCCGTGTTAGTCTTGTTCAGCAAAACAAACAAGGAGTCCAGTGGCACTTAAAGACTAACAAATTTATTTATCACATGAGCTTTTGTGGCAGAAAAATCCCACTTCATCAGATGGGGGAAACTTACAGAATGGGAGGAAATAAAAGCAGGGAAGTGTAAGTCATGGGAACAGGTCACACTGCAACAGCAAATCGAAGCAGTAGAAAGATTCAAACACTGGGGGACAGCATATAGAGGAAGTCCCTGTTAAGCCCTGAAGCAATGCAATCAAATTTGCAAATAAATTTGATCTAAGCAGTTTCTCTAAATTATACATGTAACACTTTTAAAAATAATATCTTTAATTGTCTTTAAATCTAATATATTTTGTTGTATACATCTACAATGCATTGCATTATCCAAATGGTTAAACACTGGGTTTGCAGGGTGTTAGGTTTGCTTTGCTTTATGCCATTTCAAGTGAACTCCACTGAACTTGAAACTAATAAAATTAATGTACATGGCATACACTGCAGCATGACTTTTATTGCTGGATGGGCAATTATCTGAGAAGAATAATTCAGCTTTCTTGAATTCTTCAGAGAAAAAAAAAATATTTTTGCAAACAGTCAGCTGGCAACTATAGCCCAGCAGGCTATATACAGGTAACTCCCCCACCCTCTCCCAAAAATCATAATGAAGGCTTTTCTTAAAATTAAAACCAAACTGAAGACCAGGTGAGTTTTTTCCTAAGTGATCTCTTATCTGGTTGGAAACTATAAATGTTATAAATGTGTGATGCCCTAATTTTTTAAGAACTCAAGTCTAATACTCTCTCTCTGGGATCCTTTACACATGAGGCAATCTTTCCACAGCTGCAGTATGTCTTTAAAATAATCTCATAAGGATTAGTCACTCAGTTCCTCTCACCTGCCAACGGTCCCCTCACTCACTGCACTGCAAAGTTAATTTTTAACTTGCTTTTTGCTTGTAAGCTAAGCACACTTTGGCATCTCTGTGAGAATTGGATTTTTTTTATTTAAATAAAAAACAGTAAACAACAGAAGAGACACTTATTTTTTCTTGAAGTCATATTAACATTTATTATGTCCTTGGATCTTCATACCTAAAACACTAAGGCAGTGGTTGTCAAAGGTCAAATGTGGCCTGTAAACCTCTTGCACCCACTCTGTGACTGCACTCAGCGGGACCACACTCTCTCCCTAACAGTGTGAGAGAAAAAGAGAGTGTAGTCTCTAATACCCAGTGTTCCACAATGCCACAAAAGCACCAGGTCTCACAAGATCACAGAGCGCTGGGTATGCGAGACTGCACTCCACAAGACCACATTCTCTTCCTAACAGAAAGTGAGAGCAGTATCGCAGAGCACAGTTTGACATACACAAAGCTCCGTGATGCCATAAGAGTGCCATAGTATTTCGATTGGTATGCATGGCCCAGCTGAAGTACATTTAAGTCAAATCTGGCCTGCCATAGCAAATGAGTTTGACACCCCTGCATGAAGGGGAGATAGCAAGTGCTGCATTATTTTGTTATTGGACTGAGAATGCTTAAAAGAAAGCAGGAAAGTGGCATGAAGAACAGGTAGCACACCAGCCAAGTCACTTTCCTGGAGGATGATTATATACTGTTCCTTTTCACAGCACTTTTTGTCTTAGAGTTCCATAGGGCTGTAAGACAGTTGAAACCAAGTGGGGGAGGGGGGCAGTCTGAAGGAAACAAAGCAACTGTGATTTTGGGTATGGGTTTATTGCCTTCATTACCCCTTACCCCTATTGTGAAGCATGGGATATAATTAGGCTTGGTAGAATTCATTTTTTTTTAAATATTGTTTTGTTGGATACTACTGATGTTTCCTTTTAAACATTTTATTTTTATTTATTTAAATTTCCACAGCTAAAGGAAATTATGGTGGGGATCAGAGAATCATTTAATAGATGCTGAGATTCAAAAAGTTAAAGCTTTTTAACTATTAAAATGCAAATTAAAAACACATTAGGTATACAAAACAAATATCCTTAAATCAAACTCTAATTAAAGTTCTGAACTGGCTTTTTTCTGATTTTGCCTATTTGCAAATTTCTATCATCATCAGTGGGAATATTCTTTTTGTTGGTTTGCATGTATGTGGTGACATGAACAATTACTGATATTTACTAAAAAACGAACAAAAAAAACCAACCTTCCAAACCTAGAAACTAATCACTTTCTTTTCTCGTCAGTCATGTCAGTTACAATGCAAAAGCAACTGACACGTTTAGCTCATTGCACTTTGTTGCATGCTAAGTGCCTAGTGCTACACTTATGTGAAGGGCTTTTTTGCAAGCTACTTGTAAGAATCATCATTAGCAACTGGCAAACAGTATTTTGCTTGTTCTTCTGCTACACTTGAACAATTACACTCTACTTGTTTTTCCTTTCCTCTCCATCACATTCTAAGGTAACGAAGAAGAGAATATAAAAGGCTTTTCTCACCTGTTTGTAGAAATCAGTAGAAGGAGATGATCTGGATCTCTCATGTGCATACTGAGGTTTCTCGTGCTGCTCATGGCTTGCATCAAGGATGTTATCAGCTGAATGGTACTTTCCAGAACTTCTTGGCTCTAGAGGTTTCCTCTGTTCTTTCCATGATGCCTGATATTCTGCAAAAGTTCCCCACCTCTGAAACGGTTCAGTTTTTACCATGTTGTCTGTAGACTTATGAGCAAGGTAATGGACATTATCTTTAGCAGATCGCATACTTTCAATTCCAAAAGAGGCTGCCCGAGCCCTCCTTTGGTACCAAGACTTCTCATCCTCATCTCCATGAGCTCTCCTGTCGGGCCTATCAGGCAGTTCTACAGGAAGACTGCAGGGAGTTTGTTTCTGTGCAGACTTACGATACTTGGGCTTACTCGTTTCTTCAAAGAACTTCCACTTATCTGCAAAAGAGCCCAGGGCTTCATCAGATGTATTTGGCCGGCGGTGGGGATGGCAGGCATCATCTGAAACCCCCACTTCATTCATTTTCTCTGGTTCAGAATAAGACTTCAGTTTTTGTTCTGCGGTGAACCTCTTTCGAGCTCCAATCCGAGAAACATGATGAGTGCCACTCCCTGATGTGTTTGGTTTAGCCTGCATAGATTCAAGAAAACTTGACACATCTTCAGAAACCCAAGCCAACGAGGAAGAGTTACAATTATTTGTCTTCTGTTCTGGTGACCTAGAAAGATAATCAGCAGGGCTAGGTTCCAAGTCCCGCCGTTTGAAAGAAGTAGCTTTCAGGACCCTGGCCTGAGCCTCCTTCAGGTGATCCGTATAGGAGCTGCTAAAAGAGCTCTCTGAAGGCTTGTTTAAATTCTCCACCAAATCTGGTTTCCAGTTCTCAGTGTACTCTTCCATTTCATTTGACCCTACTAAAGTAGCAGTGCTTTTGCTTTTCTGCAGCTTTGCTCGTCTCATTTGGATCTCGTTTCTTAGAGTAGTTGCAAACCGATCACTCCTGCGTGCCTGCTTAGCCACGTGAGCATCAAACAGGGGCTGCCTATTCATTCCATTTTCCAGGCAGTTGTCAGCCTTGTTTTTCCCTTCCTGAGCTAAGGAGTGCAAAATTGGGGTCTTTTGAGGAGAAATCTTGCTATTCTCTTCTGGTCGCCCCCTGATATCTTTTTGGGAAGCTCTGTTTTCTGTGGTAGGGACACTGCTCTTCGTACACTCCTGCTGACTGGAGTTATTGTCATTTTCCTCAGAACTACCATCAAAGTTTTTCTTTTGACCAGGTTTTGCGATATAATTGGCTTTTTTAGGATCTTCAACTGCAGCAGACTTACCATCTCCTCCACTGTCGACTGTGTAGTGTCCACTCTTCTCACACCCTTCAAGCAAAGGCTCGATGGGATGTTGTGGTGAATAATATTTTGGTTTTTGGACCGCTGTAACTATGGCAGGATTTTCATGTGATCCAGGGGATACATCAGCCCCTATTCCAGGTTTCCAACATTCATCCTTGAGCTGTAGTGGCCTCAAGCTTCCCTGGGCAGGTTGCTTTGCTGTTACACAATAATAACGACTCTGTCCAGTATTGTCCATCTTCTGTTCATCAGCAGCACTGTTATTAGAAGCAGCACTGAGCAGTTTGCCTTGATTTGGACTATAGCAGTGAAAGTGGTTGGCAGGCAGCTCTTTCCTGCCACTATAAGAGGAAACACGTTGCTGCTCTTTAGGTGAAGCTGAAGATCTTGCATGATGAAAGAAAGTGCTTTCATCACTGTACTGGCGCTGGTGGTGGTAACTGTAAGCTGGCTGTGCAAACCGAACATCAGTGCTGGACAAAGAAGACTGCAATCTGTTAACATTTCCTGAATTATTGTTATATCGATCACCAGAAGAAGACAAACTGTAATCTGGACTAATATCAGATTTATAACTGGAATTATTAATCCTCTTTCCTTCTGTGTTCCTATCACTTGCCCTAACAGGTCGTCTATGCTGGGTGCTGGAACCTTCCAAGTACGCTGAGTTGTGGGCTTTCTCATGGCCTTTGGTAATGGCAAAGCTGTCACTACGGAGAGGTGGAGGTGGTGGTGGCGGGGAGGATGACCTTTTATCAGGAACATGCCAGATGGGTCCAAAACTTGATCTTCCACAGCCAGAAAGCTTGGAATCGGCATGTTCCTCCAATCTAGGACTTTTCCTATTCTCACACTGTGCAGGGAGTGGTAAATAGCCCGATTTATCCTCTAGTCCACTGTTATCATTCAAGAACTGGCCAGTCTTGCTGTTTCCATGCTTTACAGTGTCCCAGTGGCCTACTTTGTACAGCATGTTCTCCACTGAAGCAGCATCCATGCTGGATAGAGTGTGATCAGGGGTGCTCGAACTAGTGGAGAAAGAGCCATAGGCAGAATCACGTTTGCTTTGGTTCCCTAGATGATCAATGCTATTGTTGGACTTCGCAGAGGAGAGCCTTCCATAGTGGGATGTTTGAGGAGTGTGGTCCCAGCTGTCCATACTTCCCAGGGAACTGAACTGCTCAGAGATGCGATGCAGATTTGATTGATCCCACGAGTTCGACAAGTCATGAGAGGATGAGCTGTAACAGAAGAACATACAAAACCATCAGCAAACAATTCACTATAACAACAACAATCAAGCTGATTTGAAAAACAGGTTTGGTACTTTCCCTCCACACAGTAAAAACACAAGCACACATCTCTTAGTGGTCTGAGCAAGGACTTCATCCTCTGGCCACCATCAACTTCATGCCTGTGCCTCAGAAGCAGTCACAAGTCAGTCTTCCTCCACAATAGGAATAATGAGGTATAAGTATGTCTCCTTCTCCTGGAAACTCTTCTTCTGTTTGTTTAAGATCATGTTGACAGTCAGAGAAAAGCAACCTCTCTTTCTCTCACTCTCTCTAAATCTACCTCACAGTCTCCAGCTTGCTTTCTATCTCTAACAAGCAACCACAAGCAATCACATTCCCTCCCTACTAAACTCCTGTTTTCTCCTTCTTCATATTTCTTACACTTCCTTTCTCTGTGTTCTTTATGAAACCTCAACCTTAATCCCACCTGCTTCTCCAAACAACACCCTACCCTTCACTTCTAAACCACTATGTGCTTCTTGCAACCACTGCCACAAATTCCTTTCTTACAGCTTTCACCCTCTCTGTGTTCTCTCCCTTTCAACAGTTTCAGCTACCAGCTTTTTGCCAATAACTTACAAGTGTATACTTAACTCTCTCCACCCCACCTCTCCAACCTCCATTCCCAGGAGTGCTGCTATAAACATCAGCTTGATGTGGCCTGAACTCAAATTGTAGCCTTTTCTCCCTCAGAAACTCTCCTGACTCCCTGTCACTAGTCACACACCTACCATCTTCCCAGTCATTCACGCCTTTAGCACTGCCCCCTCTCTTGCTCATTTATTCTGACCGCCCCCCTATTTTGCTGTTTCTTCCTTCAGGGTAGTGCTTTCTGCCCACAGCCAAAATGTTTGCCAAGGCATGTGACCCTAGCTCTGGGGTCAACAACCCAAAAGAGAAGAGGATCAATTTTTAAAAATTCCTTCAGTAACCAAGTGTTTTGAGATCAGCATTGTGTGTAGCCTCCTACTTGGGGGAGCTGGGCTGGGATACCTGCTATAGGTGGTGCCTTGGAGGGGAGGGGAGAGTAGTGAGAGCCTGGAACCAGGAGCAGATGCTTCACAGGCTCCCCAGTGGAAGGGGGGGCCCAGAGCCAGGAATGGGCCACCCAGCAGGTTCCCCTTGGCGGCAGGGAGGAGGGTAGGACCTGGAGCCACAAGGAAGCAGCCAAAGAGCCGCACGTGGCTCTGGAGCCACAGGTTGCAGACCCCTGCCCTAGTTACTGTTATCACCTCTCCTCTGACTCCCAGACATCCATCTCTAGTCCAAACAAAACACTGCTAGCTGCTACTGAAGCCATCTTCCATGAACCCCTTGTCTGACCACATCTGTCCCTCTCTACCCCTTGACAATACTTCTCCCTGCTTCCCTGCATGAAGTTCAAGCTTTTTCCCTTGCATTCAAGGCCCTTCACAACTTTGCTCTTGCCAATCTTTCCACTTGCCATTCATTACACAGCTTCCCATGCCTCCACCACCCAGCCAATGAGGCTAGCATCACAGGCACATTTTGGGCACCATCCTGCTGCCTTCCACATGGATCACCCCCTCTGAATTAATTAGGAAGGCCATTAATGTTCCTTCTGTTAAACTGTTTGTCAAGACAACCTTTTGCCACATCCTCAAGAAGAAGCAAGTTTACCTAGGATGATCGGATAAGGATAACTGATAGTTAAGCCATATCAACTTTTTAACAGCAAACTTTACATTATATAAACAAACAGTGTATATTTGATTGTCTACATCTCTCCCAGACTTCATCACTTCCCTTGAAATTGTAAGGAACTACATAGATATTCGTATCAGACCCAGAACAGTGGAGCCCCAGTCCTGCTTAGATGCTATTGTACAACAATCATTACATAATTGTAATTATGGTAGAGAGCTGATCTTCAGTCAACAAAATGAAATTCAATAAAGATGAGGCTAAAACATTACTCTTAGGAAGGAAAAAACCTCAAATGCACAACTACAAAATGGGAAATAACTGGCTAGGCTGTCACACTATTGAAAAGGATCTGGGGGTTAAAATGGATCACAAATTGCATACGAGTCAAAAATATGATGCAGCTATGAAAAACACTAATACCACTCTCAGGTGCATTAACAGGACTACTGTATGTATGACACAGGGGGTAACTGTCCTGTGCAATGCAGCACTGGTGAGGTCTCCACTGGAGTATTGTGTACAAGCTGAATGCCACACTTTAAAAAAAGATGTGAACAAACTGGAAAGAGTCCAAGGAAAGCAACAAAAATGACAAAAGTTTTAGAAGATATGACCTATGAGGAAAGGTTAAAAATTGAGCATGTTTTATTCTGAGGAAAGAGATAGCAGGAGGGACCATATACATTAAGAGCTGTTATAAAGAGGACAGAGACTAATTGCTCTCCACATCTGTTAAATATAGGATAAGAAGTAATGAGTTAGAGAGATTTAGGTTAGGTTTGGGAAAAGTTTTCTAACTCTAAGGATAGTGAAAGTCTAGAACAGGGTTTCAGGGGAGGCTGTGAAACACCCATCACTGAAGGCTTTTAGAACAGGTTGGACAAACACTTGTCAAGGGGCCGGACTTAATGACCTTTCAAGTTTTCTGTGAGCCTGACATTTCTATGGTTCTAGGTATTATGAAGCTTAATCAAAGGGATGCTTCTCAAGCACTTTGAGGTTCCTGGATGCAATGCACAAGAAAAGCTCAGAGAAGACAGCCAATTACGCTTATATACATGCATACACATCACTGTGAAATTAACCAGACTCCAACCAGTTTCAGTAATGCTCTTCAGAATCCCATGAGCAGCAATGCAGCCAGCAAAAACCATGTCATTTTCTAGAAACGCTTAGGAAAGCTATAAGCAGCGGAGGCAGGCACTTAAATTATACATAGAATGGGATGTCCTAAGAAAGAGAGAATAGAATAAAGGAGCAGGACTATCTTCCCTGCCTGTCCTCGATAAGTGAGAGAGCTATGGATGAAGAACAGAAGATCATGCCATTCCTCGAAGCAGCTAAGCACTGTAAGGAAAGGAGAGAGAAAGAAGGCTGCGTTTTCCTTCCCATAGCTAGAGGTGTGGAACTTCAAGCTTATCAGATGCTGTTAGTCAGAGACGGGTACAAAAGAGACAGATTTCTCACACAGGGACAGCACCCTCTTAAAAATTCCAGAATTGTTCTATTTCTCTGTACAAACTATAATTATTTTAGAAAGTGCCCATCAAACCCTTCTCTAACATGTACATTTGTGCGTGCACACACCCAGAGGAAGCTAATGATGAAATTATGTATCAGCTTAACGGACAATCTGGTACAGTTTAGATCCAACAGAACTCCTTTCTCTGTCAAGGACTTTAAATGACAATGAACACCCCCCTCCAGTGCTGAGGTCTACACATCCATTGTTACAATGGCAACAGAAAAATTGCCTCTGAACTTTTTTTTAACTTCACTCAATGTGGTCAGAGGCATAAAATTACAGTACAATGTTTAATCATACAACCAGGAAGACAGAAGAGGCAAACACACAAATATATAAACTGTATTGCTTTTTTCTTTATTAAAAAAAACAATGAGAGGGCAACACTAACATGGGGCTTTATATTGTGACTCATACTCAGGGGTGTCAAACATGCCACCTGAGGGCTGACTGCAGTCCCTGAACCTCTTCCTGCTGGCCCATGATTGTGCTCCATGGGACCACACCCGTCCCTAACAGACAGAGGCATCGCGGAGTGCAGTTCTGCATACACAGCACTCTGTGATGCCACAAGAGTGCCATAGTATTTTGATTTATGGTACATACAACTCACTTGAAGTGAAGCACATGTAAGTCAAATGTGGACCACTACAGCACGTAAGCTTGACACCCCTGCTTTAAGTGTTCAGAATATTTAACTAATTAAGGAGCGACGTCTTGATAGTAGCAAATTAAGTTCACACAAAGTACCTTGGACAGTAGAAACTTTTTTAGTTTAAGGAATGGACAGTAGAATATTGGGGGTCCTTCTGAGTTTTACTTGTTCAGTGATAACAGCATGCTAGGCGCTGATCAAAATAAAAGAGAGAGACAGACACTATCCCTCTTACTTTTAATTTATGATTCATTGGTCTAATCTTCAAATGTGAAATACTCAGCACCCTTCCAGATCAGACTGTAAAAAATTATTCTCCATTTTTACAAATTTGCTCTAGGATCTTTAAATTCATCTAAATAACCACCAGAGACGAGGACAAAGTATATCAACATGATATTTCTTTCAAAATACAGTCAACTTCTAGTCTAAAATGCTACACAGCTATCACCACAACTCAAAAATAAAGCTGTGAGAATTTCTAGATTTCAGTCTGGCTGTATGTTGTCTGTTGCTTTCTTCAGCAATGTAAGTGGAACAACATTCATGTGCTATGTAAATGTATAGAAAACCCCAGGTAAGCAGAGAGGTAAGCAAAGAAGAAGCATAATTCAGAGAGAGAAATGCAGCATGTAAAAGACCCTCTGGCAATACAACTTTGCAATGTGAAGATGTGTGAGGAAGATCTAACTGTAAGGATTTCTTAAAAAATAAAAATTGGTATTTGTATCACTGCTTAAATGCTGAACGCAAATTTAAAAAAAATATCAGGGAACATTTTAAGGGATCTAATTAGTTACAGCTTCATAAAACTAAATCCTAAGGGAAGGGTTTTATTTAGTACCACAACATATCAAGCTGCAAAGGAAAGAAACTTAAGATAGCTTTGTAATTTAGGAATGCATCCCAGAGTAATTTTTCCTAATTCCTACCATACCGATCTTTCAAATAGGAATTAATTTGAGAGGAAATTAACATTTTCATGAGGTGTACTGCTTTACAAGAGTGTGATTTATAAGAGAAAAACCAATAAGAGCCTGTAATATGATCTTAGCATGTTTTACCAAGAAACGAAAGAACTTTAACAACCAAAACAAGGATGCCAGATTTCCATTACAAAGTTGAATAAGTTCAAACTAATATAAGTGTTTTAATGAAAAAAGGAGACAGTTTATTACCTGCTAATAAACAAACAACAAACATGTATTAAAGTGGAGATCAGACTGCTGGAAGTAATCTCACTAATGAAACAACTAATACCTTAATGTCTAAAGCAAAAATGCTCTGTCTCCCTTTGAGAAGTGTTTACATTGCTTTTCAAAGAATCCTGCTTTCAAATAAATACCTTTGGTATTCTTCCATTTTATTGATGATATTAATTCATTTAGTATACCATTCCACCTGCCCGTACAAAGATTTATGACACTAAGAAGCAGCTGTTAAAAAGATATGCACAGCAAGAAGAAAAATGCCTTTCAGCTGCCTTTTATTTACGCACATACATAATAAAGTATACTTCTAAACTAGATTAACAGCTCTTCAACCACTTGTTGACATATTGGGAACTCTCAGTATTGTTTTCGCTTTTTAAAAAAAGATCACTATATAAATGAAATCAACAACTCCATGCTCATGATTTAAAATCCTGAACAATATGAGGCACATTATTGTTCTCTTACCGTAGGAGCTTGATGCATGCAGCTTAAACAGAAACTCACCTTGCATGATACTGGGAGTGCCAGGAACTGCAGACATTGGCTGAGGAGAGTTGTGACGTGGCTGCCTCAGGCTGACTCTCTGTGAATTTGGTTGCATGCCAGGAGTGGGGCCTGCAGGCTAGATCATTTCTTCTGAAATGAAAGAGTTACAGCAATACTTTTAATACAGATCTCCTAATAAGTTGACATGTAGTGAAAAACATTGGACACCAAATCTTATTAGCTTTAGACAGAAAAGACAGATGCAAAGTAAGTTTAAATTACAATGTGCTATGTGCTCTATTAGCCAGTTTTGAAAAGATACCAGCTTCCCTTTAAAACACCTGACACACTAACAGTGAAACATTAATTCTATTCAGGACTCCTGGTTGAATTTTTAAGTACCCGGAATTTATTCAGAACTTAAACTATTTAAGAGGCTGGTAAGCTTTCTATCTCATATTATAACCTGGCGAATCTACTTAAGATTTTGTAATGTTTGCTCTGCAGGTGTGTATGTGGAAAGGGCTGGGGAGGAGAAGTTATGGGCTGTAAGAAGGACAAAATCACAGATATCATTATTTAATCCCAGTCTGTAAGGGTGACAGAGGTACGTCTTCTAACACAAACCCAGTTCTGGTCTAGCATTCAAACAGTTCATAGAATATAAAAATATTAAAAGTTAAAGCTGTGGGTCTCCAGTGAGTACTCAAGTAAAATCACCTATATTTCAAATATGCTAAGGAATAGTGTTCCTCACAGAAATCAGTGGGAATTGTTGTTCTGTACCCCTGAAAGTCAGATAATTTATGCAGCTGCCTAAATATGGATTCAAGCACCCAACTTTAGATGTTTAAGTTTAAAACTTTTCATCTAAATAATTCCAGAGACACCTATTTACCAAAGAAAAAAAGCCACTAGATTTTTGCCTTACAGATTCATGCTGTGAACATAGTCTTAACCTTAGTGCTTTCACCCCCAATAAAGCTTGAAAATTATCATTTAATAATAATAGTATTTGTACAGTCCTTGAATGGATGTATAAATAATTAAGTCTTACAGCACTCCTGTGAATTAGGAAAATATTACTGGGCAAGTTTCAAAATTAGTTTGTGTGACTCAGGATTAACCCCTCTTTTTCAGTTGTGGCATAAGCACTTTGAAGCCTAAGCCTCACTGAAAGTCACTGAGATTGTTCAAAATGTTACCTAGCAAGGATATACAAGGCCAGAGTTGAGTTCAGAACACAGAAATCCCAAGTCCGATACTCTTAACACAGTGGTTCCCATCCCAACCTCTTCTCTGACATGGCACACCTTAACACCTTAAATTGTTTTGAAGCACACCACCATGTAGTTGCCAAATGAATTCATGAAGATTCATGAATTCAATCCAGAACTCTTGAGAAGTTTTTCAAAAAATTCCATGGCACACCTGCTCAGGCCTGAAGGCGCAGCTGTGTGCCTTAGCACACTGGCTGGGAAACACTGCTCTAACAGACATCTTTTCTTTCCCTTATTCACCCCCCTTTCTTTTAACTGGGCTATAAAATAGCCACTAGATCTTAAAACAAACTAAGCTGAGTGTTTAGTTCAGTATAATCTCCACCACTCTCTTCCAACACAGAAAACCCCTGGAGACCATCTGGAGTGCCAGGCAACGTGGAAGATTATGCCTAACTCCTGTTAACTACCTTCCCAAATTCTTCACATACAGTACATAACAAAGTATTTCCATAAGGCAGCTATCATTTTACCAAGAGGCCCTCGGGCCATTAGGTATCACAGGGGCTCCTCTAAGATTATCAGAAATCCTAGGCACTTCAGTAGGCTTGTGTTTATGTTTATGGTGGACTTT
Organism: Podocnemis expansa; assembly: GCA_007922195.1. NCBI lineage: Eukaryota > Metazoa > Chordata > Testudines > Podocnemididae > Podocnemis > Podocnemis expansa. The sequence goes on along the minus strand of ML681989.1, from coordinate 25,735,014 downwards.
ATTTGCTGCAATGAACAGAAGAAAACTCATTCTAGTCTCTTCTTTTTCCATGATGTCAAGTAGAGTTTCACTACACTGTTTCAGAAGCAACATGAAGAAAATAAGTTAAACTGAGCTATAACACTGTCACTGCATAAAAGTACCAAGGTTGGGACTCAAGTTCTTTACCCCAGGCGCAGAAGCTCCATCTTGTGCTGCTTGCTGTGGACACGAGGCATTCTCCTAGAGAACAGGCTTGTACTCAAGGAATAGGGCTGTTTGCAGAAGCCCAGAGTTTTCTTTATTTACTCAGTTTATTCTGGTACTGTCGATATCAGAGAAATAAGCTACATCTGTCTTTTTAAGTACATGACACCATACCTTTAATGCTCCAGTTCTGACATCAAAGCAAAGAAGTTAAAGCTTCCATGTTATGAGAGAAATGACATTTTTAACACATACAACAAGTGAAACACAAGACTAGAAAACTACCACATCACAGACAACATTCAGTGCATGAGGAAATGGAAATGGGAGAAGAGGACTTTCACATGGGTTGCCTCTGGGTTTGGCAAAAGGAATGAGCAATTCCGCCAAGGAGAAGGAATGGGAATGATGCACTTTGTAAAACCAGTACTGTACCTCATGGAACTTCTCAAGATCTTCGTAAGATAGCTCCTGGCCACATGAACATCATTTTCAGAGGGCATTTTCTGTGCTACAATATCCACCACCACTTTCATCTTCCTGAGCAGCCAAGCAAGGAAAGGAACAGACTGGATTGAGTTGGGACATGAGGCAAACTGAGTGGAGGAAAACTTTAAGGTCTTGTTGGTGTGTGCAAGTGATTTCTAAAAGATCTTTCTAGCCATGGACCAGGAATTAAGTGAATCACCACATAAACAAGACAGTGGTCTAGTGGGTTATTTTTTGGAACTGAGTAAGCATAGGCTTACTGTATGCTTTCACACAAAGCATGACTATAAATCAATATACAACATGTAACCAAAAACTAACACCATTGCATTGTTATATATATATATTTTTTTTTTACAATTTTTACTCTTTGTCTCATATTTACCACTTCCTATAGTCCAAAAAAATTCTCTATAAATGACAGACCACAACATGAAATGAATTCCAAAATGTTCTGTGCAAACAGATAGAAGGACCAGAAAGAAAAAAGAAGATATAAAGAACCACCATAAAAAAACATTAAAAATGAAGAATTTTACAGACAACTACAGCTGTTGGAAATACAGCATCTAGATTCTAGTACAATATTGCTTTATTAACTTTGAGTGACAGAATGCGATAACCTGAACCCACAATCCAGGAAACCTCTCCAGAGTTAATGGAAGCATTAATAAAAGCATTTTGCTGAGAGTCTTCACAACAGTACTTAAAAAAACCCAAACCAAACCAAAACAAAAAACCTGCTGCTGTCTCTAAGGGCCACTGGAAGAGAAAAGTTACACTACATTGGGGAAGGGGGAGAATATTTCCACCCGTGCTATGAACATTTTTACTTAATTAGAAGAAAATCTCTGTGTAAAACTGAACTGCACTTAAATAACCTCTTCCACTCGACTTTCAGGGAAAACCAGACAGCCGAGAAAGGCCAGAACCTGTGGTTTGCTTTCTTTCTGAGGGCTATGATCAGTGCATTGTCCACGGCTATAGACAGGCTTGGCAAAATCTGATTATTTTAAAAATCTCAACAAATTGCATCATTATTTTAAAGCATGTTTTTCAATTGTTAATAATTAAAATTGTCAGACGTGAAAAATTATGGGGCCTGAGGGTGCATCAGACAATATATATTTTGACAGTCAGGAAGTTAAACCTTTACCTTACATTAAACCTCAGGACTGCCAACGCTTACTAGAGGTCATCTCAACTCTAACCTATGACTGGCAGATATCAGTCCTTCAAAACCCACAAGTGGGTTTTCCCCATAGATAATTTGTTTTAGATCCAAAAACAAGACTGGACAGATCAACTAGGGGTTTTTAATACCACCTAGGGCTTTGATCTTTGTGTTCTGTAATCAGCAAACACTGACCATCTTCTCAAGCCATAGCTTCAAAAGGCTGAAATTTTGAATAACCAGAGTTGGGGAATGTGCATTAACCTCGCCCTGGGAATTCCCCAAGAAATCCACTTCTTGTCCTAAAGCCCATCCTTGTCTGGCACATTTTCAACACATTCTTTTAAACTCCAAGGTCTAACATCTATCTCCTTGTTAGAGAAGTTACGTACACACACTACCCCTGCCCACAATAATACCTAACTGTAACACAACAAGGAATTTTAAGGATATTGCAGGAAATTGCCCAATCTTTCATATTAATTAATTATGCCTAACTAAAAGGCCACCAACAGGATCTGTTTTTCCATTTTATTTTATTTGTCTACTTCTTTGTTTAATCAACAAATGCACTAATGCCTGGTTGCTGACTCATGCTTACAAAGCAACCTACAAGTGAAGCTGCAAATCCCTCCATTTTAAAAAGGAATCAGTTACATAAAACAGGCTAAACACTGTTTCTAAAAATGTCAGTCAAGCAAAGTTAATCATTTAGTTACTGTTCAGATCCCCAGTCAAAGTGTTTCCTTCCTCCGATGCCAGCCAGTACTGACATACTCCCTTTAGCAATTCTGAGTCAGCATAGCTTTGACAGAGCACAGGCACAGGTTTATGAGCTGAAAGTTTGATAGAAAAAACCTCCATTGTAGGAGAGCAAACTTAAAAATCCTACCACTTGAAAGGACATTTGACATAGACATGAAATAGATGGAATTCTCAGAAGAAAAACTGAGAACATCTGAATCTCTATTCTCTGCAGAATTACATCCTGCCCTGTTTTTATTTTATTTTTTTGGAAAGAGGTAGAACTTCAGTATAAGTTACAGGTAGAATGCATAAAGATGCCTTTGGCTAGATTTTCATTCTAAAAGGTCTTCAGCTGCCTATAATATTAACAAAATTTTACCATATTAGCTGAAATTTATCAAGTTTGATGTCAGTCTGTAAGTAAATTGTTTTGGAAGAGACTGAGGAAAAAGGGTTCTGACATTTTCAAAAAATTCGGGGGCGGGGGGACCATAGTATTATAAAAGAAAATCTGAAATTAAAAACAAAAACAAAATAAAACAAACCAAAGACATCCAGTTTAATTACCTCAGCAGAAGCAATGAGAAGTCTGACACAGGAGGACAGATTTAAAGTACTAGATATGCAATGACTAAAAAAGAGCTACCATGGTAACCACTACAAATACTTAAAAAGAAATAATATGTTAGTACTATCAGGGTCACTTTCCATGAGTCAATTTCTTCTTTTTTATCAAGGCAAATAATCTCTCTTCGGTTTTGTTACAAGGCAGAGGTCACCAGCCACTTCTGAAGTGAAATTCCTCCCTCTACTGGCTTTTAGAGACCAGTAACATATTCTAAACTAAAACATATACTCCAAGAGTCACATTACTGGCCATTACAGCACATCTTACATTACATCACATCACATCACAGCACAGCACAGCACAGCACATCTTTCTGTGATCGTCCCATTAAAGCAAGGACAATGGAATTAGATCATGTACAATTAAAGAGAGAAAACAGTCCTTAAAAAGGGAGAATTTGACCACTGTTATAATCCTTCTGTAAAATATAACCAACAGTGATATTCTTCACCTTTCCAAACTGGCACTATTCAATATGTTTCTGATGCACTCAACCATCCCACCCCCAACAATGACGTAAGGATCATTCCCTCACATGGCTATACGTCTCTGAAGTCTATATTCCTCACTACAGTCACCTCATGGAAGTCTATTGTAAATATATAATTTGCAATGTAAAATAAAAATTCCTTATGCCATGTGTGTCCAGCACAGGTGTTGGTCTTCACTGCATATGAATATATTCATATTCAATATTAATGTCTATGGCTAGATAGATAAGTCAGTCAACATAATTTACACATTGCTACTGAAACTATGAGGCCTGATCCAGTGCTACTTTAAATATATGAAGAAAGACTTCTACTGGATTCAAGAAGCACTGGTTTCAGGCCATAAAGAACTTCACATACTGAAGAGATTTTTAAAATTAAAATAGTAGTGATAATTAGATTTATCTTTGCAAGCATACAGGCTAGAAATGCCTTTAAAAATATAAATAAGCTTAGGTTCTGTAGAAAATTTTGAACCTCAATTGTGAACGCATTCAGGAATGCTGGAAGTTGTGTCCCAGTTCTTTTGAGGTTTAACAGAACAACCTGTATATTTGAAGTGTCGGGAAACTACTGAAGATAGTTAAATTAAAGGACAGAGAAGTTCATTTTCATCCAGCACCACCTTGATAAGACCTGTGCTGCTTCAACTTTAAAATGAGATTTACAGATTCCAAGTCAAAAATCAAACCAAACCAAATCAAACAAAAAGCCAAACAACCAAACAGCCCCCTTGGGATCATCTAGTCCAGTCGTTCCCGACCTGTAGCCCAGGGGCCAAAAGTGACCGTTGCTGGCCATACTGAGTGGGAGCATCCCCTCTTGCTTTTGTCCTTTTTCCTGGTCACTAGGGAGTGGGATCAGTGCTGGTCTGATTTCCCCTCTGGTGAGGTACAATGGCTATGAGCCTTTGGTGTCAGTGTGTTCTTTGATGCTGTTTCCTGAACTGACACCAGGGTGCTGTGCACCGTGACGCTCAGTGCCGAGACTGGAAGGTGAGGGCCTAAGGCTTCTTCCATTAGTATTTGTCTAAGTCTCATGCTCCTCTCCTTGCAACCTCTTGGGCAGAAACTTTTGCAAACCTTGCAACAGTCTGTTTGATGGGCATCTCCCAAGCACTTGAGGCATAGGCATGTGGCACTCTCAGCACAGCTTAAAGCTGTGAGTCCTTAGCATGCCCTGGAGCCTCAGGGTCGAGGTCTCCACATGGGGAACTGCTTACAGCTAACTACAACTAGGGTAGAACGGGACTCTTAACAAAATAACTAACTAGCTAACTAACTTGTTGACTAACAGAGTGAACAAACTGGAAAAGAACTAAGGAAGAAACCATTTAGGAATCCACTAGAAGTTTTGCCAAAGCAAACAACAGCGCTCCAAAGACCATCACTGGTGGTAAGAAGGAACTGGAAGGATGGTGGTGCAGCAGGCACTAATATAGAGAGACACAAAGGCGCCACTCCAGGGGGCACCTGCCCTGACTAGCCGGGCACTGCTGGAGAAAAAAGTCTCCCAATGATTGTATATGACCTGATTTGGAATCAGCATGAGTAAGCACTCAAAGAAGAAAGCAGCACTCTGCCAGAGTTCTTATGGGGAGCCTGGCTGGACCCAGAGGAAGGGGAGCACTGATCTTCTGTCCCCCGCTGCCTGCAGAAGGGAGGACCCACTGTCAATGTCAACATTTCTAAATATTTCAGCGCAGCATCTTTACGAACTTTATGGTTACCTATAAGCAGGGGTGTCACTGGTGCTGGGCACCAGGGGCATGTGCCCTGAATCCCAGCGCCAGTGCCCCAGATCTGGCAGGGCCACCCGTCTCCCAGTCTCCGGCCCAGTTGGGCCGGAGATCAAGGACCTGGCTGCTGGCGGCTGCAGCAGCCCCGTCCCCAGCCAGGGATATGGGACCCAGCTGCCCGCGGCCGCTTCCGGCCCCAGCCCCGGCCCCGTCCGCAGCCAGGGATGTGGCGCCCAGCCACCCATGGCCACTTCCAGCCCCTTCCCGGGCCAGGGATGTGGGGCCCAGCCGCCCGTGGTGGTGCGGCGGCTTTTGGCCCTGTCCCCGGCCAGGGGCGGGGCCTGGGTCCATGCCCTGGGTCCCTCCCCGGGGCAGCGATGCCCCTGCCTATAAGTTTACATATGTGATATAGTTTGTCTCATTATTTTAAAACTCATGTCTCTGTTGACCGTCGAAGGGAAAAATACAGAATATTGGGTTACTTAAATGGAATTCTGTTTAGGTCTTTCAGAAAACTCTTCTTCTGGCATTCTCTCTTCTGTTAAGAAAGGGCTGAAAATAATGCTGCTATCACTTTGTAACTAAAGAATGGACATGATCTGAAACTGAAAAACACCTCCCAAGGACTAGTTTGGCGGCCTAAAGGAAGAAAATTTTATGAGGCTAAGTTTTTGATTAGCATTAACTTTGTTGTGGAACATTTCTAGCATCGAACTAGACCACTAACTACATACTATTATTTTCCAAAGAAAACATTTAGGGGCTTTCACATAGGAATCTACACTAGACTCACTTGTTGATTCACAAGCAGTTAATTACTACCTGGTCTTTTGTTTCATAACCCTGGTTTCTCTCTGTCAGTGATATTTATATAACTCATCCATTAATTAAAACAATTATCCCTGTGAGAATTGTTGCCTTTCGCTTTTTATTCCTTTGGAAGTATTTTATGCTACATATTTCTTTATAATGGCCTAAACTATAAAAGAAAACAAGTAACTACTTGAGCTACAAGAAAACTACTTCTGATTCAAGATTGCTGAGCCTTGCCATCCACATCCACTTGCCTAATAACAGACAGATTAGCCAATGGCTAAAAATCAGAGCTTGATGGAGCATGCATCTATTATGTATATGCAGATATACACACAAGAGACAAACAAATGTTAACAGTGGAACCTGGAAACAGCTGGGAATTCCTTGTGGCAAACTCCGTTTTGATCATTTTGGTATAAATCAGGTTTTATCTGAATTTAGGAAAAGCGTTCACATTGGGTTTTACAACCTTACAATGAACTGTTTGCTGAACATGGATATGGTACAGCTTTGAGATCAAACACAGCCCTAGAGACCCCAACCCTTTAACAAACGACAAGACCTTTTAAATAAGAAAACTTGGACAAATTAATACATGAACGTTCTATACTGTGCATCAGTTAAAGACAGTCAACACATAACATGTTTAACACAAAAATCAAAGAAAGGAAGAGTTAAGGCATCTAACATCATACACGAATTTTACTCTCACACCTAGAGACACAGACCTCTTTGTTAGCATATCCACCACACACATTGCAACATTTGCTCTCCTGTGAGGGAGATATAATTTAGAGAGTAGGGAGCTGAAGGTCAGACCAAGTCATCATAATGGGAGACAAGAAGCACAGGTCAGACTAGATTATCATAATTGTACATTTTAGCTTCTAAATCTATGCATTTAAAAAGATTGGCATGCCCACAAACGTGAAGGTAAGTCTGTGATGTGTGTCCCTATGCTCTATGGCAGGGGTGCACAATAACTTTAACAAGTTGGTAGGGCTGGGGAGCTGCAGTGTAGCAGCAGACAGCCGGCCCCGGGATCAGGGGCAGGGGCTGGTGGAGAGCCAGCCAGGAGTCATGACAGGCAGGACAGACATGTCAGGCAGGCCAAATCGTGGGCTGTATTTCGCCCACTCCAGCTCTATTGTGTGGGTGGGGGACTGGTCTGTATACATTTGTGCAGAAGTTGAGGATGCACATTTTTAAGAGTCCTATCTTTTCATATCCTGGGTTGTGTGATTGTATGTTTCTGACCTGGCGTATGCTGTATACAGAATAGCTTACCCCACACACAATACAGTGTGGTTAAGTTATGAATAACGTTTTATTTATTATCTGTACTACAGTAACACCTAAGAGCCCTGGTCATAGACCAGGTCTCCACTGCACAAAGCTCTGTACAAACATGCTTGCCCCATACTTAGTACTGCTGCTTTGTTACTTCTGCCTCTTTGAAAGCACAGCAAAAATCATCTAGTTTCAGTAAGGTGCCTACTCTAGCACTATTTCTAGCCATAAAAACAACATCTCTATAACGAATGTGCATTTCTTAGACAAGATTAGCTTTTTTTTTTGTTGTTGTTAAACTAAACTGGAAGTGAGGCAACTGCTCTGTCACAAAGTGAAGGCTGTAAGCGTGCTGTGAAAAGGATGTCAGTGCAGCCCATAGCTAAATAGGTATGTGCTAAGCTAACATCATGGATATACATGGTATATTGACTGAACTGCACTATTGGTAAAGAATGTTTGAGATCTGAGGCTAAAAGGCATCTTCTCTTTCAAGTCATACAACAAGAAAATGCTACTTACAGCCAAAACCACCCAGCTTCTAGCAACTGTCTATTTGAATTGTTAAAGTTATTAGATATTTGATCCACAATGCTCAGATACTTTGACAAGCAAGGATTCCTGTGCCACTTAAAGACTAACAAATTTATTTAACAGATGACCTTTCGTGGGACAAAATCCAAGCACCTAACAAAGTGGGATTTTCTCCCAGGAAAGCTCATGTGATAAATAAATTTATTAGTCTAAGTGCCACAGGACTCATTGCATGTTTTGTTGAACTAGACTAACACAGCTGCCCCTTTGGAACTTAAGACACTTTGGGGATCTCTCTTGTCATCCTGCAGTATTCTCTCACAACCCTCCTATGGTTATGGCCTCATCAGGATAGATTTATTTTGCAACAAGACACCTAGGCTGGTGGGCAGCTTAGTGATTTGTCAGTTTTGTTGTTCATGTCGCACAACAAGGAGATGAGTCACACATTGTGCCATACGGTTGTGTAGGGAAGAGAAATGGGTGGGGGTGGGGGTACAGAGGACAAAGAAAGGTTTTACAAACATTCAGACAGAATGTGAATGTTTTGAAAACAAAAGATCGGTTGGTTTCAAAACTGTGAACACTACAAATCAATCAATAAACACAAACAAAGAATAGGCCCTCACAAGCCTTTTCAACATTATTTCCTTACTTACTTCGCTAAGTTTACAGTCTCTCATCTATAAAGTGATGTGTGAAAAAATAAAGGAAAAAAGAAGCCCTTTGCTGGGAATAAACTGATTAAAATAATTTCAGCTGTATGTTACAAAGATGAACAACAGAGTAAATATTAAAAAAAACATGTGCGGGTGAGATTAAGTGGAAGGTAAGTCATTTGTGGGATTTAATTGGGTGAAAGATGTAAACAAAAAATGCTTGGCACACCTGCATGTGTGTGTAATATATACAGCTAGTCATATCCATCTATCACACACACACACACACACACACACACAGAGCTGTATTTATAGCATTGTCCTGGGACCTGCTGAAGAATGGGCCATTACCTATGTGACTGAAAATGCAGGCAGGGAAGCTATTGTCTTGAGGAGGAAAAACCCACAATGGATCTGTGTTACTACAGTAACCATTTCCATCTTAAAACACTGATAGTGAATCCAGAGCTTTGGGCACACTAGAAAACTGGCATAAACTTTGGCAAGGAACTGCAAGTGTCATAATATGCTGAAAGCTAAAGCCATAAGAAAGCAAAGCTTGACTGTATAGCTTCTATGGTACCTGCAACCCACCAAAGTTTTAGCTCACAAATTTGCATTACATGGGACAACTACCACGCATATGTGCACACATGTTCCTGTCCACCTCTTAATCTCCAACCAATCACTATTTCAATCAGCTTTTGGGAACTGCACAGCATAATTTATTTTCTGCTTATCCATCTGCTTGAATCACTTCTGAAAGCAAGTGAGTTAAGATCTGGAGATCCTGGGTTCAATTTCCATGAATGACACTGTCAGAGCTGTGTTTAACTAAAAATACACACTGAAAGACCATCATTACAGTAAAAGAAAAAAGTAATTGACGCAAGATTAATATCTGCGGGAAAAACGTTTACGTTCATTAAAGTTTCACCCACAATTTCAAGCCTCTTACAGCCCCAGTAAAACAAGATGTCTTTTTTGAAATGGTGAGCAATGAAATAACATCCCTATTTAAACTAAAATGAGGACACAGACTCACTATTTCATGAATATTAATAGAATTAATTAACCTGTCTCAGAAATGTTTGGAAGCTTACTAATTCAGCAGCCAGACAATTGCACCATAAACACTGAGTCAGCAACTGCTTTAGCCTGGGTAGAGAATTTCAACTGTATTTAACGAGGTTGGAGACAACTATTCTAACAATGGTTCTCAACCTTTTGCAGAATGTGCCACACATGGCAGCATATTGCAACACTATAGGACGCACCAGCCCCATCTGCCACCCTCGCCTCTGGACCAAATCGAGCCATCTCTCTGGCTCTCCGTAATACCCTTACCACTGTGTGGCGACACAGTAATGTGTCCCAACACAGTGGTTGAGAACCACTCTTCTAACCAGTTCCCTTGAACTGGCTGCACTGTATCATGCATAGATCTGTAGAGGGCCACAATCGTGTTCCCATTCATATATCCACAACACCTCTAAGTTTGGAGACTTAAAAACCCTCTCCTTATGCTATGGTAGGAAATAGCCCATGGGAACCAGATTTTGGTCCAGTTTTGCCGTCAGTACTCGAGTGGGGTGCTTCAGAGGGATCCCCGCTGACACATTGGCAAAGTTTTCTAGTACTGCTAAGGAGCTAGGCTTGGAGCCCTACAAATAGTGTAGTGGCTAACACCTCTACTTAACACGCAGAAGGTCCTGGGTTCAATTCCCAGGGGGTTGGACTCAATGATCTCACGAGGTCCCTTCCAGCCCTATGATTTGATTTGATCTGACGGAGCAGCATGGAAGCAAGTCCCCACACTGCCTGCTGCCAACACAGCGCTGGGGTAGCAGCCTCCCCCTAGACCAGTGGTCTCAAACATAGGGCCCACGAACTTTTTCTGTGCGACCTGTGACTGTGCTTCACGAGATCATACTATAGAATGTACAGCTCAGCACTGGTCAAAATGTGGCCCGCGGGCTGCATGTGGCCCGCTTGAGGCCTCTGTCCAGCCTACCATCCCTGGCCTGCTCTCCCCTCAACCCCTTTTGACACGCCCCCCCAAGCTGGTGCTGTACTACTCTAGGAGTGGAGCAGCACTGCTACTTTGCTGCTTCCTTCTGCCCCTTTCCCCCACTGGAGTAGCACTGATCCAGGGCTGGGGCCAGTGCTGCAGTGTTCCAGGGCAGAATATTATTCTCCACCCCTGGTGTAGTTCCTAGTATTTTGATTTACTGTACGTACGGCCCACATGAAGTACACATAAGTCAGATCTGGCCTGCCATAGCAAATGAGTGACTCCTCTGCCTAGATTGTTGGCAGCTCTGTCCTGCCTGAGTGCCAGAACTGCCCATTTCTCCACCCCCACCGCCCCGTATCACAGTTCTTGACTGAACTGACCCCTCACAGTGGTACTGAGACAGAGAAGGGGAGGGACAACTGCTATCTCACTACAACAACCTCATTATGCAGGTAATAAGTTCAGGCTTCAGATACACTGAAAACATAGTGCAGACCCTGGCATTAGCCAGCTATTGTGAGGCCATCCATAAGCCAGCAAAGATAATTATGAATTTTAATGGGCTAGAATAGACTCAATTTATTAGGCTACTAAAATAAAGACATTCCTGAGCACTGGGGCAGTAATAGCAACACAATTTAAGAAAGTTGTGGATTAGCCAGACTCTAAGTACACAGATAATCTTTTGTGGTCTGGTCCAGTCCTAACTGGAGTCAACGGGAAGATTCAGTGGGCTCTGGATCACATTGCTTATATAAATAATAGAAACGCCTAGAAATTGACTACCGTATATCATCGCATATAAGCCGAAAAATTTGTGCCTGAAAATTGGCTTCAAAACAGGCTCTTGGCTTATAGTCAAGAGAATACGGTAGACAGCCCCTCCCAGGAGTTTCCTTGACCATGTGACAAGCCGGAGCCCCAGTGTTGCTGGGCGACCATCTTGGGCAGTCGGCTTGGGCTGGGGCTGGAGTGAGGAGGGGACCCTGGCACCTGGAGCAGCCACGTAAGGGGGCCCAGGGATGGCGGGTCAGCCTGGACATTGAGGGGAGATTCAGAGAGGCCAGGGAAGCTGTGGCAGGGACTGGGGTTGGGGAGGGGGTTGGGGAAAGTGATGGGATGGCTGGAAGGGTTTTTTTTTTGGGGGGGGGGGGGTCAGGGAGACCAGGGAAGGGGCGGCAGGGCTCAGGCATTTGGGGGGAGTCAGGGAGTCCAGGAAAGCGGCAGGAGGACCCAGGGTTTTTGGGGAGCCCAGGGAAGCAGCGACAGGGACTGGGGATGGGGAGGGGGGCTGGCAGGCTGGGAAGAGCGGCAGCAGGGGTTGGGGTGTGACAGGGAAAGGGTGTTTTGGAACAGGGGAGCAACAGCACTGAACTGAGAAGAGAGTAGGGGGGTGGCAGTGAAGAGCCAGGGGGCAGCAGGAGCAGCAGTGGGGAAGGGACTGTGAAGGGGGGCAGCAGTGAAGAGCCAGGGGGGCACCAGTGAGGAAAGGGCAGACCAGGGGGGCAGCAGGAGGAGCAGGGGGCAGCAGTGAGGGAAGAGCAGAGTAGGGGGTGGTAGTGAGGAGGGGCAGTGGGAGGAGCAGAGGGCAGCAGTGAGAAAGGGGCAGAGCAGGGAGCAGCAGTGAGGGAAGGTCAGAGCAGGGGACAGCAAAAGGAGCAGGGGGCAACAGCAGGAAACTGAGAAGTGAGCAGGGGGGTAGCAGTGAGGAAAGGGCAGAGGAGGGGGCAGCAGGGGTGAGGAATGGACAGTGAGGGGGCAAGGGAAAAGCAGCGGCAGAGA
>ML681989.1:25676705-25714100 GCA_007922195.1 Podocnemis expansa | reverse complement strand
AGAGGCAACATTGCTGTTGCCAATGTTCCCTCTAAGACCCACTGGCAGCTGAGCAACTCCTGTTGCTCACTGCGTGGGCCCCCGCCCCCCCGGGCCCGATCCTGCCCCCCCCCACAGGCCAGATCCTGGAGGCCCCCCCCTCCCCTGCTTACCCTGCATGGCCCTCACAGCTCCTGGGGCAGAGAAGCACTAACGGAGCATGCTCAGATATTCTGGGCATGCTCCATTAGAGCTTCTCTGGGCCGGGAGTTTTAACAACTCCCTGCCCCAGAGGAGCTGTGAGCAGGGCCTCTGGCTGCCGGCCCTGCATGGTCGGCAGCCTTCCCTGCGCGGGGGGTGGTCCACCAGAAATGTCTTTGCGGTCCGGGTTGTGGACCGCGGGCCGCCATTTGAGTACCCCTGCTTTAGACTGAGACCAGACAATCTCGAGGGTCACCGATGTACCACCAAGCACATAATGAAAATAACAACCAGCTTTGTTTCATAGAAAAGGCTGGTAATCACATGAAGCTAGCAAATGATTCACAGAGATTTCCTCACCACCAGACTGACCCACATTCTATGTACACTGAACGAAAAACATTCCACAAGACAGGAGAGATTACATATATCACCACATCAAAAATACTAAGAGTACTGTACGAGTACATACAGTGTCCAAACTTAGGGGAAAGAAGAAAGGAAGTAGAAGAAGAATGCAATGGACAGAAGGGGACACATACTTCATACTGATTAATACAGAGCATGTGTATTTGATACAACTATAAAATTATGGAGAGGGACCTGCTAAGGAGTATTTAAGATTTTGCATCATCAGTAGAATTACTGTTTAATAAATACAAGTTCATAACACATTATAGCAGACAATGAAGCTAGAGTGTTCCAATGTGTGAACCTCCTCGAAGAAAAATGATATGGGTTTTGAAGCTTCTTCATCCAATCAGATTGCAGCTAGGGTTTATCAAGCCATTCTTTAAACTACTTAGCTAAATTATGGTCTCAGGTGCTTTAGAACTAGTATAAACAGCCACTATGATAAGCATCCTGAATAACAGTAACTTAGTTTGATTCCTTGGTTGCTGATCAACAGTACTCAGGACAATTCTATCTTATTACATATACCAGAGAAATACAGAGAGACTTCTGTTCTTGATATATAAAATTTTCCTGACATCAATTTTAAGAGTCAAGAAACATAACTGCTCAGTGTATTTATCAGTCCCATGAAACAGGATACTACTGCCAACCAGAGTCCAATCAGCCAAATGCTGTTCTACACTTAGCACCTGCGCAGCAGGATAAAACAGAGAAAACCCTATACATTATACAACAAAATCCTTCCTGTTTTTATTTCTAGCAATAACCCCCCCCCCCAGACAATCAGCCTGCCTGATGCAAGGATAATGATTTCTGAATTAAATTACCTACAAGATTTACATTTAATTTAAGCAAGTGAAATTCTTTATTCTTCTCTGGGTCCACCTCCCCAAAATAAAGGTTTTGCTCCAAGTTTATTAGTATGACAATAGCAGAGTCCTAGCCTGTGTGTTTAATTAAGGCAATTTAGATAAATTTGTTGGGCCAACAAGAAAATATGTTTTCTAGACAAATAAATGATTTTTTTAAATTGCATTGTATTATTTGACCACTTGTAGCCCCTTCTTTAAGGATTATTTATTACTGTGATCTAACACGCACTTAAAAAGCCAGAGTGAGCTGAATGACTAGATTGAGACTAACTGTGGAATTTGAGCTCCTCTTATTTGCTTATAAAACAAAAACAGTCATGCCAGACACGGCACTTCTGCTGAGAAAGTGAATAATTAGTGTACATCTCTACACTAAATACTTCTATGACTCCCCCCACTCACCATAGTACCAGAGAATCTCTCATAGATTAATTTTTTTTAAACCCTTGATACCTCTGAGACAGAGAAAAGTTATGAGAAGTTCAGAGGATAGGATACTACTCAAGGTCACACAAAGTCTGTGGTACAGCTAGAAATAGAACTCAAAATTTCAGGCCAATTCTTTAACCACAGGACTTTTTATCCACTATCCCCAAAGTGAAGTGTCTGGACACACTACAACTGGGGGAACAGATGAAATCACTTTTCTGCAGCTGTTCTGTTGTGCTCACAAGGAAACTGAGGCATGAAGCTAGATGGATATTTGGTCTTGGGTCACATCTGTTGGTCAGGTAACGTACTCAGGATTTTTAAGAAAAAGTAAGCATTGCACCTAGCAGGTAACAATTAAAATTTCATTCATGGTATTCAACATGGATGCTGTAGGTCCCTGTACACATTTCTTCCCTCTGGTTCAGAGAGATTACACGCTCCCTGAAGTCTGCACTGATGTTTTAAACAGAAAGCTGGTTGAGGACTGTTTCACCTGGGAGCCAGTCTTAGATATCCTTACGTAGGCTATCATTCCTTCATCAAAGTTAGGTAGCTACTTCTGTATTTCCTTACGGACTGTCTATCTAAATCAAATGCATGCACATCTGTGGAAGTTTGGTACCCAAATCTTTTTGTCTATGAGCATGTCTTAAAACTCAAGCTGACCTATATTATGTCAGTTTGCAGCCATTCTAGTACTTACTGTGGTCATCCATGTCCACATTACTATCCTGGGGTCACGTGTGTGTCCTCACCAGGAGTGCTTCCCCCAACCTGACATGGGCAGTGGAGGGAACTGAGAGCCTGTTCTTTCTACCAGGAGCCTAAGCTGCCTCACAGACTCCCAGCAGGCCAACTGGGGCTTATTGCTTCCCTGTTTGCCACTGGGAGTGGGGAGACAAGTGGGTACCCACCTGAGGCTTCTCCCTCCTGGAGAACTGGGTCCAGCTGCTGGTTTGTTGCTCACCCCCCGCCGCTGCCACCAACAGCCCTGTGAACTGGGAGCATGAAACTGACATGACAGTCGAATTTACCATCTGGCAATAGGGTGGGGTTGTGTCCTGGATCCTCACTGAAAGCAAGTGGCCAGCCACCAGAGACTTCATGTCTCTCCAGTCCCTGCCAGGAACAGGGTCCCACTGCTCAGGCTTCTTACCACCCACAGCTCCCCACAGGGACCCAGGTCCTGCCAGCCACAGCTCCCAACCAGGAGTGGAATCCAGCTGCCTCCCTCTCCAGGGGACAAGGAAGCACCTGGGCTCTAGTTGCTCAGCCCTCTTGTCAATTTCATGGCTTTCTTGAAGCCATGAAATTGACAACAGAGCTAATAGCTGATGTAAGTAATAGTGTCTGCACGGGCCCTGAGACACCCTAACTGCCCCAATACAAGCCCTATGCCACTCACGGAGGTGGAGTTACTATGTCAATATTATATGGTACCTATGTCAGCAGGACAAGACTGCAGTATGTACACTGAAATAATTAGGTTGAGTTTCCCTCAACCTAACTGTGTAGTGTAGACCAAACCTATATGTAGTAATACACAACCCTGTGATTCTATTCTATTCTGCTTCCACTTTTAAAATCCATCTTTACTTGGTCAATGAAAATAATGCCCACCAGAGGGCACTAGCAGCAAAAGGACTACAAGGCTCAGGAGAGACCAGGATCTGCAGTCCTTCTGAATACAATGTACTTCCCATTCTCAAGCTTCCCTGTTTACTTACAAGAAGCCCTCAGACATTTAGTTATCAAGATCAAAATTTTCAGAAGTGACTAGTGAGCAAGTACTCCAATTTTTCAGCAACCAACTCCAGACCACTGAAAACGGCTTCATTTTTAGACAGCGAATGCTTCTTGACTATCAAGGCCATTTAAGAGATTTCAAAACCTGAGACATCTAAAAAAAATTGCTTGTCAGTTTTGAATATTCTGGTTCAAGGTCCTTACACCAACATTTCTAGAAGGCCCCACCATAAGCCAGTGCTGCACAGAAATGCTCCAACTCCTCATAAAGACAGTTGGGTTTGGATTTTGGGGTTGGGTTCTTTTGTTTCTTTGTTATGGGGGTGTAGGACAGTGGGTTGTTTCAGGTCTCATAAGATTGAATACTTAACCACCAGTTGTTTTTTATCAATTATTCAAATAAAAACATGGCTAGTTTCTCAGAATGAGCCAGCTAAACAAGTTTTTGTGCATCTTTCAGGAGCAGAAACTGGAATAGTAAGTATTTTGTAAGCAACTTAGTCTGAGAGTTCCTGTTTTTCTGTATTCCAGCTTCACATATCTTCTCAAAAAGGAAGTGACAGACAAAAAGTATTCTAAAGAAACCCCAACCTTCTATCTGAAAATGAAACAAAAAGCTTCCGGCCATGAGTTTAATTTCCCCTGTCAAGGTCCGTATGTGGAAAGGACAAAAAAGAAAAGAAATAAATGTAAAATCTCCCTCTCTCTCTCTCTCTCACACACACACACACACACACACACACACACACACACACACACTCTCCCCCTCCAGTGTGGCATTGACCCCACGATATTAATTTTTAATTAATTAATTCAGGATAGCTAAAAATTCTTTGGGCACATTCCATTTTGTGATCAATACTATATAAGCAAGGCCAGGGGTGTTGCTGGCGCTGGGCATGCCGGGGCACGTGCCCCAAACACCAGCGCCAGTGCCCCGGATCTCTGGCCCAATCGGGCCAGAGATCCGGGGCCCAGCCACCAGCAGCCGCGGCAGCCCCATCCCCGGCCAGGGATCTGGGGCCCAGCCAGCTACGGCGGCCCTGTCCCCTGCCAGGGATCCAGGGCCTGGTCAGCCATGGCCGCAGTGGCCCCCTCCGCTGCTCTGGGGATCCGGGGCCTGGCAGGCTGTGGTGGCCCCCTCCCCCGCCGGGGATGCGGGACCTGTTTCTGTCCCTGTCCCTGGCCAGGGGGTGCGGCCTGCAAGCTGGGGGAGGGGGCTGCAGGCCAGGGGTGGGGCCTGGGCCCATGCCCCTGGTCTCTCCTGCAGCCAGCGATGCCCCTGGGCAAGGCATTACTGAGCAACGAGGGGGAAAATCCTAACCCCATCCAAATCAATGCAAATTCTGCCATTGGTGTCAGTGGGGAGGATTTCACCCTAAATGTTTTCTTATAGAGGGAGCTAAGATTCACTTCTCTACACACCTCAGCCTACCTGTGTGGGCTGGAGGTAGAAAAAGCTAATTAATCGGTAAAGAAATTATCTATTTTCTGCAAGGAGGCATTCAGTCATCAATTCTTCTGCTCACTAAATTCACAACAATCTACAATGATAAAACTTTCAAATTTTACCCAAGATCTGCAGCAGCTAGAGGTGAACACAGCTGAATGGCTCACATAAAGCAGTGCTGATTCTGGAATTTGTTTTATTTTCTTTTAAAACAAGACACATTTTCTCCATTTTTGAGTAACTAAGTGACTTCTAAACAGTGATGTGGAATGGTGCACTGGGGTCCTTCCTGGCCCCCTGCTGAAGGCCTCATGGTCTTACTACATTCAATTACAGGAAGAAGTGTGAAGGTGAGTCACCCAGGCCTCCCTTGAGAAGTCTTTTGGAAGCATTCAATTAGACAGAAGGAACTACAAGGTCCATGCAGCTCCATAGCTACTCCTTGTGCCCACAGGAGATTGACTGGCTTCATTTATTGGACCTAGAAGAGAGAGGATCTGAGAACTTTAACTGTAAGGGAACAAATGAGCTGCGGCAAAAGGACCAAGAGGGAGGCAGCCCAGGGAATGAAGCAGCAGCAACCTAGCAAAGGAAGTCAGGTTTGCTGTTGACAGGGTCCATGGGTTAAAACCTGGAGCAGCTGGCTGCACTTGGATGCCCCCACTGACCAAGTGACCAAAGTTCTGAGAAAGGAACAAGGCTCCTTTAGCCAAAGAAATGGCTGTATCAATGGGGCCCAGAGCTGAATACCTCAGTGAGGGCAGACAGTTTTGTTCTCAGGGTTAGATATTGCCTTGGCCAAAGGGCTGAGCCCCTAGAAAGCTACTTAGTGCAGTTAGTAACCTACAGGAGGCAGCAAGCATGGGAAAGAGTCAGAACCACACCTACCACTGAAAGGCAATCAGGAAGTGAGTGCCCCTGTCACAAGCTATATAGCAGGCGTGGCCAAACTGTGGCTCAGGAGCTGCATGTGGCTCTTGAATGAAAAAGAGTGGCTCGTGGAAGAACATCAGCCAACCAGTTTTGTAGGTAGAAGTATATGGCTATAGCCTCAGTGCGGCTCTTGAAGGTTTAATAATTAAACTTGTGCAGCTCTTGAGTTCCATAAGTTTGGCCACCCCTGCTATATAGCATAAGACGTTGCATGACATTCTTTTCTCTCACCGAAAAAAAAACAAGGACACCACATGCTACATTTAAGAGTAACTACAACTTTGTTTACAGTGCTTTTCATCCTGAGGCATCCCGAGTGCTTTCCAAATCTGGGGGCCAGTCTGCAAAATTCTTGCTAAACCATGCAATCCTTTCTCACACAAATATTCCCTGTGAAGGCTAGGCTAGGAGCATTCACACGAGTAATGCGTTGTACAAACCAGCCCTTAGCATACATACTAAAACTGCTTCACTCAGCACTAAAATGAAGCTATGCCCACAGTGGAATGTGGCTTCTGTTAATAGCACACACGCATTGTCACCACATGCCAGCAGGAAGTGTCACTGAAATTTACTTACTTACAACAGCCTCTTCAATGCTACCTATGGCTTACACCACAAGCCACAGTGGCTCATGTAATGGGCCCAAAACTTCCTGTCCAAATCACCACTCCTGCCTTGCCCCCTCTGATACTTCCAGGAGGGCCAACAAAGTTGCAGAAGTCTTCCCATCCCAGTGTTTTCAGCAGCACAATACTTGCCTGCTTTTTTGCAATGTACAAAGGGCCAAAATGCCTCCTTTCAAGTAGACTTTAGGTAAGCAGAATACATTATCTGAACTGGAATGTAACCAAAAGATCAAGATAAATACCTCCCTTACAAACAGGCCATCTGATTTACATCTCATTTTAAAGACCATTGCTTCACTTAATTATGTAAATGACAATGTTCTTATGCAATGACAAGTTAGTGCAAATTGGTCAAATCTACTTGAAACCTCCTGGTGGTGGACAGTTGGTTGGTTGGTTCTTTCTTTCTTTCAATGAAACAAGCCCAGCAAGCAAGAAGACAGAGTTGTAAAATTGTACTCACTTGCTCAGGTGGTGGCATATATTAGAAATATAAAGGGTTAAGCTGAGATTAGTTAACACATATCCATGCATGCCTTGTTGTTTTTAAAACAATGTTAGTTAAATGTTGGTGAACACATTTTCTGACACAATGTATTTTTCCAGCATAGACAGTCCTCACTGGCACTAGTAAACTAACAAACAATATTCTGACCTCAGAGAAGCGTCCCCACCAACTCAATTAGTAAAACCATTTCCAACCACATGCTGCATTTTATTTTGGGTGTGACAGCTAAAGAGTAACCTGGTCTAGCTCTGATTAGTTTAAGCCAGGGGACAGCAACCCAAAAGGTAATAAGAGTCATTTTCTAAAATTCTGTCAGTAATCAAGTCTTTTGAGAACCACAACGGGGGTAGCCTCTTGGTGGGGGAGCTGGAAGCTGGGCAAGGGAGCCTGCTTCAGGGTCCCCTTGTAGGGGGCAGTCTGGAATCAGAAGCAGGTCCTTCACATAGTCCCCCAGTGGTGGGGGCCAGAGCTGCAAAGAGGCAGCCAAAGAGCTGCATGCAGCTCCAGAGCCACAGGTTGCAGACCTCTGGTTTAAGAGGTCACTGCCAGTGATAATATGGCTACAACATTTATTGTCTTCAGGAAAACATGGATAACAAATATTCCCCATACTGTGGGGAAAAAACTGATTTTATTTTCAAAACAAGTTCAGCATTGCAAACTTAAACAAATGCTCTCAAGCTTTCTTCATCAGTGGGAACCTTTTTAAAGTCATTACTGTAAATAAACAGCTATGTTTTTCTCCTGAAACCCATAATGCTACTTAGGGCTGGCATCAATAATGACTTTTCATATTACGTAGAAAATAGAGGCAGTATTGATATATGCTCCATAGACAATAGCATATTTGGTGCCTGGAATTTTTTCTAAGATGGTTTCATTTTTATAAGCTGCAGAAGTATTCCTTTCAACTGAATGTTTAGAAACTGTCATTGTATACAAGTAAAATATTTATTTTTAATTTGAGTATAGCTAAACCAGCTCTAGCATTTTGTAACATTCAGGCCTCAAATGGAAATTTGCCCTAATTTCAGCAAGAGGAATGGCTACCACTGACATAGCTGTACTAGTGCAAACAAGGTTTGTTGAGCAAGGTTGAGCAAAGAAAGCTCTGATCTGTGTTATTCAACATCACAAATCTCTGCTTTCTGTACAGATATATCCTTACACAGACTCCCAGAAATATTCTAGCATTTTAAGTTATTTGTCACAATTTAAACTGCAATGTTGCAAATAAAAGTTACAAGTAAACTAGTCTGGGATGATCTTAGGAAGTCATACAGTTGTGTTTCATTTGTTTCAACTTCATGAAATTTATTTAACTTCACAAAAGGTGTTCAAAAATTTTGCTCCAGGCTTTCTAAAAAACATTAAAGGCCTAATGGAGTGCTTTGAAAGTTTCTAATTTTCTTGAGAAAAGTGAAAAAAGAATTTTTTTGGACACTTTCTTTCCTTTTTTCCTCCTTTCTCAGTGGCAAAATGAATAAGGGAGTTGGTGGGTAGAACAGGGACAGAAGTAAAGACTTCACAATTTATATTAGCCATTTCTCCTCCATGTCAAAAAACTTGAAATTTCTGAAGTTTCTCTCCAAACCTACTTACCACTGCTCTAGCTGTACTACAACTGATTTTTCTTATGCTGAAAGAAAATGTTGTATTACAAGTCCAGAGAAAGAACCAACACAGTATAAGTAGGAACAAATAAAAGTTATGTCTGTTTCCAAAGATACCCCTGTTGCACCAAGTCTCAGAGACCTGATCAACTGACTAGGGTTTGTGTGGTTCAGGCTGCAGAATTTAAGATAGCAGTGTATAAATTCCTGCCTGGGCTGAAGCCTGGGCTCTGAGACCTTAATCTCTCACTGGATTACAGAGCCTAGATTCCAGGCCAAGCAGGAACATCTAGACGCCCCAAGAAAATCCTACAGTGCCAAAACCTGGAGTTCTAAGTAGGCTTCAAGTTTTGGCTCCATGTGTTTTTCTTGGCAATGTAGATGTACATAGACTTTATTGCTCTATTTCGGGGGAAAAAGAATCAAACAATGCTCTTTTAATGATTTTATTTGTCTGTTACAACAGAGTTAGACAAAATACAAGAATGTACATGAACCATCATTGCATTACCACCAGTTCTACTCTGCTGGGATGTTCTTTTCTGAAAAAACCTAAATATTAACCCTAAAATACTGAAGAGATGTTAATCTGTGTACGGTAAAAACACCAGTCCTGTGGCATGTTAAAGACTAACAAACTTCTTTGAGCATAAGCTTTTGTGGGCCCACTAAAGCTTATGCCCAAAGAAATGTGTTAGTCTTTAAGAAGACACAGGACTCCTGTTGTTTTTGGTATAAAAAAAAAAGTAAACCACAAAAGAGCATTTGGGTATTTCAAAGTATTACGCTTTATTCTCAGTATCAGAATGGCACCTAGAGGCCCCAACAATGATCAGGCTCCTATTATGCTGGACACATGCTATAATCCAAAGAGCTTCCTGCTTCACTAGGTAAAGGATGGGAAAGGAAATAGAGGCAGAGAGGTAAAGTGACTTCACCAAAAAGACACTAAGGAAGTCTGGGTCTTACATCTCTCTATTCTTAACATTCTGTCTCTGCCAGGAGCCAGTATTCAAATATTTCAGGGGAAGCTGCAACAAATCATGATCAGGGCAGTCATGCAATAATTTTCCTGGCATTAAAATTTCTTAACCCCCCTTGACAAAGGTTATGCACTGAAGCATCCTTTCTGAAAATAACCAAAGGAAATGGTGGTTATTTTAACATTTTTTGCTGAAGAGAATTTGTCAAACAACTGAAAATCAATACATTAAAAATTCCAAAGAGGTAGCTGTGTTAATCTAGTTCAGCAAAACAAATAAGGAGTCCTACGGCACTTTTAAAGACCAGCACATTTATCTACCACTTGAAGATGGAGAACATGCAGAATAGGAGCAAAACAAATGTGGGGGGAGTGTAAGTCATAGGATCAGGTCACACTGTTACATCAAATGGATAACAGATAAAGCTCCAAAGAGAAACTGCAGAATTGGAATTCACATGCAGAGTTGACACCATCCACTTAGGGCATAGAGACTATGGTTTTTCTCCCCCAACTACAACAGGTAATTTTTTTCCCCTTCCCACCCCCACGCCACCTCCCTGCTTATTGCTGTTCTCCACTGTTTGAATCTAAACAACTGTTTTGATTTGCTGTAACAATTTGACCTGATCCTATGACTTACACTCCCTTGCATCTATTTTGTTCTCATTCTGTAAATTCCCCATCCTTAAGCTTTTGACAAAGTGGGATTTTCTTCCACAAAAGCTCATCCAATTAACAAATTTGTTAGTCTTTAGAAGTGACACCAGATTCCTTGTTTGTACTACTTTAGAAACTAAGTGTATGAAATGACTAGATTTTTAAGATGTCTAAGAAAAACAAAGATTATTTCCTTAGTTGAAAAATC
The DNA here is from genome assembly GCA_007922195.1 of Podocnemis expansa. NCBI lineage: Eukaryota > Metazoa > Chordata > Testudines > Podocnemididae > Podocnemis > Podocnemis expansa. Next base: position 25,703,470 of record ML681989.1, on the reverse strand, counting down.
CAGCATGGAAACATTTAATTGATACAGTTATTAATTTTAGGCCTTCATCAGAAGCTCGAGATCTAGATTTTTAGCTCTCATTATCAAAGTATAAGAGAACCTCTAAAGTATTTCAAAACAATCTTTCTTAGTTTCTTCCCTCCCAACCTGTCAGATGAATGACTTGATTAATTTGCTTGCTTGTTTATAATTGTGTGTGAGAGACAGTGGGTGTCTGCAGTGGCTGGCATAATAGGTTTCTTGTTTATAGCCTCCCCTAACGAACACTACTTCATTATCAAATGCATTCCAAATGCTGGCCACCTCCATGCAGATGTAAAGCATTTCCAAAACAGCTTAAAGTAATACCTGGAGCACTACATAGGTGAGTCAGTAAGGAAGGGTGGTTCAGTTTCAGTAATGAGGCACGTGCTACATTGTGAACTAGTTGAGGTGTATGTGTCTGGTAGTGACAGGTGGGAGCCAGGCACCACAAGTGTGACATACCTGTCTCAGGTCTGAATTATTCCTTACCTTTCTGTGCCTCAGTTCATCCACCTTGAAATGGATATGGAATTTGTGTAGTGCAGAAGGGGTGCTGAAAAGCTAACTGTTTGTAAAGCACTTCAGATTACAAGTATTAATATCTAAGTTCTAAACTGCTACTATGTAGACTTCACTTATGATGAAGTCTCTGCTGTCCACATGGTGGTCTGCTTTACATGAAAATATAGTCAAGGTTTCAGCATACTCACACACATAAAAATTCACTCCAAATGTACAGAAAATCTTACGCCTGAAAATAAAGCTTCTTACTCTCTCTTTCATGGATAGGTTTCCCAGTTCTATTAAATCCAGTATGGTACTTTTTTTTTTTTTTTTTTTTTTTTTTACACAAAGGTTTCAAAATCAATGGAAAAAAAATAAGAAAGAGGAACATTTACAATTGGGAGAACATCTAGACTAATGTAAGTGACATGCTGAACACTGCAGCTAGAACACAAAAAGGAATACTGCCCAAAGAAAGGATGTTCTGTGATCTTTGCTCAGGGTAGAAACATTGCCTGTTTCAAAATCTTCTATTTGTATTACGATTACAAACTGCAACAACAAATACATCTTATTTCAGTAAAAGGGCTTGAAATTTCACAACATCCAACTAAGATTTTCAAAAAAGGAAGCCCCAAATTTAGGTTCCACCTCCTAGATTCATTTTTAGGCACCAAATTAAATTGCCTGATTGTCAAAAATGCAGAACATCTGAAGTCAAAACGACCTATTGGGACTCAGAACCTGTGAAAATCAGGTCCAATGTATTTCACTGCCTGTATATGAACAACAGCTAATCAAAATGTTTTCAAGAAATTCTTCACTAAAAATCTGGTCTTTTCTTAAAAAAAGGAAAATGCTGAAGAAAAATATTTTCAGCCAAAGCTGTCCAAAAACATTTGGGGGAGTACTTTCTTTCTTTCTTTCTTTTTTTTCCATTTCCTCCCCTGTTTACACACTTAATGCCAAAATATAAAAAGAAAATATGGCTGATGGAAGGAAAAAGGAAAGACACAAAACAGAAAAAATATCACTGAACATTTTATAGAAAACTTGAATTTATGAAAAAAAAGTGTTCCTTTTCTCCACAGATTCAACTTAAAAAAAAAAAAATCCATCCAAAACCACCATATTTTGATCAGTTTTAATATGGACCTTACAAGAGGACTTACCTGATCATGAGACTAAGGCCAAATTTTTTCAAAAGGTTAGGTGCACCCATTTTTGAAAAACACTGATTAAAGTCTCTTGACCTATTTACTACCATATTCTAACCAAAAGAGTCGTATCAGCATTTACAATATGACAGAATATTCAGGATACTTTGCACACACAAGACTGAATCAAATCATTAGGTAAACTGACATGGCCTTGTGGCTAAATTACCAAAACAGAATCTAAATTCAATAGGATGTGTAGGAGATTAAGTTTAAAGACAGATAACTCATCAATAAGCATACACAGTCACACTGGCTGGTGCTGTGATCTTATTATCTGTCACACATTATGCAATGTCAAACAAGGATATAACTTAGATGGCACTCCTCCCTGGCACGTTACTATGATAAGTATAGTTGTTAGTTCTGTAGACCTGTAATGTGGTGAAAGGGGGATGAGAGGCATGGCTGTCCATGATGCTTCATGACACTCTACCGTACATAACACCAAGGTATTTGTCACCTGTAGTTATTAAAGTTTTGGGAGTGGGTGTAGAGGAAGGGTGTAGAAAGGATGTCAACCTGGTCTGACTCAGGTAATTATATTGAGCCTCCATAGAATCCTCTCTGAAGTTTTGCCAAACTTCATTATTCCCTGTTAAACCACTGATAAACACCATCTCAGGGGTGATGTGTATCAATCTACCAGAGATAAGAATCAAGTGCTTATTCTGGTTTAACAGAATTAAAAGCTTATTTCATCACAGTATCTTATTCAGCTAACATAAGCATAGTTCACTCAAAGAATCTAGCATAATTTTCTTTAATGAAAAGTTGAATTATTTAACTGTTAATCATGGATTCCAAAGACAGAAGGGATCATTGTGATCCGATGTCCTGTAGAGTCTGACCCTCTGCAGAACAAAGCCCATAGTACTTTCCCCTCAAAAACTCCTAAAGCACATTTTGTGAAATGCACCCAGTCTCAGTTTAAAAATCATCAGGATGGAGACTCCACTATGAGCTTCAACAAATTATTCAATGGTTACTTACACTTGCCATTAAAAACTTATTTCCAGTCTGAATTTATCTTCAACTTCCAACCAAAAGATCCTCTAATATGTCTCTCCGCCAGACTGAACAGCCCATTTTTAAATATTTGTTTTCCATGTAGGTATTTATAGACTGCAATCAAGTCAATACTTAGCTTTCTCTTTGCTAAGCTAAACAGACTGAACTCTTTAATCTATCCCTGTAAGGTATGTCTTCTAATTCTTTAAATCAGTCTCATGGCTCTTCTCTTCAATTTACCAACATCCTTCTCAAACTGTGGGCACCAGAACTGGACACAATATTCAAGCAATGATCACACCAGTGCCAAACAGAGATAAAATAAACATCTCTACTCCTAAACCAGGGTCACTTCTTTATGCACTCCAGGATCCAGGGGCACAGCCATAATGGATCTTCTGTAAGGGCCTCTGGCTGATGGAAGTAGGCTAGTTGAAAAAATCCAAACGTCCTGCTTTTCCCACCACCTCATCAGAAACAGGAAGTTTGGGAAGCCAAGTAACAAGCCACTAGCAAAGAAAGCTCCACAGGTAGCTCAGCGGAGCTTGGGTGGGCCTGATTTCAAAGTGGATTTGCCCTGATCCAGCCAGGCCCACACACAGCTACACCCCTGCCAAGATCACACTGGCCACAGAGTCACAGTGGGTGCTCATGTTCAGCTAATTATTCACCATGACTCCAAAGGCATACTGTTAAGTGTTTTACAAAACCCACTCCAGAATGACAAATATAAGTCATTTAGTCTTTCGATGAGAAGAAACATTTGAGAAGACATGGAGAAACCTATCCACTCTCAAAATAAGAGCAATCAGATATCTTTTCAAAGAAAGATCTAATAATCCACCTTGGCTTCTTTTGACTGGTCACTCTTCATTACTACCCACTTCAGCTTTTGCAGAGAGAGTAGGACAAATGCCTGAGTGTGACTGCATGACAGGATTGCTTACAATAGTAGGAAACAAGGCTCAACAGTTCCAGGGCTCAATTCTGGTTTGTTTTATGCTCTTAAAAACTCATGCTTCAAGATTCAACTGGGCACCCGCAAGGGTCAGGAAAGGATTCCCCCCTTAATCCCTCTCACCCTGCAAGTCATCTTTTTTTTCTTGTCTAGTTTAAAAAAAAATCTCTTTCCACTGAGACATTAGGGGTGGCCACAACTCAAAATAGGATGCCGAGGGTGGGGTGGGGGAGCCAGCTAGATTCTGAGATGGCACCGAGCCATCTATCTAAGGTGCTTGACTGGCTGGTTCTGGCTCATATGCTCAGGGTCTCGCTGATTGCCATATGTGGAGTCAGGAAGGAACTTTTCCCCAGATCAGATTGGCAGTGACTTTGTGGGCTTCTTACCATCCTATGCAACGTCAGGGTGTGGATCATCTGCTAGGATTGTCTGGGTACGTTTCAACTGAAGCTCTGCTATTGAGGGGCCCTGAGCACTGGTGCACCTTAGTCCTTCCTCCTGTCTGCTTGGAGCATATAGTGTACTTTATCTGGTTGTTGGATTTATTGATCAGGCACTGAGTGGTGTTGGTGGATATGATCTACAGGACCTCAGACTGAGACTCCTGTGGAAAAGAACATCTCAACAATTAATTTAATAGGTAGTGTAAGAACTGTGAAATGATTCTTTTCTTCCTTGGCCTGCTGGTAATTTTACAGTGTTGATTAAACAAACACAGCAGATTCCTAGAGTTTTAAGCTAGAAAGGGCCACCTGATCATCTAGTCTGAACTCTTGTAGATCACAGCCACCAAGTAGGAGTATGAGAGTCTGACTCTAAAGTTCTCCCAGAGAACAGTTTCTGTGCATTGCCCTAAACATCCTGCAAAACACTACTACAACACAGCTCACTTGCTGAAATGCTATGGCCTGCATTATACATGTCAGATAAGATAATGGCCTTTAAAAGCTATGATGCTGGAATAATGAGAGGAGTTTCCACAATCAAATCCTGTTTTTTAAGAAAGGCACACAACAGGTTTAAAGTAACAAATTATTATTTCTTCTCAGAAATGAAATAGAATAATAATGCAAGGTCTGTTCATGGAAATGGTGCTAGGCAGTCACGGTGCAGACTTTTTCCTGTATAACTGAAAACAAAAGGCCCCAAGCTGAGCAGATTCCTGGATCTTAATCAAGAGGAAGCCTTGGTGCCCTATCAACGAATATCAGTGGCCCCATTACAGTCAGAAAAAAAAAATGTGAGTGGTCAACAGCAGTGCAGAAAAAGTAGAAACAGAAAAAAAAATAAATAAAAACAGAACACAAACCAGACAGTCATGGTAAGAAAACAAACCATCATGTATCTTAACAGAATCCTTCACATTCTTGGGGAGTACTGAAATGCCACCACTCTGTATTTGAGAAATTAAAATAATCAGTCCAATGGTTAGGCAGGTGGGAGAACAAACTTCAAAACAAATTGTGGGGAGCCCCTTACACTGGGGTCTCAAACACATGGCCCAAGGGCTGCATGCAGCCCCTAAAGTTATTTCTTGTCCTACAATGACACTATCACTATCAATATTTGCAATATCATTGTATGAAGAGGTTTCAGTGGTGTGGCCCCTGGGCTACTGTACTAGTCCTCATGCTTGGTGCGGCCCTTGAGCAAACATGATAGTCTTCATGCATCCCTCGTAGTGATTTGAGTTTGAGACCCCTGCAGTCTAGATGCTAATTTGTAAACAAGCCATCTTTAATAATGTTACAGTGTAACAGAACAGACAGTGGTCAAAGTAGCAAAAACCCCTTCATATGGTTTGTTTAATGCACTCATTTCCATCCTACATAAATGGGATGTTTGTGGGACATTAGGCACAGAACAGCGTGAAAGGACGTGTAGAAAGCAAAAGAGGAGAGCAAAAGCATCGTAGTCAGAGACAGTGAGGTTGGACAGCTGAAGAACTATAGTGTCAAGATGGCAGCATGTGACAAAGTGACAGGCCATGGGGTCCCAGTGATTGTTGCCAGGACTCCTGCAACCATCACCATGCTATCACTAACTGGTTCTGCAAGGGTGCTGAGCCGTACCGGGGAGACTGATATCATGCACATGTAGCCAGTGAGTCTCTTCTTTGGGTCGGGGACTGGCAACATGGCACCAGAGACCAGAGCTGAGATGGCAGAGACCTTCACCAAGGTGCCAGAGAGCCTCCCAAGGTGTTATGGACTTATGCCAAAATCAAGAACAGTGCCAGGTGACAGAACACAGCAGTGGCCTCATAGTGGGTCTACCACTTGAAAGAGGTGCCTTTTACTGGCTGCAGTGCTGAGGATAAGATCAGCAGAATGAGTGGCACTGAAAGGACCATCAAGTCCCTGGCTGCTTGAAAAGCCTTTGACACGGAGGGCACTGTTAGGCAGAGGACCTCCCCCTTCCACGGAGGCTCCATAAGTGAAGCTTTCTGCCCTGAGAGGAGAGGATGGCTCTAGCTATTCTAGGGCAGGTGACTGGCTTAACACAAGTTGTTTGCCCAACCCACCGTCTTACTCCTCTTTGGTGTGGTGAGGAAATGGCCTCAGTCATGAAGTTTTCTTTTGCTGCTTCCTCGGCTCCAGTAAAAGGTGAACGGCACCAGGAAAGGCTGAGTGTCGGTGGGGCGCTCTCCACCAATGCTGAAGTACTCAGTACCAAGTCCAAGCGGGAGGGTTCCAAGGTTAGTCTGAGTGCTACCTCCATTAAAAGAGCATTCTAGTGAACTTCCTTCTATTATTAGTCCATGGCCTGAGGCCCTTGCAAATTTTGCACTTATCCCTCACATTTCCCCTAAACACTTTAGGCAACTGCCATAAGGATCATTAAGCAGAAAGGGTTTGTAGTAAACAGAAGACGGTTTGGTGACTTAAGGCATGGTGCATTGCTGGGCAAACAACTGTGAAGGGACCACTATCTCTAACATGCAAACTAACTAACCAGCTAGCAAATGGTTTAAATTATCAATAACCAGAAGTGAAAAGAATACTAGGCAATTGCAGAGAGAAAGCCATTCCAGCAACTAGTGGCTAGCACCTCTGCTTAATACGCAGAAGGTCCTGGGTTCAAGCTCCAGGGGGATGGACTAGATGATCTCACGAGGTCCCTTCCAACCCTATGATTCAATTCTATTCTATTTGTGAAAAGGAGGAACTGAGGGGGCTGATGGTGCCCCATACACTATGGTTTGAGTATGGGGCTGCAAAGGGTGCCAGAGTCAACCCTACCAATAACATGGAACTGACACAAACGAGCACTCAAAGAAGAATAAAAAGAATTTTGACTTTTATTTAGTGTCTCATCATAACATGGCAGGTGATGCAGAGACTGCACAGTGTGTTGTGGAACCTGGGAGACACTCTGAACATATACTGAACTGCTCCATCACTCCACCACCAGAATTAGAGGATGGCTCTTCAAATGATGCAATGTGCAAATAAATTAGACAATTTCCTCATGTATATTTACAATTCAGATTATATATAATGTTGTTCTTTTCTGACCCTGTTCTCCTTCCTTATAAGAGGATTTTCTTAGACACATTTTAACAGTCAGAGTGCACTTGGGAAGCTGAATGTGGTTTAAAATTTTATATCCGTCTTCTGATTTACAGAAATGAGCATATTTTGCATTTTTACAATGTCAAGAGTCAAAATAAACAAACAAAACTTCCAAAGAAAAATGTCACCTGTACAGAAGCCACAAATACTCTAGGATTTTAAAGCCAAAATCAGGCAAACCGCAGTTCTGGCCAAAGTTCTCAGCCACAGGCTGAATTAAAGAGCGCAATTCCAGCCTCCTAGAATTAGAATTCACTGCAAGGAAGGGATGCCTGCATCAGCTTCTGCTTCTTTTTCCCCAGTTTCACATGCTTTGCCCAAGAGCCAATCAGAGGTCAGCAGGGAAAGCGGTGAAAGGAACAGGGAAATGTTTCTCATCCTCCCTTACATCCATTAACTTAAAGGACAGTATATAAGAACTGAGTGTAAATACACATAAAAACAAACAAGGAGTCCTGTAGCACTTAAAGATTAACAAATTTATTATTTATTGCACGAGCTTTCATGGGATAAAATCCCACATCGTCAGATGCTTTGCAGATGGGGGAGCTTACAGAATGGGAGGAAATAAATACAGGGAAGTTTAAATCATGGGAACAGGTCACACTGTAACAGCAAATCAAAGCAGTTGTAAAGATTCTCCCATGAAAGCTCATGCAATAAATAAATTTGTTAGTCTTTAAGTCAGGGGTAGGCAACCCTCCACGCATGTGCCAACAGTAACACAAGAGCTTATTCAGAGCGGCACACAGCATCCTCTGCAATGCCACAGAAATCGTGGCTCCTGCCACTGAAAGCCACTCTAGGCAGCTTCTTTCAGAGGCAGCTGGGGTGTGGAGGGTCCCCACCAGGCCCATGTTCTAGGCATGGTGTGGAAAAAAAAATGCCTGGAACCGCTTCTCTCTGTGGCGTGCAGCCACCAAGGAGCCGTTTTGGGTAGCTTCTTTCTTCAGCATGCCTGGGAACCCCCCAAGAGCAGCTGTCACTAGCAACTTCTTTCCATGGTATCCTGGGGGACCTCTGTCCCCGGGCATGCTGCCAAGAGGAGCCACCGCAGGCAGCTTCTTTCCACGAGTGGCTCCTTTCAGCAGCATGCCAAAGAAACAGCTCCACTCCCTGCCCCGTAACCTCCAGCAATGACTGCTGCCAAATTTTCCAGCAGCCACCGATTTTATTTCTGTGGAGGGAGCTACTGGTACTGGCTGACGGTCGAGGAGGGGCTGGTACAGAGATTGTCAAAGGTTGCTGACCCCTGCTTTAAGTGTCACAGGACTTCTTGTTTATTTTACTGAACTAGACTAACACAGCTGCCCCTTTGGAACTTGTAAATAGCCATAGAGAGGCTAACTGTTGTCTTTTCCTGCCCTGGATCTGTGTCAGCAGCTATGAGTACAAAGAGCTGGTGAAAGGAACCCCACTACGGGAGAGAACAGAGACATGGTCAGGAAAGCAGTGGGTTGCTAGGGAATAGAGAAATAGGGAAGGAAGGAAGGAATGCCCAGTTATACACAGTGTGTAAGTGTGTGCATGGTGAGGTGGTGTACAGTGTGGATATTGAAGGACATGAGTTGTATGGGGTGTAGCTGCAGGGTTTCAGCCTCACTTAAGTAAGTTTCTAGGCTTTTTTTTAAATATAAAGAGGTCACACTATTACTTCTTTCCTCTATAAGGGAGAAAACAGCAGAGTCCAACTAGGAGAACATCATTTACAAACTATAATTTTTTTTGACAATTTATTGTTCTAATCGTAATCATCATCTCACCACTTTATAATGAAAACAATTACTTAAAGCATTAAAAAAAATTCTCCTCTTATTCATGCTGAATAGAAGCAAGTATCATAAGCCCATAACCAGAATGGAATTTAGGGAAATAATATTTAAACATAGTGTGTTCACATTTTATAATATACAGATATACACACACTCCCTTACTTAGTACCATTCATACGGAGCTATTTTATCCATGTGTGTATACAAATTACTGTGTACATGTTTATCAAGAGAAATCAGACTGTTCCTTAAGAAATTTGTTTTATGGATCTTCCTCTTTAGTTCTCCAAAAATAGGTACTGACAAGAAGAAATTCACTACAACACCAGTTAACTAGCACATAATTAACATTTTTTTGTTTCAACAAATCCACTTGATCAAGCAATATGTATCATACAGGGTCCCCATTCAACCCAAGACCAAAGGAACATTACTCTTATTCAATCATCACTATTTGTAAACTGCTTTCAAACATGAATGTACTGTAAGACTGACTCAATAGTGGCAAATATTTGTAACTGACTTACATACTGATAGCTCTCAACCCTGCTACATTTCCAGAAGAGAAATCAACAAACAACATAGCACATTGGTGGCCAGCAGATTTGTGCCAGAATTCTGTATCAAAACAGAGTTTTATTTAAATACCAACAACTTTCTTTTTTCTAAACAGTTCAGACACATAATTATTTAAAAAATAAATGGTGGAACAGATAATTCTATGATACCTAATTGACACTACTAAACCACAGTAGCAAAATGAGAATGACATCACGCTCCAGAAAAAGAAGGATGTTGAACATCATGACAAAACTTCTTCACTTGAGCCTTAGTTCCATTTAAGTCTTGGCCACATTTTGAACTTTTAAAATGCACAGCGAAGTCTTACTGCTTGCTAGGTCCAAAGTACATAGACATTAGGTATGCTGGGAATACGGAAAAAATATACAATGGCATAAGGCAAAGAAGAGAAGGATAAAAGTGTAAGGCTTGGATGGAATACTTGCAGATCTGTGAACTGCTCAGAAATAGCAAAGAGATCAAATGCTTTCTGGGTTGGTCCTACTTCCATCAACAGAACTTATTTTCTATTTCACAGGAATATCATTTTAGAAAAAAGTTTTTCTACATGAAAATAAGATTATTTTTGCCTTCGTTCACTAATTCTTGCAGAAAGTTATCCTTTGATATCACACTACACAAAAAAACAAAAGAAAAAAGACTGACATAAATCCAGATTATAGCGTACAAGTTTCTCCCCCAAACTGAGTCTCATATACATTAGGGACAAACGTAATTATTAGACAGAAAAATGTGACCCCCAACACTGCATTTGGCTGGTGAACTGAATGGCCTCCCACTCTGTGTTTAAACAGTCAACGGTACAAAAATGCTGTGGGTGGGTCAGGATCTACTAATGTAAAGCAGGAAAATATTATTTGCAGGTTAAGAAAAAGTTTTGTTTTCTTTCAGTGATCAAGACCAGAGATTTATGGCATTAACAGCCTCCATAAAGAGATGAGGATAAGATAAGAGAAAGCAGAATTTGTCTGAAAGCTCTACCTTTGTAAAATAATTAATAACAACAATAATGAAATAAAATAAAAATACCCTTAGTATTTTGAAACCTCTGACAGGAAGTATGCAAAGAGGATTTATAGATATCTGCATAATTTAAATTTTATTTTAAAAAGAATCAGGTTTCTAGCTCTATGGCTTTGAAGAAGACCCTCCAAATAAACACATAATTGTCTTCTTGAAAATGTAGACATTGCAAAATGACTCCGGTGTGAACTGAGTTTAGGGATCAATTCTAGCTGCAATGAACAGCCTGGCTCTCAATACGGAGTTCTTCAAGAGTCGCAGAGGGTTTATTTTTATTTTTCTCTCCCCCCCCCCCCAGGTCATTCCAGAGCTGCCTCATGTCCTGAGTACCATCCATGTTGCTTGTGGCCTCTGAATGTGGTGGAAATAGGGAAGAGAAAGTGGAGAAAGAGGGGTGGAGAAGGAATGACTGAAGAATCCACCAGCCATGCATCCAAATATCTGCTACATAATCACTGAAAATGATTCTGTCACAGATTCTGTGATCTTCCAGGACCTTCCGGACTACCTCTGGGGCAGGGCTGTAGCAGCTGTCAGCCCCCAGGTTGCCACAGAGGCAACTGCTAGAACAGGTGACAAGTGACCAGCCCCACCCCAGCCAAAGAGCCAACTGGCAACCAGCCTGGGCCCACTAGAGCAGCGGCTCAGGTTGGGTCAGCCCCCCTTAGGCTGGAGCTGCAGCAGGGCTGGTCTGTTTGTCCCCCCTCATCCAGGATATTTTCAGTAAAAGTCAGCAACAGCTAGAGGCTTCTGTGAATGCTTCTCTTGACCATGACCATGTTCCTGACTTTTTCTAAAAATACCTGTAACGGAATCTTAACCTTAAAACCACAGGGTATAGGTAGGGTCTGGTCTGGATAGCTGCAATGCATGGGCATTTCCTGTGTATTCAAGTGCAAACCTTAACTTGTGAACATATATTTACTCCAAAAAGCTGCCTGTAGCACTATAGAGGAAAGGACAGCAGTTGCCTCTATGGGAGGGCTAAACTGTCTCTATTCACTCAACTTTATATTAAAGGGGTAACTAAGCCTACTTTAGGACATTAAAAAACCCATTAACTAGTAGTCCATAGACTGTACACATTAGGTTAATAATCATAGTATTTCATGTGCTTGGAAAGTATGGGGGCTTCAGACACAATAGAAAATGATTCATAGTAGTTATGCTATGCTGTCTTTACAGCTTTTATAGATACAAAATAAGCAGATCATCTATCTAGAGCACAGATGGTTGATGCAACATCTCTACTGAGAAATCTTTTCCAACAGCGTAGCCAGTACAGGATTAAGTTGATGGAGACAAATATGATTTATATCACAATCAAGGCAATTTTTTTTTATTTTTATTTGTTATTCCTGGTACAGTAGAAATTTTGGTAGAACTCCCTGATCCAGTTATTCATAGAGTTATAAGTTATTGCACCATATGTTTGGGTGATAGATTGAATAGCTCTGCTAATTTCTTCCCCCATCTCCCCAAGAAAGCCTTTTAAATCTAAAAGCAAGAGCTGTTCATGCTAAATTTCCTCTCAATGATACCTCCAAAAAAAAGGATCACCATTTAAGGCTACATTAACATTCAAGCCAACATAAATTCATGTATTGTATCAACAAATCACCGTAATGTTCAGACAAAGTTCCCTCTCCTTGGCTGTACAACAATATACTTTCCAATTGTAAAACACAACCATCCACAATGCATACGACTAGAGTGCTTGTCAGAAATTTTTGACAGGGTTCCCACCCCCCCTCCCAGCAGAAAAGGGTGGTTCATTAACCCTGAAATTGCCTGCAAGAAACAAGTTCCAAAGGGGTAGTGGTGTTAGTCTATTTCAGCAAAGGAAACAAAGAGTTCTGTGGCACTTTTAAAGACTAACAAATTTATTTATTGCATGAGCTTCTGTGGGTACAATCTCACCTTGTCAGATAAATGAAACAGAAAATAGAGCATGTTAGCTGTAAATATGTTGCTACAAGAAAGGTGGGTCACACAGTTAATTCCAACAGATCTAGAGAGTGTGACTGCTAGCCTTTCTCTTTAAAATAAATAAGATTGAAGGAAGGAATCAGTTTCTGAAATTGTCAAAACATCTTTGTTTTAGGGATCAACAGAAAAAGCTGTTTCCAAATTTGAGCTAATTCATAGTACGAATGGAAAAGGCTTAAACTGAAACATTTCCATTAAACTGATTGAAACTCTTCGCCCCTTCCTTTCCTCAATATTCAATGCCCAAAAATTTTTGAGATTTTAATTTTTTTTTAAATCTCGAAAGTTCAAGTGGAATTAGAAAACCCATTCCTACCCCGCTCCTCTGTGACACACTGTACCTCAGAATAGTACCCTAGAACCTCCATCTTTACCACTGCGATATGACTTTGATATGTTTTGCATGTGTTACCATTTAAAAAGTCTTGATCTGCTGAACACTGATAGCCTATCAAATTGTATGTACTATCATTATATGTGAAGTTATCAAGTTTAACTATATGTCTTTTACTGAAACATGCTGTGATGTTAGAAGACACCCATAGCTAGCCTTTCCATGGAGACAAACGAGCAACTAACACTGACCAGACATGGGTTGTTGGCCCATTAAGTGGAATTCATTCTACCAATGGCCATTCCAGAGACTCCTCAGGGGGAAGATACTTGACAGAGGCAAGTTCCAAAGGGGTAGCCATGTTAGTCTGGTCCAGCAAAAAGAGTCCTGTGCCACTTAAGACTAACATTTATTTTTCTCATGAGCTTTCGTGGGAGAAAATCCCACTTCGTCAGATGCTTTGAAGATGGGGGAAGTTACAAAATGGAATGAAAATAAATGTCAGCCTAGTTCACGTGACACAACAAGGATATATTCAGCAGCTACAAGAAAGTATGAAAGAGGGAGAGTGATATCACAACTTGACCTCTTTCCTCCGCCCATTCCAACACCTGGAAGATCTTCTGGATCAGAAGCTCCGCTGGCCCGAGAAAAGACCCAAGGCTCGGGCAGTGGGACTCAAGCCCCGTAAGTCCAGTCCCAGCGATGCCCCTGATCTGGACAAAGACTTTGAACTGAGAAGACTGGCCCAAGCTAAGAAGGAAATTCTGCTTAAGTTAAACTCTAAACTGCCTGAAAAATCCAGAAACTGCTTGACTCCAATCTTGCTTAGTCCACAGAATTTAGACTGTGATTTTGTTTTTTTTATTTCTTAGGAACAATTTTACTCATGAAAGCTCACGCGATTAACAAAGTTGTGATTCTTTAAAAGTGCCACAGGACTCCCTGTTTGTTCTGCTGAACTAAGCTAACAAGGCTACCCCTCTGAAATAACTTTGATCTCTATATCTGCTTCTTTTAACCACTTAAAATCTCTTTCTGTATTTGTTTTATACTTTTTTTTAAAACAGTGTGTTTTCAGTTGAAGTACTTAAAGAATCTCAGCTCAGGCTAATGAGAGCTCCTGAAAAGCAAACAAGGAGTTCTGTGGCAATTTAAAAGTAACAAATTTATTTATCACATGAGCTTTCATTGGAGAAAATCCCACAAATTTGTTAGTCTTTTAAAGTGTCACAGGACACCTTGTTTGTTTTGTTGAACTAGATTAACATGGCTACCCCTTTGGAACTTGCCAACATGCAAGAGTGACTGTACATCCAGTGCCCTTTGAGTGGCAAACTAATTAAGAAGCTTACACTGTCCAAAGGAGCCTTGAACAGTGCAAGATGATATATTTCTGGGGTGCAAGGTTGAGTGTGGGTGTGAATGGCTTGGAAAGCCTTCATGCAATTTAGCTGGCTGTGGGTCCCCCCCACGCTCATGGCTAAATGATCAGAGCACCAGGAAGGGTTTCTTGTGTTTCACCAGCACAGCCCTGTGACACTCAGCCAAGGCTAAAGCATCAATGGGGCACAGTGATCCCACAATTCTGTTGTACTTTGGGCCTGCTGACACATACTCACAAACCTAATTCTTCACAATCACACTCACATGTGCAACTACTGCATCCAGCAGTGTAATTACTGCCACAATGCCAGGGCAAGCCTGACATCTTCCATCCCTTCCTCTTGAATTAGAATCTTGAGTTATGAGGTAATTCCCTTTGCAGCATTCTGGGGCTCCTGCGTGTGCCCATATAATGCCTGTATAGCATTTCATCTCATGGAGATTCTGTGCTCCTTCAAGAGAAGAGACGACATATAATATTTGTGCACTAAAACATTAATGACACCTTACAAGACTCCTGCACAGAAAAAAGCAAAACAGCAAATCATTGCTGTTGCTCTTTAACAGATTTAGTCAGCCCCTTTGCTTTGAAACACAGAACCAAGCCTCATCTGGGCCTCTGGCTATATTTCACAAGCTTACCTTTTCACTATGAGCTTTAGAGTCTTGTGTGAACCTTTCACCAGACAGATAGCTTCTTGTCTGAACCCAGAGAGAGACACGTCATTGATGCTGACAATTTCATCCCCAGCCAGTAACTTGTCGACAGCTGCGGCTTTGCTCCCTTCTTCAATCTGAAGAAAAAACGATTCAAAGAGATAAAAGGATTGAGAAGAAGCAGTTGCTTGGTTTTTTTTTTTTTTTTAAATATAAAAGCGAAAAACATTTATTTTATTTATTGGTACTATAGAGCAACTAGGTAATTAGTAACACAGAGGTGGTTAAAATAGAGAACTGCTTATTTGCTAAAAACCATTCAAGTGTTAAAGTTCTGACACCAAAACAAGCATTATGAGGGAAAGGACATGTATCCACGACAGGCAATAAAGCAACAGCTATGCAGCTGCAGCACTATTGCACAGATCTTGTGACAGCAATGGAAGGGATTTTTTTTTATCAGTGTATGTGATCCACCTCCTGGAGCAGCCGTAGCAATATAGGAAGTTCTAAGTTTGAAGTATGGACAAAACAAGGGAGGGAAGGACAACCTGAGTAGAAGACTACAACTCTACAATTTAGGACTTGAAATATTAGGTTGACATAAGCATGGCACTCAGGGATTTGAATAATTCACATCCCTTAGTGCCTCAGTTGAGCTGACCTAACCCCCTTTTTCATCTAGGTTGAAAGAAGAATTCTTCATCAGCCTAAGCACTGCTGCTCAGACAGATGGCTTGCCTACATCAATGGGAAAAACCCTTCCCATTGCTGTAGGAAGCAGATTCTACATCAGTTGTTCCCAACCTTTTCTCTGTTGTTGCACACCTTGGTACCTTTAATTATTTTGAGGCATACCACCAGAGAGTCTCCAAATGAACTCATAAATATTCATGAGCCAATCCAGGCCTGTGAGTAGTTTTTCAAAAAAAATTGGCAAACCTGCTCAGGTCTGATAGCAGAACCACATGCCGCAGCACACTGGCTGGGAAATGCTGTTCTCCACTATGGTTCTATCAAAATATAGCTCTTGTGCTGTATCTGTGATCTTGAGTTTGACCACCCTGGCTGTGTTCAATGCTCACCCAATATAGCTAACCATGCTTGCAAATGAAAGCCTTGGACAAACACTTCAAAATCTAGATTTCCAGATGAGATAGCTGATACAATCACCACCACCACCACAATGCATTCCATCCAAAAGAAGTTCGACATTTTGTGGTAACCAAAATACTGTGAAACTACTTGTATCTGGGAAATATGAACTAATTTAATCAATCAGCTGTGCAACTTAACCGACTCCTTGGGCAAGAAGATGGCATTTCCTTTAAGTAAACAAGCTTGACAGAACTAAACTGTAGTTCTGGCAGGAGGGAGACAGGGAGATCTAAGAACCAGTAAGGAAAGACTGAATGTGTCATGCCCAGGTAAGGTAGCCATTCGTGGCATATGCCAGTGGAAGCCATATACTATCGTTGTTTGCATTTTCCCTTGACTACAGAGATGAAATTTTAAACAAACTATTCATAATATTCAGATGAATAAACAAGCAGAAAAATGTAGATGAGTTAGCATCTTACAATTTCCATCATCATATACAAGATAAACATAGTAGGAACTACAGAAATAGCTAATCTTTCAACCAACCAACCACCTACTTTTTGCTAATCCCTGGCAGCTCCCACTGACTTTAATGATAGTGGTAGGTGCTTGGCTCTTTTGCAAATCAGGTCCTTGGCTTTCTTAACTTCTTCCTTTCTCTTCTATGGACAGCACATTACCACCCCCCTAATTACTCAAGCCCACAATCTAGAAATAATTTTTAACTCTTCCTTCTCATCTGCTCACATGCTGTATCCAAATTTTGTCACTTCCTCTTCAACTCTTAGATCTGCCATTTTCTTTCCATTCTCAAAGTTAAATCTTTCATTCCGGTCCTCCTTATATCACAACTCAAAATACAATATCTCTAGTCTTCCCTTCAGGCCATACAAAATGCAATCACTAAAGTCATATTCCTTGCAGGCAAGTCTGATCATGTCATTGCCCTCTTTGAATCCATCTGTCCTGTAATTCACTATCCATTATCACACGATATTTAATACTTGTCATCACCCCTGAAGCTCTATGTAACACTCTTTCCCTCCCTGCTTATCCATCTTTTTCAGTCTTTGTGTAATGCCTCTTCCAACTAAACAGCCTGTGTTCTTGCTGTTTGTTCCCAGTCTTTCCTGTTTCTTGTATAATCATCCCCATACCTTCTTTCATACAGACACTTATACAAGGTAGAACTGTCCTCAGTCCATCCTCAGGGCCCATAACCTGGCCAATATTAAGAGTCCAGGCCTTCTTAAAAACCTACTTCTGCTGTGCAATCTAAAGAAAGACTAGTTGACTTGTATAAAAATGCCACACGAGCTGTTCCTCTTTCCCTAATTTTGCCTACTAATTCTTATACAGGGAGCTCCTCTGATTGGGGCCTGTACTCTCTTGAAATCACTGGAAAATGCCTCATACACCTAGGTTTACCATAAAAACCAACAATGTTTTACATTTTACTGTATGCAAAAGCCCACCAATTCACTCACTACATAATCAGTAAAAAATGTGGCCTCTAATTACGTTCAACAAGACAATCAAAGAGGGCATATGGATCCAATATAATTCAAGAGTGGATATTCGAGAACTTGTTTACAAACTGAACTTTAAAAAAAATACAACAATGTTTCAACAAATAATTGTAAGTAAAATGGTAAAATAGTATTTCTTGAATGGTAAGAGTGAACATGAGAACTGTTTTATTGAGTGGTATGTATTAACTACTTGTGCTAAATGATCTGCTCCACTTTGCATTTATCCTCGATATAGCACTTTCTCCAAACCTGAAGAAGAGTTCTCTGTAGCTTGTAAAGTTGTCATTTTCACCAACAGAAGTTGGCCCAATAAAATATCTCACCTCCCCTTCAAAAACATCTAAGTAAAAATTAGGCACTGCACAGTTTCTGTTTGTAGACCTCTCTAAAACAATGGTTATTTTAAAACTACTCCATAATAGTAAAGTAAGAATTCAAAAAATTATCTTTTAAAAAATACAGATAATTAAAATTCAGGTAAGTTTCTACATCTGGTTAAAATTTGTGCCCCATAACAGACCTGCCAGGATATTATCCGAATCTCATGGGTTCACTAAAAAAATTAAAATCCCACTTCACTGTATGATGGAGTGGAAACCAAAGAAGTAGAGATGGAAATCACATGTCCATGCATACAAATAAGCTAAGAGATCAAGGGGTTGAGAACAGAAAAAACTGCATTACTTATAGGCAGCCACAGAAGAAAGTCCCAAGTCAGTCAAAGCTAAAAGAAGGAATAACAGTAAGCACTGGGGGGAGCATGAATCTTGATCCTCCCAGAAAGAGCTCTCAAGTCTTTTAAGTGCTTCAGTGCATTTCTGGAGTATCTCTAAATCAGCGGTTCCCAACCGTTGTGCTGTGGCACAACACCAAAAGCATGCTGCGAGAATCCCCGAGAGATGGAGTCATTTTAAAGTTCCCTGCCTGCTCAGCCCAGCCACGTGGGCTCTGCAGGGCTGGGAAAAAGGCCTGAAGTGGAGTTTGCTGGCTGCAGGGAAGAGTTGGCTGGGGAAATGGGGTTAATAGGTTGGCCAGGGCATAGAGGGTTAGGGGACTGCTAGGGGCATGGGACGGTGGGGACGGGTGGAGAGCTGCCAATGGCCCCATTCTGGTTCTGGCCGTCCAATCTTGCCCCAGCTGGGGATCCCCAGAACTGGCGGCAGTGGCAGCCGTGGCCCCATTCTGGTCCTGCTCCAGGGTGTCCCTGGTGGTGGCAGTGGCGGCCTCATTCCAGGATCCCTGCAGCCATTGGCTCCAGCTCCATCTGGTGGTTCCCGGAGCTGGCATCAGCAGCAGCTGCGGCCCAATTCCAGCCCCGCTCCTGGGAGTCTGCGGTGACAGTGGTGGCCCCATTCTGGGATGTCCCTGGCTTCATCGACCGCATTCTGGGGTGTCTCCAGCAGCGACGGTGCCCCATTCTCGGGTCCCTGCAGCCATTGGCTTTGGCTCTGTCCAAGGGTCCCTGGTGGCAGCAGCAGCAGCTGCCTAAGCCTGCCCCAGCCATGGGTCACCAGAGCTGCTGGCAGCCCCATTCCGGTCCTGACTGAAGGTTCCCAGAAGTTCCAGGCAGGAGTCCTGATCTGGTCTGTCCTACCAACACTGGTGATGGCAGGATCCAGCCCAGCAGCTTCGCCAGGACCTGAAATTGGGGGATGGGCAGGGGGGTGTTGGGGTGCTCACTAAATTAGTATAGCACAGTTACTAGTGGACAACTGGGGAGGGTGTGGGGGGTGTTAAGGAAATCCCTGATCCAGCCCCAGCCAGGGACCCTAGGATGCAGGAAACGGTATCTGGCCCTGGCCCCAGTGGCTGGGGCTGGATTGGGTGGGGCGGGGGTGGATTTTTGTAGCTGCCTCTTCCAGGAGGCAGCTTAAAAATCCTCCCATGGGGGGAAGCTGATGAGGGCCCTGACAAGAGCAAGGGCATAGGGTTGGCAGGGCCACAGCAAGGCCGGCCGGGGCCCTGTGAGACCTGTGGGGGGGGGAGAGAGTTCTGGCCCCTGCAGTGACGGGAGGGCCCACTGTGGGCAGCAGGGGTGGGGGGGGACACACGTGACCCACTAGGGTGGGAGGGAGCAGCAGTGGGGTGAGGATTTGCCCTCGGTGACAGGGAGCCACTGGGGAGAAGGAGGGAAGGGGGTGCTGTGCCATGGTCCCCTGCCCTACTTTCCCACTCCCCAGGTTCTTCCTGCCACCCCACAAAGCCACTCCTGCTCTCCCTTCCCTCTCCTCTCTTGCCACCCTTGTGCTGTTCCTCACATGGCTGCCCTTGTCCTCTTTTCCACTCCTGCCCTTCTCTGCTCCCCGTTCTCACTCCTGCCACTGCACGACTCCTGTCCTCTCATGTTTTGCACCCCTGCTCTGCTACCCCCACTACCCCACACAGCAGCATTTCTGAACCACTGTGCCCTGATTCATGAATATTTATCAGTAATTTAAGTTATTTGAATATTCATGAGGTTTTTAATTGTGGTGTGCCTCGAAAAATTTGACAGTATCAAGGTGTGCCACAGCAGATAAAAGGTTGGGAACCACTGTTCTAAATGAAACGCATTTTGAAGCTTCATGCATGGTGGGGCAGAGAGCATCAGGAAATGCTGATGAAAAGTAGTGGCAAATCACTGGACCATGGGGGTTGAGGATGGAGTTCAACCAGGAGTGAATAAATATTAAGAGGCATAATATATTGTGGTTTGGGGAGTTTTAATCAACAAATGTACACATAAAATGCCAGTGGCCCTTACACCTCCTGGCAAGGTACTGGTTCATCCATGAAGGCTGGAAAGACTTTGCACCACTGGGTCAATAAGCAAATTGAAGGTCTGAATCTTAAGACCTTGACAGTGTCACTTTTTAAGTCCTGTCTCCTAGGGTTTCAAGGAATTTTCATTGTTCTCAACAAAGCTATTTGTTTTTTCTTCCTGCTGAAAATACACAGACTGAAGAGAGTATTCAGTTACCTCCTCTGAGTTTTCATGTCAGCAGGGGAACTGCATATTCCACATAACATAAGCCTTCCAAAGAGACTTATGGGTATGTCCAAAACAACATTAATCACAACTGAAAAACAAGACTGAGCTGAAGCACCCCTTGCAAATCCTGAAAGCAAGTCTCTTCTGAATTAGTTGCAGATAAAAAGATTAAAACCTATGAATTCTATATAGCAAAAATTCTTCTGTGCTAAAATGATTAGTGCATTAATCTTCCTTACTGGTTTGAACAAAGATCAGTGAACATGTGCATAAATACTGTAATGCCATTCAATTATGTATTTGTTGGTCCAAGCATGAGCATTTGCTGGGAGGAAAATGCAATTCATTTTAGTTGCACTGAGAAACTCCTAACCACCAATGGAGGATTTATAAGCAAATTAATGCAAGTAAAATAACTTAAATTCATAGAAAATATCTGCAACAACATTATACCTCTTTCACCCTACTATTGCCATTTTAGTTTCCCTAATAAAATTTTGATTTTATTAGCTCCAGGATATCATCTACATACAACATGCTCTCTCAGTTATATCAGACTGTGGTTGGAGCTATAAACCCCGCCCAATAGACAAACTCAGAACTCTCTCAGCACTGCAAGGTGCCCATGTGAAAACTATTGGGCAATTGTTTCCACCCACACTCACACCCACACCCCTCACACAAATGTTTTCACATATCTCTATGCACATTCCGATAAGGAACATCAGGACAAAAAGAGGCTGGAACCATTTCTGATTTACACACAGTACTGAACACGGTATTTCTTTTTGTTTTACACGCTCTCTAGAAGAGAGACAGGAATCTGTCTCAGACCCCATTAAGCATCAGCCCAACCTAACGAAAGAGAAGGTCCTCTCCATTTGTTCATTCGCACATTTAGAGAGTTAAATTCCTTATTTCATTTGCAGTACTTAAGGCCTACTTTTGTTCCTTCCACTTACAGGATCTATCAGGGTCAGCACCCTCACTGTCAGTTCATGTCGTTAGCTGAGCATGAGAAATAGGCACAGCGACTTTGTGTTTTCCAGAGTTGCAAGACGATTTCTTTGAAGAGGAAAGGGGCAAATGGGACAAGCAAACCCAGAAAAAGGTTTTAAAATGATTAAAAGTCAGTGGGAGGCTACAAGAGTGGACCTTGGAACAGCAGCCAACAAAAACAATGACAATATTAATAGCCATCTTGCTCTGCAGTCAATCAACAGCCACAACATGGTGGAAGACTAGATGAGAGCACGTAAATATGCAGATGCATATTATAACAACCTCTTTCTCTACTCTCAGCCATACACATTAATTTAATATTTCTCCAAGTACTGGGACTGCACATTTGTCAGAGAGGAGCAGAGAGGGAGGAGGGCCAGGATAAGGCAACTCATGTCTTCTATACTTCACTACAACCTAGAAACAAACACATATACCGCCCTAAAACTTCACATCTGCTTAATTTGTATGCAGCTGTATCAGTAAAAGGTGCTTTACAGCACTTTACCTATTCCTATACTGGTTGGTCTTTCATACCTGTGTAACTGTCCACTGTAGGGGCTATACTGGTATAGCGATACACAGTCAAAAATGAAAAACAAACAAACAAATAAAAAAGTCACATCCTAACTGATGCAATAATACTAGTACAAACAGTGTGTGCAGTCCAGGCCTAACAGACAAATGGAATTAATCATTCAACAAAAGCAAATTGTTCTGGCAACAGGTTTTTAAAAAACCTTTCAAAATATATCTCCCTTAATTCCACTGAAAAATGGCGTGAGGGGGCTGAGGGTAAGAAAACTCACTCAATGTTCTCTTATTAAAAATACACCATCTGTTCCTATGGAAAGGAACGGCTCAGGGGTTAAAGTATAATTTGGCAAGCCCCAGAACCCTCCTTAATTTCTGGGCCCCCCTTTCATGCAGGTCCAGACCCCCTTCCCCCACCCCAGCTACTGTCCCCCAAATGCCTGCTCCAGATTCTGCTCCCCACACACCTACCCCCACTCCATCTACTGCCCCCCACCCCCATCTCATCACTGGTCCCCTGAACCTTTCCACAACCCCCTTCCGAACCCCCTGTATCACCACTGGTTCCCCAACTCTTCCCCAACACCCTGCCATGCTGCACTATCTTCCCCCACTGCCCCAAGGTGACCCCCTCCCCCATGCCTTTTCTCCACTGGGACTGCTTGCCTGTCCTCGAAATGCCCCACCCCCAAGAGCCCCCTTACCTGGCCCCCATGCAGAGTGGCCCCAGCCCAGGCTGAGGTTCCCATCCAGAGCCTGCTCTGACTGAGCATGCTCAGACGCTTTGAGTATGTTCAGTCAGAGCAGGCTCATGGCAGAAGATTTAAAATCTCCCAGCCTGATGCAGCTCCCCGACGTGCCGGAACACGCTAGAACGGCATTCTGAGGCCTACTATTTTTAGGGGCTTGGCTTTTGGCAGGCCCCTAAAAATAGAAAGTGGAGCCCGAATGCTGCATTCCAGTGCCCAATATTTTTAAATGGTGGGCCCTGGAACGCAGCGTTCCAGCTCCATTTTCTATTTTTAGAGGGCCTGAAATGCTGGCCACCTAAAAATACGGGGCCCCAGAATGCTATTCCGGTGCTTTCTGGCTTACTTTAACCGCTGGTGATGCTGCAATGAATTTCAGGGAGCACCAAGCAAAGAAACACACAAGCTAAGCATGGGCCATGTACGTGTTACAGTATAACAAGTATTTTCTATTTCTCCTTCCTTGGAGACCTTCATCACATTCTGCACAAAGATGTACAACTGACCCAAAAGATTATCATCAAATCTGCATCCCAGAGTTAGTAACACACAAGAGGACAGGAAAAGTAGAGCATGTAGTAGTTTTAAATTGATGAAGGTTGACAGAGATGTAACAGCTCTAAAACTGTGACTCCACTTCTGTTAATTAGCTTTCATTGGTTAACTTTAAATACCTACATTCTTGAAGAAACACCTGTATAAACAAGCAGAGGGCAGGATGGGAAAGTACAATGTCACGCACTAATTTCATTTACAATGAAGACACTATATCAGTTTCTTGTCCTTGAAGCTTCCTCTCTTTGGGGGAGAGGAGAGTGAAAAAGATAAACACCAGGAAAACAGTCCCTTTACCAGAATTCTGTTATCACCAGTGAATAAAAAAAATACTTCTTCATCCAAACAAAAAAAAATAATAATAATAATCTTGTGTTGACTAGAATATTGATTACCTGTAAAAATCTAGTAGATGCTCACAGTACAGTGACACTATAAAAAGTCAGCCAACCGAACAAAAAACTCCAAACAACAAAATCTCTGGAGACAGACAAATAAAATAAAGCAGTAACAAACTGATTGACTCAATGCAAGTCAGAATGAGAATAAGAAAAGCCTTTAAAATTAAAGATTAATGTGTGTTTACTAGGTCTGGAACTACTCCACAACAAATGCTTCATTCTGTTATGGCATGCTGTTACACAATGAATACAGAGTCTGAGTTAATTCCAGACTTTGTAATACATAGGTACATCTACCAGCTAACTCTAGAGGTCAAATTCAGGAGAAACTAATTGGTAGTGTAAATTACTGTGAGTGCAAATTGGTGTTTGTAGTAGGTGAGTATCACTGTATGAATTCTATTTAGGCTCTAATATGACTCTGACTTGTACTCAACTGTCTCATGGTCTTCAATGTCCTCATAACACCCTGGTTAGGTAACAGAGTATTTTATCTCCATTTTATAGATGGAGAACTCAGAGAGCCCAATGTCACACAGAAATTCTGGGGCAGAGGAGGATATCAAAAATAGGTCTCTGATGTCCAAGGCTAACATCTTACTCACTGGAACATTCTTCTTTTCCAACTTCTTAGACTGGACATTCATTGCATTAGTTACATAGTAATACGATGGAAGCAGGAATATTCCTCCAACAGGGTGGAGGGAGGAAATAGATAGAGGAAAGAAAGAGACAGGCCTATGGTTTTAGGTGTACAAAATGATGAAACTTCTGCTTTAACACCATGCGCTGCATATTATTCCACCCACCTCCTCCACTGAACCTATCACTAACAACCTTATAAACGATCTTTACGCAGCAGGCTTTCTCCTGAAAAGGCATTGGAAGGGTGGCTCCTGAAACCTCTCCCTAGAGAACTTCAGAAGCAGAACTGCTTTCACAAACTGTCCATCATCATATAGAGATCCACACACCTGTACTACTAGTTTGGATGGAAATGGGTTCAAGTATCAACAAATGTCTTCACAAATCAGTATGGAAAAAAAAAGTTATGAAGGAAGAGACCATCTCCTAGAGTATGCCACCCCATGGCTCCTCTCTCAAATCATTTGTCATCTTTAAGCCTTTGGGCATTTGCCAAACAATTTCTTAGTGTTAATCATATTTTGAAAACCTTTTATTCAATATGGACTCTTTAATGACTCTCTCTTTCTCTCCATATATAATATTTATATTTGTGACATACCTACAGTTACGATGAAAGGCCTGCCATCATTTATATTATAACATCACATTTTTCTGTGGGACTTTTCACAGCTCCAAAAACTCACTCAAAGCTGAAACTTAAATTCAAAGCTCCTCAAACCAAAACCAAGTTTTGGTTAAAAACAATTTTATTTCTCTTTCTAAGGTTAAAATGTACCACAAATAATATTTTACTCTAACAGAATGTCCAGCTTGATATTACTAATATAATACAAGATGACTTCTTTAAATGTTTGTACCAAGCAGCAGTTTTGTTTAATATAGCCCAGTTTTCCTGGGATTATTTAAGTAAGAGTATTATGAACACTTTGCAAATTCAAGAGGACAAATAAAAGTAATTTAAGATATTTAAAGGTTAAATGACCCCTGTCCCAAGGAACTTATGATCTAAGTCAATAGGTGACATACAAAAAGCATGGAAAGATTTCACATTAAATTCCAGTATTAAAAAAAATGGGAGGGGGGGGGACCAAAACACTCTACCACCAGTGGTAGCAACACCTATAGTTATGATTGCCTAACACTTTATTATAACCTGCCTTTATGATTCTCTCACACTGCAGTGTCCCAGGCTCCAGTCCGAATCCAGAAATCTACATAGCAATGTAACAGCCCTGAGCCCTGCAACCATGAGTTGGCTGGCACAGGCCAGATGCAAGTTCTTCTTCGCTGTGTACCCTTTGCCGAACTTCAACTCAGACTGAAATTTTCCATGTCAGATTATTTCCTCAGGCTGATTTTCTTAATTTTAAAAAGTTTTAGAGAAAAAAGCCCAGCCATTCAGAGAAATTAGGAAAAATGTTGTTTTGCCCATGTTAAAACCTATTACAATGTGAAGCTCTAGCACCTCCAGGGTTTGAAGCACAAACTTAAGAATTTGCTGAAAGTGGGGATCTACCTTTTGCCATCCTCAAATATGAATCCAAATCTGGCCATGTTACAAAGCCACAGAAGCAATAAATAAATTTGTTTACTCTTTATGTGCCACAGGACTCTGTTTTACTGAACTAGACTAATATGGCTGCCCCTTTGGAACTTTGCATTATCAAATACCTTATGATAAATCTTCTTGGTTATTTCTGACATATTTAAAAGCTCCTCATAATGTGAGGCTCTAAGCCATGGCTTACTTGTCTTGTGCCTAAATCCAGCTCTGCCTAAAGTGAAAACTTTAAATGTTGATTCTGCACAAACTAGTAGTACTTGCCCAAGAGAGATTCCTGCTCATCCTGAGTTGATGGTTTTAAACAGAGACCTTTAAATTTCCAAGCCAGTTTTAAATGATGCCTTTAAATTTTCTTTCCAAATATCTTTGGATAAAAAGGAAGTTGGATACCTGTAACATGCAAGAAATTGCTTCAGAGGGCTCTTACAAGACTTTCATCCCAAAACAAACACAACATTTAAAATTTATCTACTTTCTTAATAGTTCCACCCGCCATGTATGAGGATCATTTCATCTAAGTGATTACTTCTTGAAGCAGTTAATGCCAGCTAAGCATTTTACCACAGGGTAGGTCTACATTTATGTTGCATTGTGGCATTACAGCTGGTGAGAGAAGAGAAGAGAAGAGAAGAGAAGAGAAGAGAAGAGAAGAGAAGAGAAGAGAAGAGAAGAG
>ML681989.1:25617717-25676695 GCA_007922195.1 Podocnemis expansa | reverse complement strand
AGAAGAGAAGAGAAGAGAAGAGAAGAGAAGAGAAGAGAAGAGAAGAGGTCTAAGTTGAGACAATTTGTATTTTCTCTCCTTTTCAAGAAAGTTGAAAGAAAGAAAATAAATTAGACATAATATAAAATAATTGCTACAGTCTCAAGATTCCAAGTCTTACTCAACAGTGACTACACACTCCCACAATGTCAGCTTATCTTTTGGCCTTCCTGACCACCCCAAGTAAACAGTATTACATCTTGCCAATATGCCCTGTCCTGCACAGTAAAATACATAATAGAAACTAACTCTCTTTGCTAAAATATCCAATGAAATTAATCATAAATAAACATGGAGAGAGTTGTAACCTTTCATTAAACTTGTTCACAGTGTGTTTATAAAAAGCCTTGACATCCTCAAATGGAATCACCAGATAATACTAAAATCGAAACTCCCATTTTATTCATCCAATGAATCTGAAAGTACACATAAAAAGCAACCCTGCCATGCAGAAAACCGCAGGGAACCAAATGAGAATTTCTGAATTACAAAGGGTACCTCTAAGCCTACTACGGATGCTGGCTATCTTTTCAAAAAAGAAAGTTCTGAAATCATAAGCAGCCAATACAGGAAGCCACAAATAATTAACAGAGACCATACTTACACTACAGAGTCAACCTATGTTAGGTCAATTTACAGCCACCACCATAATTACTGAGGACTTTCACGTCCACAGTACCTCTTTCTGACAGGGAGTGGGAAGCCACAGTGCCAGAAGACAGCTAGGCTCCTTGGGTCAGAGTGGGGGCCTGGGCACCTGGGGGGCGTCTGGGTTCTAGCTAGGGCCCACCACCCACCCTGGCATGATACCCTAAGCTGTGAGCAAGGTGCAGGATTCACAGGAGGGAAATGGAGCAGCAGCTCCTTCAGCTGTGAAATTGACAAGAATGACAGTCACTGGCCAACGTAAGTAGTGTCTACGACTAACTACACTAACGTGAGACCTACACCTCCCATGATGGTGGAGTTACTATGTTGGTGTAGTAAGGTACTTATACTGGTGAGAGCAAGGCTGTAGTATAATTCAGTTGACATAAGCTGCCTTGCTTCAATCTAACTGGACAATGTAGACCCCTTAATAAATCACAAGGGGCCCCACTGACATTAACGGGAGTTTTGCCACTGACATTAGTGAAGCCAGAATTTCTCCCCAGACATCACCATCTCCTCCCTCCTATTTTAACAGGATGTTAATTTATGTAAACTTGCATCATCTCTGGGCTAGACTGTGCAGTCTTCCTCCCACTGGTTAGTATGTACTCAAATGAATAGTCTCATTGATTTCAATGGACGTATGCACGAGTAAGTATTTGCCTATGGGACTTGGGCTGCACCACTTGATCCTTCATGGTAGTTAAAAATCAATATGATGCATTATGTGAAAAGGTCCCGTCCCATCCCCCCCATTTCTGACCTGAGTCTTCCCTTTTGCTAGATTCAGAAATGATTTCATTTTGCAGAAAGATGCCCAACTTGAATAGCAGGATAAATGCATGTCAACTATAAATAAAATGTTAACTTCTAAACACTTCTCATAATTTTTTCTGGGTGTAAACTCTTCCTTACCAGATGCCAACAACCCAATTTTACTGTGAAGGTAGTAAGAATAATATTAATTATAGTACCTTATGAGGGGGTGGGGAGGAATAGAAATGAAGTTGGGGGAAACTTGACACTGTCATACAGTGGAAAATAATTAGGGATGTGAAACTTACTTCTCTCCAGTTGCATAGCACCCACAAGCATGTTAGAAAATACAAGAGACCCATTTGTTAAATTAGAAGTTGAAGCGGTAATGTCATGTTTGAAATAAATTTTGACTTTCTTAGTAAGTTTGACTTTTTAGCTCTACACTATTGTTTTTCATCTTATGTATCTCAGCAACAGATTAAGTAAAGCTTTGTGTTTAGGTTTGTTCTCACATTCGTTGTTTTTTAAAACCAAGTTAAAATAAGCTTTTTCTCTTGTTTAATTTTTTTCCGTTTTATAATACGCTAAAAATTCTAAACAAACTTTAAAATGGAGAATTAGTTTAGACAATCCTATAATCCTGTTTGTCAGTAAAACCCGTACTTCAAATAGACTGGTGTAAATATTGTCAGCTATTACTATATAGCAAGACTCAGTTTAACTACTATATATCAAGACACAGTTTAACATTGTTTTTTCTCTCTCTCCTTCTCTGTGTATATAGATGAGTGTATGTGTACACATCCACCCACCCACCCAATCTGATATGCCCCTTCATTTAAAAAAAAACAAAACAAGGAAATTTGCTGATTATGTTTTCTTGTTAAACATGATCTGTCGATAATATGTTTGTAGATAGATGGAGCCACAGGAACATATTGTACCTGGGAAACCCTGCAAGGGGAAGTCTAACCTTGCCCCCTCCTCCTTCACTCTTTTGTTTCTCCTCCACTGGATCAGTAGAATACAGACATTTGTTTTATTTTTGCCTATAAACATTAAAAACAATTGAAGGAAATACTGTAAGCAACAGTAAATATGGTTAATTAGGGCCACTTTCAGAAATACTGCAAGACGTCTTTGGGCAGGCCTTTCCTGATAATTTCTGTTTTCTGAAGGACTGCTATAGCTGTAGGCATTAAGGAAGAATGGGATTGAGGAGTGTTCACTGGTTTCTCCTTATAGGTCACATAAGATGCCAATATACCATAATGATGAATATCACACAAATGTTAATGAATAGCCTATTTGTACGCAGCATATTGACAAGACGAAATAACATGTTTCAGTTCTTGGCCGAATCGGGGCCCTGGGCACTACTGAAATGTGCTGAAAGCAAAAAGGGAGTAATGATGAGCAATACTGACAATCTGTTACAGTGAAATGAGTGCAAAGCTGAAGCTGGAACACACACAAACTACACTAATTAATTAGCCAAAATAGCTAATTACATGATCAAATGGGAGTTATTAACTCAATGTGCAAAGTTACTCTTGCTTTTAAATATTTGCAGGATCAGGACTGAAGAATCATTGGATACATTTTAAGAATAACCAAAATTTACAGCAAGTATACTAAAAGGGCATACAAAAAACTGGGTTTAGGTTTTGTGATAAATTCTCTTAATACATCAAACAAATCCCCATGTACTGAAACAACACTATGCTTCTTGCTACAACTGGCCATTTTCCAAGATGATCATCTATTTTATTTGTAACCCTTTAAAAAAATTAACAACATTCTTTGTACAATGTATTAGAACTAAGCATGTTTATTTAGCCTGGGAGGTCTTAAGTGGCAATTATGATGAAAAAACAAATCACTATAGGGCTACAAAATGGCTGAGACTTTCATCCAGAAGAGAGTATACATCCTAATAAGAAACAATGCTACTACATGTTAAGATGCAAATGCGTGCACTTTGATTGGCGAAGAGCAGCTGTCCACAATAGCAAAGCAATGCTCACATACTTCATTTACTGAGACAGCTACTGTGATTACGCAAATCAAACATCCACAACAAATGTGCCGAGAATTACTTAAGTGGAGAAAACACACCGGAAAAAAATCTTCATTTACATATCAGTATCTGTAGAGTATCATTGTGGCTAAGAACATCATCCACATATAACAGTGTTTACTCACACATTGGGAAAATATACTGTGTGCATAATAGTTTTTAAATGTTTACACCCACCATTTAATATGAGTGATAATTTGGTAATTTCTTAAGTAGTTTCTTCTCCAGCACAGGTGTATGGCAGACAAAAGAGAAACCATATGCAGAGAGCCTCCATGCTATAAAATCATATTCACTAGTTCAAACACACTACCACATCTAATACAAAGAAATTATTGTTAGTCACCTTTTAAAAACCTAAAAATATCTCTGCAGACGTTCACAGGCAATAGTGCCTTTGTATAGCTATACTTCACCATAAAGCAGCACTTAACACACTGTATTCAATGACGCAAACATACCTTCTCAAAAGCTCCTTTTCACAGCTGTTTAAATAGCTCTCTGAAAATTAACCAGAAAGTCCGCTTTAGTATTTGACTCAATGGCAGGGCTACTGAGGAACTGATTAAAGGAAGTTCAAATACTGCAACAAACAGGGACTTCTAAAGCTGCATAGCTTTGACAATTGATAGATGCATAAAAATTTTATGCCTTCTATTTATAAAATCTAAAAGAGGTACATCATATTCCCAAATAAATTGATGAATTCATGGTTTTGAAGACAAACAAGATCAACTGTATCTTTGAATCCCAGAAACACCTGTGCTCCTCTGGCACACCACAGATCACAAGTCAAAGTACATGAGAGCTGGGTACAAAGCATTTTCTGTAAAGGGGATCTAGCTATGCAACCACCTCCCAGAGAAGGTTCAAACCCTAACCTCCTTTGATGTTGCAAAGCCTTCCTCTTTGAGAAAATCTTTTACCAGATTAAGAGGTGACAATTAGTGCCTGTAAAAACCCATATGACAAAATTTGAAAACTGAGGCCTCTTCTGACTAGCAAAGATCTAAAAGTTCCAACAATTGGAAGCTGAAATGAGACAAACTCCAGACTGGAGAGAAAAAAAAAAAAAAAGGACACACATTTTTAACCATGTGGCTATTTACCACTGTAAGAGTTTACCAAGGTGATGGAATCTCTATCACTGGACATTTTAAATCAATAACAAATGTTTTATTAAAAGATATGCTCTAGTCCAAAGAAGAGTTAATTCAGAGAAGTCACATAGGTCCTGTTTTATAAAGGAAGTCAGACCAGAGGACCACACTGGTCCCATCTGGTTTTACATCTATGAATAAGTCAACCCACAATTCAAACAGCTATTACATTCATCCCTTCCCCCCCCCCTCCCAAAATAATAACCTACCCCCAAGAAGAGATCTGGTCCCATTAAAGAAAAAAAAAGAAAAAAGATATCAGATTCCCTCATCCAACTTCAGAAACATCGGCCTGTATTTTCAGACAGATCTCCTCCTCTTCAACATGGCATATGGAGCAAGGAAGCTGCGCATGACACATGAAATGTGATATGCTGTTGATTCCAAGTTAACAGACATGTTTCAAAACAATAGGTTAGTGAGCTTCCAGCTTTAAAGCCAGCAGTGAGACTATCATCTATAATTATATACAGTAGCAAGTATATTACAGCACTTCTAATATTTGTAAAGGGCTCTGAATGTGATTTAACTAATTCTTACAGCAACATTAGGAAATAGATAAATGACTTACTCAAGGTGCCTACCTCAAGTAGGCATTGCTGGCAAACATTTGTGTAAAGCTTTGAAGATGAGAGCAAAATATATGCCAAGTATTAGTATGCAACACAATCATGTGAACATCACTGTGGTTTTTTTAAGATAGCCTTCTCTTTGAAAATGATAAGAGACAATTTTACCAGTTAACATTCCAGAATGAAAAAAGTCATCAAGGTCTGTTCAGGCACCATCAATCTGAATAAAAGTTTGTGCCAAGGAAAACATAAGGAGTTATGCTAAATAGAAAAATTAGAACATTTATTTTTCTGGTTTTTAGTTTGAACCTTAACTATACCCTGAAAAGGTTTATAAATCAAAAATATTATCTGACTTTAATATGGGGCTTTACATTTAAGAAAGAAAGAAATCGACCAGTGCCATAACAGCACCAAGAAAAGAAAGCAAGGCATTGCATTTGAACCATATATTTAAACATGCTTCAAGCTGTACTACATTTCAGCAGTGGCTACTTTCGACAAAGTTTTTTTTTTGTTTGTTTGTTTGTGTTCCATGTATTAAAGTTCTTTCTAGACTCAGCATAGTTCAGGTACCAAATTTTAATAAGACTCTTCATTAACTAGTTGATGAAAGAGGGTCAAAAACCTCTTTTTCTTCCAACAGAAAATATATATACACCCAAATCAGCTGTTTTATTGATGGAAACAGAAGTTTTCCATAACAAGGCAATTTTACATGTCATTAATTAAGAACTTTGTGGTACCTGGTAACAATATTTTCTCTACAGACTATAAACACCGAAACTAAAAATAGTCAGGTGGAGGGGGAGAGGTTTGCATTCCTTTCAATACAATTTTTGTAATCCAATTCTAATAGCTTTTTAGCTGCAGACAAAGAAATGCAGCTAGCTAGTCTTTCTCAATTTTGCATGGCTGACTCAGACTCATTAGGTCTCAGGCTTGATTGGTATGTAGATAACCCTATAGGCTGAAGTACATTCCTTTCAGAATACTAGAAAAAGATACTGTCTTACATTTATTAGGCAATTCCACCACATACCGCTCTCATGCTATCTGTTTCCCAGACATACCAAGATCTACAGCTCTGGCCTGCTTCAGCCTAGCTATGCTTTGTGTCCCTTCCAGCACAGTATTTCTATTACAGAGTTTTTTCAGCAGCTATCAGTAAATCAAATACCTTTTCAAAATTCTGACTCAGATTCTTTTTTATTTCCTGTGTTACTAGAATGGAATGTCTCATGGACTTATACATAAAAGTAATTTGCATTGAGCTGAGTCTTGTCTGTATTGTTTGAAGTTTCGAATTTGTAATTTGTAAGTAACTGAGTAGATTTTATCCTTACTTTTAATATCTTCATATTACCAGCCCAAGCTGTCAGGTATTTCTGGGTGTAGCCAGGCTTGGAAACTTAGGCAGAAGTTTGTGTTTATATTTTCGAGTAATAGGGTTCTTTTCTCCAATGCCTACCCCTGGATCTAGAACCATCCAAGAGCATTTGCTTTAAACTACCTGACACTATGCTGCAAAAGTGTTCTCAGCTTTTTAAACCCTTTTCAAGTTTATTATCTGTGCTCTTCAAGAAGTCAATGCCTTGGTAAAAAGGTTGGAGAGAGAGAAAAGAAATAAAAGCTGTAAAGAGCAAGTTTCCCTTCCTCTACTGACCAGATTAATGTATTATAATCAATTCTTGGTTTTCTACTGATCCAGAGGAAGGATGACAATTACCTGATAAAGTCAAATTAGAGAAAAAACTGATAGCAAACAAGGTAAAGATATAATCTCTGTAGGATTACAATTTTAATAAACTTCCCCTCCCCCATTTCCTAGGTGGCTGTAGACAGAGATGAGCAATGTAACTGAAACTTTTCTTTCAGTGGATGGTGCTGCTTGCCGCCTGCTCTAGCGAGCACAGATGCTGCTGTGTAACCTGCTGGAAATCTGGCTGCATTACTGTTTGCTGGATTTTTAGACAATGTAGGCTCTCACCTCATTCCCTCATGCACCCCACTGCTGCAGTATTTTCATAATATTAACTTCCCAAGCAGAGGAGTTAGAAGATGTGGCCATTTAGCCCAAATCTAAACAGACATTTTCTAATGCTCACCAATTAATTATTTGTACAGTAGGTATGTCTAGAAATAATTACATTATTGTTTTTTTTAAAAGGAAACGCTTTAATGGGGCAAGCATTACGTACAGCAGAACATTTCTATTTTGTCCACATTTGTTTTTAACACTAATCATTAAGCTAGAAGTTTGCTAGTTTGAAAAATAAAGTCTGTAAGGAGGTTAGAAAAACCTCCCTTGCAACTTTCAGAGACACATATTGGAGTTGAGCTCCCAACTCCATTCCAGTTTGGAAAAACATCTCAATGTATGAAATGGCAAAATCCAGGCCCCAGTGAAGTGCTGCCACTGTCTTCAATGTGACAAGAATTTTCACTTATGTGATTTTATTGAATGTCTCTTCCCTTATAGAAGACTCTGATTTGGGCATGGGAGTTCTAGATCTACAATACTCTGGGTTCTTTTGCTCTGCTCTGCTCCTTTTTTTCTAGTCGGCTACAGAGCCAAATCTTTGCACAAGATCTGCAAGTCAAGTACATAGCAGATTAGCTGTATAAAAGTTTTGAGCTTCCTTTTTCTTTTACGTGAAAAAGAAAGATTGTTGACCGAGTTCAACTGAGAGCTCTTGCTATTGTTTCCCCTTCCTTCTGCCATTTGTTGGAGGCCCAGAAGATGTTCTACTGTCCCAAAACTGCACACAGCTCCATGCAGCACCAAGGCCATAAACCATATAAAGAAGCAGATTTTTCCTACTACAAACCCTGACTGGAGTCTAGGAAAAAATATTATTATTTTAAAAATTTTAGCTAAAATACCGGAGAGTCATTGTGCATGACCTACACCCAAGTTAGCTTCTTTTGAGAGAGCGCAACCAAACCCTGAAATGATACACAGCTGCTGGGTTCACACTAGCACGTCATTTTTTTTTTTTTTTTTTTTTTTTTTTTTTTTTTTGAGTACTAAGACTTCTGGGGGCAGATCCCATGTTCTTTGTACTGCAGTAAGCTAAGCTGCTCTATGAATTCTTTCATGGGTTCTCCCATAATTCACTATCTGTCCTTTCTTTGTACATGGGGAGAATTGTGGGAAGGCAAACAGGACTAGTAACACTTCAGTGACGTCTGCTTCATCCACACTACACAGCAGTTAGCAGCTGACAATTTGTGTCAACCTGAGTTGCCTGTTCAATTGGGAATCGACCACCACACTAAAGTTAAGGGTCTATGGATGTGTGGCCAGGACTTGGTATTAGAAGTAACACTCAGGGTACAGTACAAGTTAACTTTCCAGTGATGACACAAGACAGACCCATAACTAAGGCGGGGCCGACGGGGCAAAGCCCTGGGCAGCCTGAAGCGGCTCAATAGAGCCGCGCTATTAAGAGGGTGGCTTAGTGGTACCGGCTCTAAGCGCTGTTAATGGTACGGGGCGCGTTCCGATTGGAACGTGCCCCGGGCAGCAAAATGCCACGTTACAGCTCTGACCCAAGATTCCCAGGGCAGTGTTCAGGTCATATAATTTATAAGATCTATACTAGGAGCATTTTAAGGGAGTCCCACTGGGTTTACTTATTGCTAGAACCTGAGCCAAATTAAGTGACCGTAGAAGGCAGCCAGATTAAAGAGACAGTCTCTCGGGGCCTACCAATGATTGATTGTAAAAATATATTTAGGAATCCATCAAATCCAGGGAATTAAGTGTTGTGAGGGGAAGAAAGTGTACTCAGGCTCTGAGGTCTTTTCACACACTTATCTCATTTTCTAAACTTTTTAAACTGTATCATTTGCAGGTTCTACACTGGCAAGAATATCTGCCTCGATTTGGACGTTAGTGAAATTGGACTAGGGAAAACAGCTGATTGCATACAAGTTTTAATCATATTGCAACAATATATTGTTTATTACTCTGGGGATTCTTGTCTGAATAACTTCCAGTGCAAAAATAAATCGTGTTGAATCTTCCATCTGGTTATCTAAACCACAAATTTTCCCATTTTTGTCACCCCAGCTATAGTCTTTCAATATGTTTATTCAAATCACTGGTTTACAGTTAACTTCTGTATTCTCTGTATTGAGCTTTCAAATTTTCAGGGATTTGTCAGCAATGTATCTCTTTTACTTGTGTTTCCAATTCTTTGAATTTTTCATTATTGAAACATCAAAGTTTTTTTTTTTTTTCCATACAATGGTCTCTGCTTTTAACTTTAAAAGTTTCTCATACATGACCCATATGGTTTCTGGATACTACCGGTATCTCTGATTCACACACCTTAGCTCTTACTAGAATTTCATATTGGCTGTTCCCAGATAGTGGAATACAACGTATCTAGGACCAGTTCTATTTGGCTACATGCTCCACCTGTTTACTATTTAAAAGTAATAAGTAGTGACTGAAGCATTACTTTGGGATGTGGTAACCAGATGCCCCAGTTTGATAGAGACACTGATGATATTCAGGGTGTTTTGTTATATAGATGCCGGTTACTGCCTACTCTCTGTCCCAATTTTTCTCATTGGTGCCTCGTCACCCTACTTTGGGAACAAGTCATATGCCTCTATTTTGGATAGCAACTTAACTAGAACACAGAGGTGGGAAATCTATAGGAAATCTTAGGTTCTTACAACTAAAGGATTCATCACTGAAATTTCTGCGCTTATCATGTGCTAGAATCTACCTGTTTATTTTCTATGCAAATTAACTAAATTTTTGCAGGAGTACGTGTGTTACATACATAATATCATGCACACTCTTTTTCTGTTGCATTCTTTTAAATTTATAGGGCCAGACCCTCTACTGGTATAGCAAAGCAGTATTCACTGAAGTCAGTCAACTTCAGAAGAGCTGTGCTCTATCTACCTCAGCTGAGCAATTAGCCCACAATAGCTAAAAACTAACAAATTTATTTATTGCATGAGCTTTCATGGGAGAAAAATCAAACTGCTTTCAAAGCATCTGATGAAGTGGGATCTTCTCCCACGAAAGCTCATGCAATAAATAAATTTCTTAGTCTTTAAGTACCACAGGACTCCTTGTTTGTTTTACTGAACTACACTAACACAGCTGCTCCTTTGGAGCTTAATAGCTAAAAAGATCTTTGCCAGCAAGACAGCACTTTACCAGTGTTTGAGAGCATATTGGAAAAAGACAAAGCTACAGATTTCAGTATCAGACTTCCATGGGTTTAAGACAAAAGGGTGTGAAAGCAGATTATCTTTAAGAGTTATGAATGGTACCCTGACACCAATGTAGTTTAAAATTCACTAAAAAAACCCCACCTTTCAGCCCTATAGCTTAAAAAAATAAACCAAATGTGGATCTAAATGTCTGAATCTCTTTGCATGAGGAAACAGTCTTGAGCAAAAATATTTCTATTTTAAAAAGTGTACTTACAGAAAAAGTTTTCAGCAAATGTGTCTGGCAAAAAAAATATTTTAAAACTGTGCAACTTAAAAGAACTGTGTTATGTTACCAAGCATGAGGCAAACTTCATTCTACTCCTAGGATTATTAATTGGTAATCCTATTCCTCTGCGCTGGCATTAGGTTGCACTCAAACCTTTCATTCCTCCCCTAGTGGAAAAAGAAAACTGCTTCTTCTTCTGGATGATTACCTAGATTAGAAACTGATGGATGAAGCTTTTCAATTATATATCTAGTAAAGAGCACTACACTAGCTCAGTTTGTAGGAGGATTGAGACTGTAAGCAACCAAGCCAGAAAAGAAACTGATCTAACAAAATGTGTGTGCTTCCATGATGAAGATATAAGTAAAGAGGTTCAGCTTATTTACTGATAGAACTACTATAACCTTTTTCATCAGTTTATATCCACAAGCACTTACATGCACAACATTTTTTAAAAAAGCACCTAGCAGGATGTGCAAATATTACATTTAAATTATGGGTTTATTGTTACCTCAGATTTTTCCAACACATTAAAAAACATATATTCTTTTAAAAACCACCGTCTTGCTTTCAAAGTCACACAAAGTTCCTAGCATTGTGGACAAACAACACGACAAATCTCCAAATTCTAGCAATCTCTCTTCTTT
Source organism: Podocnemis expansa (assembly GCA_007922195.1). Taxonomy (NCBI): domain Eukaryota; kingdom Metazoa; phylum Chordata; order Testudines; family Podocnemididae; genus Podocnemis; species Podocnemis expansa. The sequence goes on along the minus strand of ML681989.1, from coordinate 25,665,314 downwards.
CACAGAAATAAACAAAATCATTATTTATCTACAAAAGGGGGGGGGGAATATCTTTCAGATGTGAAGAGAAAATTGGGATAACCGCACCCTCCCCACCAAAAACACAGTTATCCATACATACTAACTCACTGATGAAGGCATCAAACACTAAGCCCTGGTATCTAGGCATAGATACCTACAGTTTAGCCTACAGTCTTAAGGCGTAACCTAAAAAGCCTATATTAGCTTTAATCTTCAACCCCATTTGCCTCAGAGAGAAAGTGCACTGGCACAGTTCACTCTAACCCCTGTGGTTGTCCTGAGCTGCAACACATATCCCTCTATCTCAGTGGTTCGCAATCAGTGTGCCTGTGCTGCAGCAACACCCAAAGCGTGCCACGAGCATCCCTGAGAGCTGGAGTTAAAGTTCCCTCCCTGCTCAGTCTAGCTATGTGGGCTGTGCAGGGCTGGGAAAAGGCAAGGGTTAAAGTAAGGTGGAAAGCACTGGAACACAGTTCTGGGCCCCCTATTTTTAGGCAGGCAGCATTCCAGCCCCCTTAAAAATAGAGGAAGGCACTGGAACGTGGAGTTCCAGGGGTCCACCTAAAAATAACAGGAGCAGCCCAAACACAGCGTTCTGGTGGCTCCACCTTAAACCTAGATCCACCTTAGGCCCAGCCAGCAGAGAGAGGCAGAAGGCAGGGAGTGTGTGTATCTCCCCTTGCAGGGCAGAGCAGTTTGTGTCAAGCAGCCTGCAAATAGCCCAGGTAAGGGTTTTGGGGGGAGGGCTGCTGAGGGTTGTGTGTGGCAGGTGCGTGTGTGTGTAGCAGAGGTGGGTGGGAGTGGATGTGTAGCAGAGGGTGTGTAGCTGGGGTTGTGGGGTGGCTGTCTGGTTGGGGGTGTGTAGCTGGGGGTGGGGTGGCTGTGGGTAGGGGAGTAGCTGGGGGCTGGAGACCTGGTTCTGGCCCCTGCAGTGATGCAAGGGTCCATCACAGGCAGCAGGGGGCTGGGGGAGGGGAGGACGGGACCCACTGGGGTGGGAAGGAGCAGCAGGGGGGTGAGGATTTGCCCTGGGTGGCAGGGAGCCACTGTGGAGAAGGGGGGAAGTGGGTGCTGTGCCATGCTACCTTGCCCTACCTTCCCACTGCCCACGTTCCCCCCTGACTCCCCCCCAAGCCAGTCTTGTTCTCCCTTCCCCTCTCCTCTCTTGCCACCTTTATGCTGTTACCCACATGGCTGCCCTTGTCCTCTTTTGCCACCCCTGCCCTGCTCTGCTCCCCATTCTCACTCCTGCCACTGCACACGACTCCTGTCCTCCCATGTTTTGCACCCCTGCTCTGCTACCCCTACTACCCACATAGTAGCATGTCTGAAACATTGTGCCATAGTTCATGAATATTCATAAGTAAGTTAATTTGAATAGTCATGAGTTTTTTAATGGTGGTGTGCCTCAAAAAATTTGAAGGTATCAAGATGTGCCACAGCAGATAAAAGGTTAGGAACCACTGCTCTATCTCAGTGCCTCCCACCCCATCCTTTTAAGGCTAGCGGTGGAAAGCAAGCTCTGAAAGACAGTGAATTTATGGATTTATACACCACAGAAAGATTTATTCAATATGTTACCAAATGAGAAAGATACACAGTCACACGTATTATAGCATAATCACATGGTCCAGAGGACCTTGACCATAGTCAGATAATAAATCAGTAGCATGTCAGACACTATACATGCCATTTCACCATCCTTAGTGCTAATTTTACAAACACAAACATTACATGCGGAAAAATACCATGCTGAGGATGTTGAAACAGCAGTGTTTGAATCTTAACTGCTTTGATTTGCTGTTACAGTGCGGCCTGATTCTATAACTTACACTTCCCTGCATTTATTTTCTTCCCATTCTGTAAGCTCCCCATCCTCAAGCATCTGACAAAGTGGGATTTTCTCCCACGAAAACTCATGTGATGAATAAATTTATTCATTTTTAAGTGCCACAGGACTCCTTGCTTGTTTTGCTGAACTAGACTAAAATGGCTGCCCCTTTGGAACTTGTTATATGTATGAATCACTATTCCCCTTTTAGACGGTTGAGAATTATTTTTAATGGCTAGACTAACACAGCTACCCCTTTGGTACAGTAGGAAGTGTGGGTCAGAGATTCGTTGTGAAACACATAAAAGGGATTTCACATATTATCATCATCAGTAGCAGCAGCAGCAGCAACAACATTGCTTTTAGCATTTATGGCAAAAGCAATGAGATATAAAAGTTACCCTAACTGGTTATTTCCATTTTCATTCCTGCATAGGGCTTTTGAAGTGCCATGATCCTACCATGTAGTTGCTATAAAATTTATATGCAGGAGCAACCTTATCTGTAAGTTACTAAATTCTGTTAAAGTATTTATTAATAAGACCACCTACAAACATGTAGTTTGCTCCACAAATGGGTCAAAATTGTATCATGTGAGGTCCTTGGGACAGAGACAGTCTTACTGTACAAACTGTTCAGTACCTAGCACAATGAAACCCAAATCTTGGTGTCAGAGCCCGTAAGACAATGTTACCAAATATAAATGTATAACATGCTAAAATATTTTAATTTTTAATAATGATTCAATCCCAGAGACTCTGAAAATTGACAGATTTCAAAGATTAAATGAGTATGTCTACACTTACAAGTTATTTCGAATTAAGGAGGCTTAAATTTGAAACAACTTCTTTCCTGGCCAAGCATGCATTTTATTATATAGAATTAAATGGTTCCTTAATTTGAATTAAGGAAGCGCTAATTTGATATAATAAAACTTCCTTTTATTTCAAATTAATTTGTAATTGAAAGTTATTAATTTGAAATAACCCTATTTTACCCATGGAGAAGGCCTATACAAATTAATGGGCTGGGGAAAAGGGCTCCTTTCCCTGTGGGGGCAGGGAACCCCCAGCTGGCTCACATGCTGATCTGGCCCTCCCAACCCCTCTGTGCAGGCTGTGGGGGCTAGGAGCCTGCTGAAAGCCCAGTCTGGCTCTGAGTTGCTTGCATGCACCATAAGCAACTCAGAGCCAGATCAGGCTCCCATGCAGCTCTTACCCCCTGCAGCCTGCACACAGGGGTTGGGGGAGACAGACTAGCATGCCAGCTAGCTGGGAAAGCAGTCCATTGGGGGTTCCCTGCCCTCAGAGGCGGGAAAGTGTCCTGTCTGCTTGGGACTCCCGTACCCAGGGGAGGCCAGGGCCACTTCTCTGGAGCTCCCTGGATGGGGAGCCCGGGCAGCTGCTTCTTCAGGTTTTCCCTGTCTGGGGAGCCCTGGAGACTTCCTTCTCCCAGGGAACTGCAGCTCCTCTCTTGCTGGGGACCCAGGGAGAAGGGTGCTAGTGCTCCTCTTGTCCCCAGGAGCCATGGCTCTCCCAGTTCAAGTTAAAGAGTCTGATTTAGACTAACTTTAATTAATAAATCCTACTTTAATTCGAACTAAGAGTCTAGTGAAGACTCTAGTTTGAAGTAATAACTTTGACTCAAACTCGAAGTAGTTATTTCGAATTAACTAATTCAAAATAACTCTCTAAATGTAGACATAGCCAGTGAAGAGTTCCCTACCATGACCACCCTTCATTCTCGATTCCAAAAGCAAGCAAAAAACCTTTGTCTCAAATCAGGTTCAGCAGAATGGAACTATAAAAGACCACTTTACATGGTATCCTCCAAATGGCTTTAAATGAAAATATTTCTATTTTCTTGTATACAGTTTAAAGTATTTTCGACCACAAACTTATGCAAGAGCAACTAGAGTATTTCATGACAAGTTCCAAAGAGGCAGGTATCTTAGTCTAGTTCAGCAAAACAAAGAGTCTGGCAGCACTTATAAAGACTACCAAATTTATTTATCTTATGAGCTTTCTTGGGAGAAAAATCCCATTTTGTCAGGTGCTTGAAGATTGATCTTCAAGCTTCTGATGAAGTGGGATTTTCTGCCATGAAAGCTCATGAGATTTTTTTTTTTCCTCTTTAAAAGAACTGTCAAACTCCTTATAAGTTTATTGGACATTCATACTGTGCTCAGGAGAGAAGGTGGCCAAAACAATGAAGTAGTTGGGGAGAAATTCAATAAGACACATCTTTCAGTCTTTGGAGGGCTAGTTCTGTAGATGAACAGGCAACATTTCAAATACCAAATGTCCAATAGCTATTTTAAAGGTAGGCATTATTCTATATTTTGGCCTCATTAGATACTATTCATTTGTGTTAAATTAATGTAATAAAAAAAAAAATCCAGCCTCTGGAATGCGAACTTTTAGACAGACAGATGTATACTTCACCGATCCTATAAAACAAAAGAACCAACAAACAAAATCCTTTGTTTTATATAATCTGTGCAACACGGTCAAATATAGATAGATAGATAGATAGATAGATAGATAGATAGATAGATAGATAGTCGGATCTTTTGTTTTAAATATTCTGTGATAGCTATCTATTGCACAGAATACATAAAACAGAAGATGCAAACAAACAAAAAACTGCCTTACAACTGAAATTTCATATCTTAGAACAGAGCTTGATATATTATAAGTATTTGTTTTGGCCACACGCCTCTACTACATAACATTAGGGGGTTTTGCGTTGGCTTGTAATAGGTACAAAATCATTTCAACTGCATTTAAAGTGAGAGCACATTTGTATCAATAAAACCTGGAAGTTCACTTATACTTAAAACCTTTATGAATAGTTTTCTTGGAAATTTCATCTAGTTCTAGTCCACATATTGTCAGTCCAGTTTTAGCGCACCTAATGGGAATGACCATTAGTGTATACCTTGCCAAATAACTAACAAAGTAATGAAATAGATATGGCTCACAAGAGAAGATAGTGACATCAAAAACAGGACTTACAAATTTAATCTCTGTAACACTGCCCTGTTTTCAAACTGGAAGAAATTAAAATGACTTAAGACGAGGAAAATAGTTTTTATCATGTATCCAGATCTACAGGGTTGCCAAAAAATCTCAAGTGGCTGATACTTTACTGTAAGATATTTTAAAGTTTAACAGAATATATAAACCAAAGAAAGAAGGTCAAATAAAATAACCTGGATTCCAACAAACAGTTTACCTTTAACTCAGGGTTTACAACTGGCCCCACAGAGAGCTATTTGAACACATGCCAAACCTATGCAGTAAGTTAGTGTATTTCATGCTGTACTAGGGCTACTTTCACATAATTCACTGCCTTCATTTCAGATCAAAAGCTCTGCAAAGGGTGCAGAGAATTTGATTACAGACTGCTTTTACTGATACATTCCAAAGGAGATTAAGGAGAAAGCAAGGTCATACCCTTGCCTTTACTTAAAATTCATATTTTACACACACGTACGTCATTGCACCATGGAATTTATATTCTCTCATTTAAGCAACATAACTCAAGTGACCTCCTTCAACTAAGAGCACTTAGTTGGGTGAAACCCATATTTTATCTGTTAGGATGTGACACCTTTTTCTGAATTGTTGACTGCCTTGCAGATGCCAAGCACCGAAATGCCTAAATGCTCCCTATGTTGTTGTTTATTTCTATTGCAGCAAGGCCTGGGGACCCTGACCAGGGACCAGGCCCCAACCTCCCAAGCAGTGTATGCAAAATACATGCCATCTAAATATGTAATGACAAACAACATGTGGAGAAAAATCATGTCAGGGATGACAAAAGAAACAATCCTTCGTGCCAGCACAACCAACTGCCTAGACAATTTATATTTTCTGACACCTATTTAGACCTCAAGCACTTGTGCTTTTAAGCGTATTGATTTTCTTTAATCATCCCTTCCTGCACCATAGGCATCAACATCTGTCACTATAGTAGGAAAGCGATGAAGCCAATCCCTCCTATCATGACCTAGGTCGGTGTATCAGGATCCCTTTGCACACCCCTAAAGAGAAGCAGCGACAAAGGGGCATGGGAGGGTGTCAGATTTTCTTGATTTTAGAAGCAAGGTGTTTATTATCTCATAAAACAGGTACCACAGAGACTAGTTTCTTAAAGTGCTCTATGAAATCACACATTGTTAGTCTTTAAAAGTGCCATAGAACTCCTCTTTCGTTTTGCTGACTAGACTAACACAGCTACCCCTCTGGAACTTTTCAATACAAGAGTGAAATCACCCAGAAAAGCTCCTACACTTCCTTACAGGAGTTCTGCACAGGCTTTACACCCCAGGGAATGTCTCATTCCAACAGGCAGAAACCTCCTCTCTCAGGGCAGCCCTATAAGGAACTGCCTGTGAGAAACCCATGTTAAAAAGAGACAGAATCCTCTCCTTGCCTAGTATACTGTGCATTGCCAAGAGAATAACAGCCAGAACCTTCTCCCTCGTTTTCCAAGAAAACTAGTTCAGACAGCCTTATATGATTTTATCGTCTCTTTCAAATGGCTCAAGCCTACTTTACAATCCACACATAGCTTTCCCAAGACCTGCACCCTCATCTTTTCCAGAATCAGAAACTAGATCACAGTGGTCTAGTCACAACAAGGAAAGCAGAGCCCAGGACCATCCTCCTGCCATCTCTAGAGCCTCAGGGCCTAAGACAGGGGAAGAACAAGTCTATCTTGTTATTAAATATTACCTTTTCTTCCCAGAGATCCTTTCCTTCTTGACTGCTTGCTTTATCACACACCCAGGATAGCAGCTGAGAAATCTACACTGAAATTCTTGTTCTAGATTTGTTATGGCACACCTATGCTAGATCTGGCTTTTCACGTGAGACAGAAGTTCACTTGAACTTTGCTTTTTGTAAGATATTCACAGTGTTAAAATCCATGTTCTTTCCATCTTTAAAAAAAAAAAACACAACTATCAAAACGTATGGTTACTGGAGCTGGTTGAAAGTTTTCATTTGAAAATATTTCAATGGAAAAATGCCTTATTTCCAAAATGAAGAATTTTTGCAAGAAAAAACATTATGGCTTTCAATGAAAATCAAGATAATTCTTTTATTGTCCTCTCTTTTCCTATTTGCCACTTGAAGAGGGGTAGTAGGTGGTAAAAAAGTGGGAGAAAATGAAATGAAATCAAAAGAAAATTTTTGGTTTCTTGTTTTCAAGAATCAAAAAGCTCTTGCTATTAAGTTTCAGAGTAAGTTTTCTGTGTAAAACAATTAGCATTCTTCAGTGATCTCTTAACAGTTACTTGCTACACTAGCTAAAGGAACTCCTTCACAGAAAACAAAAAGTCATCAACAGGAAGCTGGGTAGTTGTTTATAAAGTGCATGTAGATTTCTCTGGAGAGAGACTTAACTCTAAGCACAGAGAAGCCCTTTGCAGTATGGGGATAAATTGTTATTCTAATGAGCAAACTAGTGACCCTAGAATAGTTGGAGGCAGGGGAGAGGAGTAGAAAAGGGAAGGAAGGATTGCTTGGTTTTGAGGGTCAAGCTCCTAGACTTTCTTGAGGTCCTACACAAGCATTCTTTTGCTTACTTGGCCAGACTATGCTGCTTTAGAAAGGTCTATTTCAAATCACCATTACAAATGGGGTTACTCTCTCTGACATCTTCTGAAGAGTAACTAATTATTTCCACTACATTTATACTTTTCTGTTTATTATATGGCATGCATATTTATTTTTATTTTACACAAAAGCATACAGGCATATATACGCACACATACACCCCAATGTGTGCTAAAAGAACATTAAGGTTGCAAATCAGGCACTCAGAAGATAGCAAGTACTAGAATTAAGGTTGCCTATGCAACCTTACCTTAGCCCCCCCACATGCATATGCACATACCTCCCAACTTCCCTCCCCACACCTCAGGCTCCTAGTCCCAATTTTCTCTCCCTCCTCATTCCACCATGCAAGTCCAGATCTTGTCTCCACCCCACTCGCATCAGGTGACTTCCTTGTCCAAGTTGTTTGGGCCTAGAAGAGTGCATATTGAGTGCCCAGAAAAAGCTTCCATTTTCTCAGATCAAGGACCTGAACACAGTGAGGCCCACAGCACTGCAGGTGGAGAGAAAGCCCAGCTCAGTTCTGGGCTGGCATGGCACATGCCTAGCACCAACAGACTCTTCAGAAACCTAAGAATTCTACTAAGAATACAAAAACTGCAATTTTTCAAAGGCTAGAGCACCACTTTTTTAAAAAAATGACAACATTAAACAAAAAACAATGTTTAAAATGAAGAAAACCTTGGCACATTGCCCTAGCACCTCATGATGACACAGGCCAAACCTGAGTGATGCTGCAACACCATACACCAGGTCACAATGCCTAGAGTGGGAGCTGGGCTCAGCATTGTGGGACTGGAGCTTCCAGTGAAAGATGAGGACAGAGCAGCTTGTTCTGTAGCACATCCCCTGCCAAGGCCTGCCCTTCTCATCAGACTGGGACAGGTTCACCCTTTAGCCCTGCATCCGGACTACCTCTCATTTCGAGGGGGATAAATGAAATTCCCCCAAAATAACACAAAGAACACTAACTTAAAAAAAAAATTATGGGCTTTCCCAATAAGACTTTGTAGATTTTCACAGAAAGGCAAAATGAACAACCTTGACACACAAGCTGCCCACCTGCCAATTTGAAAAGCTGACTCTAAAATGTAGGAATGCTACAGTTGTCCAAAGAAAGGTGGTTAGAAATCTTTTACACTGGCTAAAAGCTTACTGTTCCTGTAGTCAATTTCTTGAAAATGATTGAACCGTTTGAGTGAGTTTTTCTCAAAAAGTTCACCCTGGGACAGACACCTGACATGGGAAGTTTCAATCCAAATGGTCGAATTTTGGCCCAGTTACCAGCAACTGAGATCAGGTCTTATAGAGAAAGCATCGGATAGCCTCTACTGGCACTGCTACCACATAACTCCAGGAGCACCCCTGGGCCGGAAACAGATCCGGGGCTCTGGCACTGGGACTCAGTGCTCGCGTGCTGTAAGCATGCCGCTGCTACAGCCGCCGCCACAGCAGACTCAGGGCTCGAGTCCCATAAGCCCAGAGCCAGCGATGCCCCTGTATAACTCATACATACACAACATTATTAGTATAGTCCTAATACTGATTAGCCTAGGAAATGCATAAAGGGATGTTTTCAAGGTTTCTTCCTTTCTCACTAGGGAAACACATTAGAACACCTCGATGTATCCGTTCTATTCCAAAAAAAACTCATTTCACTCATCAGTGTCTTATCTGAGTACATTTGTAAAAGCAAGGAATTTAAGCACCTGAGGGACTTCAGTTCCAGTTGTAAGTTAAGCACCACAGGAAAACTAAACATTTCACCAAACATTAAGTGAAATGAAAACCAGAAACAGGCAGCAGGAAGCACTATCCTCTATTGAAAATGTGCATAGTTTTAGAAAAGAGAATTTCCTGAAATGGCCAAGACCACACAGATTCAGTCAATGAAAAAGAGAGAGTAGTGTACTGAATGCTTCCTAACTACACCATGCTAAACATTCATAGACAGTGAATTCTCAGCATAATAAAACAGTACTATCAAAGGTCCATTTCTAAACAGAAAAGGAAAGGGGGAGTCCATGTGCTTTATAATAGAAGAGACAGTACATTACCGAAAACAGCAAAATATATCAGCAGATATAAATTAACATAGCTACAAAGTCAATGCACTTACCACAATTTTGACTCATAGACTGAAAAATAAGAAAGGACCAACAGGATCATCTAGTCTGACTTCCTGCACCATACAGTCCACAGAACCTCACCTACCCACTCCTATAATAGACCCTGAACCTATCTGAGTTATTGAAGTCCTCGAATCATGATTTAAAAACTTCAAGGTGAAGAGAATACCCCAGCAAATGACCCAGCTATGATGTATTCTACCCCAGTGGTTCCCAAGCTGTGGTCGGCAGTTGCCTGATGGGCCACAGAGGGGGTCTGGGGGGTCTGCAGAGAGGCTGGAAGCTGGGGTCGGATGCCGCTGGGGTCTCCAGTTCCTACAGAGACCCAGGCTTCCAACTCCCCCAGGCAGGGAGTTTTTAAAACTCCCACCCTGCCTGAGCATGCACAACATGCTCAGGGAGAGCAGCCTAGGGGCAGCCAGGTGCAACAGTGCTGCCAGTGGCCAGGTGAAGGAGGGGGAAGTGTCCTGGAGAGGGGTTGGGGACAGGGAACCAGGCAGATGGGAAACACGGGGAGGGGGCAGGGGGCCATGGCCACTTCCAGCTCCCAGCCAGGGGAGGGACCCATGGCTGCCGCGGCTCCCTGGCACAGGCAGGGGGCCATGGCTACAGCAGCCCCAACTCCTTGGGAGGAGAGCTGCATGGGCCCAATCCTGCCTGCGTGGCAGTGCAAAACAACCTCCAGGAGGACCACAATTTTTTTTTTTTTTACTAGAAAGGGGTCCCCAGCCTTAAAAAGGCTGCAAACCCCTGTTCTGCCCCATCCTTTCCAAAGCCAATAGGTACCAAAATACTAATTCATTTAAGACTCAGACAATTTTGATATGGACATTGGTCACATAGAACGAAACTAAGTATACTCCCTGAAAACTGGGATTGTCCAGGTTTCAGAACATGCCCCAGTATCAGAGGGGTAGCCATATTAGTCTATGTACAGCAAAAACAACGCAACTCCTGCGGCACCTTAAAGACTCAATAAATTCCTTCAGTCATAAGCTTTTGTGAGCTCTAGCCCACTTTGTCAGATAACCACTTTGTTACTGTATCTGATGAAGTGGGCTGGAGCCCATGAAAGCTTATGCCTGAAGAAATTTGTTAGTTTTTAAGGTGCCACAGGACTCTCGTTTTTGTCCCACTATCCGTTACACTCTCACACACCCATACACCCAGGGCTGGATTAACAAGCCTGGGGGCCCTGGACTGCCCTCCCTCATGGGGTCTCACTCCAAAGCCAACGGGCCCCTGTCCCCCAGCATGGTGGACTTCAGGCAGGCTGTCTCTGGAGGGGGCCCTGGAGTCACAGAGCACTCCTGCTCTGGTCCCAGTCTGCCCCCTCCCCACAGGAAGGGGTGGCTGCTGCGCAGCATGACCCCAATGCAGACCCCAGAGCCAGGGATTGGGCCCAGCTTCTGGTTCCAGGGCCCCAGCCCATGCCAGCAGGGCTTGGAGAAGCAAGATTATCACTGGGGTTTTAGGGGCTAGAGCCAGCAGCTCTCCTTTCAGACAGGGCCAGGGGGTTTTGGCCCCTTTAGTCTCTGTGATAATCCAGCCCTGCATACACCGACCCCAATGTTTTACTCTGGTTTTTCCAAGCCCCAGAAGGAAAGGGCGCATAAAATTTCCCTTCGATCCTCCGAGTTGGTGAAGCTGATAGCACCGCAGGTGCCTCAAGGACCACCTCCTGGTATCTGTCACACAGAAAACCACATACTGCAGCTCATTATACCTCTCAGGGAACTTCCTCCATGCTTATATCCTACAATCAACATCTCTTACATATGGGATTAAATACCACCCTGAGGCAGCGAAGGAGGCAGCAGCAGCATCTTTCTCCATCTTTGACCCTCCTCAAAACTGTGCCTGCCTGCTTCTCTGAAAGTCTGACACCCTAAAGCTGGGAGTTTAACACCCATCCACTGGCAGTAGGTTAGTGTAGGACACCACTGTAATCAGTGGTGCCTCCTAGGGATTTATAGCAACATGCTGTGTGCCCATTTAAGAGAGAGGAGGAAAAGGCAATAAATGCTGAAGAGAGAATGATCCAGAACGGACATGTGGATGAAAACTACTGGAACTCTTGTAGGACAGCTCGATTTCCAGAATCAGGCTCACACTTTGCTTGCTCCCTACTTGGAGTGAGGAGAAGTGTGTCTATCCCTTATAATATCTGGAGCACCCATCATCCAAAAAAAAAAAAAAAAAGATGATGAACCAAAATAAATGAACATAATATTCAATAAACTTTCTCCTGAAATGTTGAAAGCATGGTTTTCAGAGTACACTATAATGATACTGTGCTAAAAATGGTTTAAGTGCCTGTGTCCTAAAGCCACTAAACTATTCAAGAGAAAATTTGATACACAGAGAAAAATGCCTAAATGTACACATGACAGAAGGGAAAAAAATATCCAGCTTCCTATTCTCAAATTCCTCTTAGAGGAAACAAAGCTTGAACTTTGCCATGAAGAATGTGAAAGGCATGCACTGGTAAATTACATATGGGAAAGTATTCCAAAGAGTCCCAGGCTCTTGACAGACAACAAACCTTCCACCCTGTTATGATTATACCTAAGGATGGATCATCAGCACCTCCAACCCCATGATCATCAAGTGTCACAGCTCCTAGTTCAAGTAAACTAGACCTACATTACTTAGGCTTTAGCTAGTTAGAAGGAGACTTGTTTGGTTTTTTCAGACAGACAATTCCCAGTGGACAAGTGTCTAGATCACAAAAAACTCCATCACAAGTGACACTAATTGCAACTCTTGCCAGCGCTCTGAACACAGAACACAAGAATTCAATAGGCACAGAAGCTGAGCTATTTTACTCTCTCTCATCCCTACAAGGCAGACCCTCTAGGTCAGGGATGAGGCACACAGGCAGGGTAGCCAAGGGAAGGAAACTTGCAATGCTCCTCTTTATGCACTCCTATTCAAACACTGAGAGGCCAGTCACCAGGGCTAAATTCACAAAAAATGAAGGGGAGCAGAAAGTGAGGCTTCAAAGCTCACCTGCTAAACAAAGCTCATTTACTGCAGCCTCTTTAACACAGGCACTAAAAATTCTTCTGAGTGAAGGCTCTTAAGAGGAAGAAAAAATGCCAGTCATTTGACAAATGAAATATCAAATCTTAATCTGAGTATGCATCAGAGCTGTTAAGAAATGGGAAGGGAGGTATCTGGACACCGTGCTTAATGGATGAGTCAGACAGGTCTGATTAAATCATTTTTCATAATCATTACTATACAGTCCCATTCATACAAAACATGGCACCTGTCCAAGGACTTACTAAAAATAAATTTAAAAAGAAAGGGATCTAGAAGGATTTTAAAAGAACCTAAATTAAAAGATCTATTGTAATTTAAGACTATGACAAAGCCAGATGTTCCTTTAAGTGTTAGCTTCTATTTTTTCCAACTGCTGAAGAGGATTTGAATATGTATCTCCGAACGGCACAAATCAGTGTTTGTGGTGTAAATCTCTGCATGTTAAAGGAAAGGAACAAAATCACGCACTTTTAAACTACCAAAAAAGAATAGCAATAATAATAAAATAACAATTCCACCATTACCCAAAACCAGCTCAGATTGTTGTTGTTGTTAAGTGCTGTACACTCTTACCATCATGTCTTTCACAGAAGCACAAGGTGATTCCAATACTAGCAAAATAGGTAAACAGAGTGTCTTGGACCAGACCTACTCAACGCAACACCTTAACCTGCAACAGATACAGAACTGTAATCCCTTATTTAGGGTTGAAAAAGAAATGTTAAAAAGCAAGGTGAGAAAGAAAAATCAAAATCAGAAGAGTACTGTGAAAGAATATCATGAAGACAAAAATAATCCAGAAGCATGTTTTGAATTTCCTATTTATGAATTTTTAGCCATATTTTTTAGCATCTTTTAATTTGTACAGGGCAGCCAGCATTAGACTCAACGCAAGATGAAACAATAGATGAGAGAATTAAAGAACAAACCGCATGCCACCCAGACTGTATTTCTCATAAAAAACAAAAACAAAACAAAACATAGAATTCCTATATTCACTCTTCTTTGTACTAAGAGGACTCAATCTACTAACAAAGAAAGCAGTTTCCCCACTTATGGCTGAAAGCTCATTTGGGACAAAATCTTTGAGTAGGACAATCAAACTTTCAATACAGAAGCCTGCCTTTTTCCTAGAAAAACAAACTGACTGGACATAAAACTCCTTTAGCTACTTAAACAAACCCTGAAACAATAGCTAGTGTGAAAAAAAAATCTACTGTATAGAACACAAGAATATTACATCAACTTCCAGGAGCGAACTCAGCAACTCCTAAAGAATATTGAAAAGGAAACAGTCACTCAAATTTATCAGCAAAACATACTGACCATCTCAAAAGGGAACTAAACAAAATAAATTAGGTGAATATATTGCAGCTTCCCAAACAATAACCAAACTCCAGTTCTTTACAAATGTCAAGACAGCTGAATTGCAGTTGAACTGTTAAAAATGGCTGCATGCATTTAATTAAGTCAAAATCTATGCCAGATGTCACATACCGCTTTTCCAATAGACTGAACTCGGTCACAGGAGACACTGCTTAAACATTCCTTGATGATTCCTGGCACCACTGGAAAACCCCAGATCTCTTTCTGCTATATGGCCCTCCCTTTTCCCATCACCAAACACATTTTAAAAGGAAGAAAGAAAAATGCATCCAAGAGCCCTTGCGATAAATTGACTTGTCCACTGGAATGAAAGGTGAACATTCTTGAGTATATTCAGACATTTGATTTGCTTTCTGTGGAAACCTCCAGCTGCAAGACCAACCTCAGTTGTTAGTCTCTGCCTCATATCCCCTCAGGTCTGTCATTTGTCTTCTCTAGAGAAAGAAAATCAGGTGATGAATCCTAGACACTCTAAAAGAGCTATAAAATGTAAGCATTTCTGTTATGTTTTGGGAAGGTGTAGAGAGGAGCTGTCGCTACTTCCAGAGATGGCTGGGGAGCACCTGGCTGCCCCCAGGTGCTCAGGGCCTTAAGGCGCCTGTCTATCAAGCTGGAAGAAGGGAAGTAGGACAGGAAGTATAAGAGCAGGGCCAGGGAGCTCAGTGAAGCCCTGGCTGCAAAGAGGAAGGATGTCCACCCGCTTGCTGTGGAGCTCCAACCCTCCCTCTGGCCGCAAAAGGGTGGCCCTCCGCTGCAGCTCTGGAAAGACTGGCCAGGCCATCACACAGCCATTACCCTGGAAGAGAAGCCAGGCTCCAGGGGTGCCGGGAATGCCCTGGGACTGCCAGCCTCATGGGGCCCCAAACCCTTTCCCAAACTGCAGGGCCTCCATGACCCAGGCCCGCAATCACCCTCCTGCAAGCTGGAGGAGCTGCCACTCACCAGACGCGAAGATAGCACCCCTGCGAGCTGTGACCTGAAGAAGCTGCTACTCACTGGAGGGGGAAGATAGCAGCCATGCAAGCTGCAACCTGGAGGAGATGTCACTCACAAAGGACCAGGTGGACTTGCCGGACCCAGCCCCACTCGACGACATAGAGGGCTTCTGCACCTTGCCCCAAGGCAACTACCCGGAGGAGCCTGCCAAGGAAACTGAGCAGGCACTACCGGGAGAGGAGGTAGGAAGTAGACAAGCCCTGTGGAGATGCACCCCAGGCGCTCTAGCTGGGGCTCAAGGTCAGGGTCAGCGTGTTGCAGATGCAACCCTGCTGACCATCCGGTCGACTCAGCAATCCTAACTAGGGCCTTGGGTTGGGACACAGTGGAGACTGGCAGGCCTCTGTCTCCTTCCTCTTCTCCCCTCCTCCTGGGAGACACCACCAGCAGTCTTCTGGACTCCAAAGCAGCCGACCCCCCTGACCCCTGCAACTGCTCACTCTCCCAAGCCTAGAGACTCTTTGCTTGTTTGTCTGCCCCACCCGAGGCACCAGAGACTTTGCTGTTTGTTGCCCCACCTGAGGGGCCAAGAACTACTGACTTGCCCTACCTGGGCCTAGGACCATTTGTTTGCCCCAGCCGAGGGGCCAAGATCTACTGAGTTGCTCCATCTGAGGGGCCAACGACTACTGACCTGCCCCACCTGAGGGCAAAAGGGGATCCGCCTCTGAGCAGAACAGGAGCAGGCACTTAACAGAAAGCCACAAAACATTTGGAAACGTATGTTAAGAGAAAGTGACAATCACCATTCGTAGACAGAATAACCTCTTAGCAGTGATTCAAACACTTTTTAGTCACATGTATTGATATATTGATCCCCAAAACGAAATGTCTTATTCCAATACATAACCACCTAACGCCCCCCCCATCTGCAAGATCTAAAATATGGCCAGCTGCAACACTTGACCCTAGTTAAACAAACATTTGCAAGTCAGGCCTGTTCCAGTTGGCAGTATGTTGCTTCTGATAGATTTATTGTACCTGAATGAATAAACTTAATTAAACAAAATAAGTGCATCAGTCACGCTGCAGGACACCTTCATACTCCTCAGCTGGGATGGGGAATCAAGTGATAACACAAAAGCCAAGGACAGTGTTTTAGAGATGGCCAAAACTTAGAAGCTATAAATTAGCATATGGAAAGCATGTTATGAGATACATAACACACCAGTCTTGTTTTGTTTATCTCCCTTTGAAAAAGCACTTTACTGATGAAAAGTTCCACATAAGGGCTACGTACTATTAGATAATTATAGGTGTGAAGCTACAGATTAATAAAACCATAAGACAAAATCACTGTGAAAGACTGCCAAACAACTGTCATGTTTCATCCTGAGGAACATGCAAGAACTTCAGTATCAAGATTCATAAGATGCAGACCATGGACCACTCTCTAGTGGTCCCTAGAACACTTGTTCCAATATCACATTGAACTGACTGGTCACATGATGCTAGCCTTCTCCATTGTCAACTGTGTCTACACTTGTGCAGTATTCCTCACTGCAAAGAAGTCTGAAATTCTGGAAAAACAATGAAGAGCCTCCTAGCTTACTCCACCAGCAGGAGAGCATGGAAATGAATGGAGGCAACTGAGCAATATATTCAAGGGAACAGAGGACCAAGGGACTTGGCAGCACAGCCAGGGAAGCAGAAGAGGAAAGTAAGGATGTGTCTGCATTGTAATTGGTGATGTGATTGCAACATGTGACATATCAAAGCTAGTTTGAACAGAAGTAGCAGAGAAACCACAAAGTACAGGTGGCAGCTGTCCTGGTATATATCCAGGGTCCCCAACACATGAGGCTACCATGTGCATCTGCCCATCCTGCTGTGGCTCCACTGCTGTGGTTACTTGAAAAAGCATTGATCTAGCTAAATCAAAGCTAGCTTGGGTAGGTCTACATGTACTGCCTTCATACCTATTGACTGCTGTGTAGACTTACCCCAAAAGACAGAAAAGCATGTGCAAGAGAGCAGCACAGAAATAAAACATTGTTGCCTTCTCCCATATGAAATGAAGACCAATAAGAGTGTAAATAAACTTTTCTCAGGCCCTGGACTAAATGAGCAAATGCTCTGAATCCGTGGCTTCTTTTCTACTGTGTCCTCCAGTCTTGGTTGCCATCCACACCACCCTTCCAGCTGATGAAAGTGGAAGTGGCTCTGTATCACTCAGCTCCAACAGTTCCACTTTAAGCTGCCTTCACTGAATAGAATTAGCAACTCAGGCTCACCTTCTCATCCTGAAAAATGAACCATCCCTGCCTCACACACCCCCCTCATAAGAAAAGACCAGCAAACCTTGGACTGTGATGTTCCATGATTCCCCTTTCCCCATCAAGGAAGGAGCCAGCTGCAGCTCTGCGCTCTGTCACTCTGCCCCACACACCTGGCCAGAATTTCTATTTGCTATGGACAATCTGGTTTGTCCAAGCACTATGAATGTTCACGTCACAGCCATGGTTTTTTGAAGAAGAGACAGCAGCCATGCCACTGCCAGATCAGATTGTTGAACATTTCAGACTGATTGAGGGAAATTAATTTTTCTGAGAAACTGGCAGAAAACACGACAAAGTTTCCCTCCTTCCTAATGTACCATCATTTATTTCTGCTGGAACTTATAATGCTGATGAACATAAAGACCTTTGACAGAACTAGAAAAATGGCTGGGGAAACTGGGCTACTCATGAGTACCAGAGCAAAGTCAGACAAGTTTCTGGAGCACTGACTTTCTTCAAAGTGACGGAAACTAATAAGATTATCAAAGCTCAGGTACAAATCCCGCATCCCCCTGACCCCCTCACATTTACAAGATGCCAGGTTAAACTGTGCTGCAAGTTTCTACCATCTGTATGATTAATACTATTTGCAAATTCTAAATTCAGTAAAGACATTTTATTTCCTCAAAACTAGTGAGAAGGAAGAGCTGTCCAATTATTGTTTTCAAGTGTACAACAAGGCTGACATGATTTATAACCTCAGAAGAAATGTAAGACACCTGTTTTTAAACTCCACCTGGACTGTGTTTCAAGTCGTATAATCAGGAGTACTTCAGTGAAAACATTTTGAAGAGGCAGTCTGGTTGAGCAGATAGGGTAATGGACAGAGTCAGGAGACCGATTCTTTTTCCATGTCTACCCTTGACATTG
Source organism: Podocnemis expansa (assembly GCA_007922195.1). Taxonomy (NCBI): domain Eukaryota; kingdom Metazoa; phylum Chordata; order Testudines; family Podocnemididae; genus Podocnemis; species Podocnemis expansa. The sequence goes on along the minus strand of ML681989.1, from coordinate 25,647,127 downwards.
TGCAACATAAAACTGGAATATAGCATGCAAGGTTGTCGTTCGTTTGTTTGTTTAGTACTTTTATTGTTGGAAGTGGGGACTAGGTGCATCCTACAGTGATTTGATAAGGGACATGGAAAATTAGGCACCCAGGTAAGAGACATCCCTTAAAACTAAATGGAGAGCTCTGGACTTCAACCTCAAGAAATTGGGGAAGTCAGATGCAAAGATAGGTATGTCCATGGAGAGGAATGCTGCATTACTCAAAAGTTCTGGATAAGTTCCAGACAAACATCTAAAAACTTTCTGGAGCCTGGTCCAAACTCCAGTTCTTTGCCTGAATGATTTACAAGACAAAAACTAAAAACACACAGTTCAAATCACTTCTCCATTCCCACCTGGGAGGTACTCAGCAGTCATTTTTTCACACTTTGCCCTTAATTTCTTGGATACCCATACGCCACCTAGAACTTTGTGCATAACCAAGCACGCACACCCACAATGTATATGAGGCTTCAAAACCATTATCAGCTTCATTATGCACAGACTCAAATAAGAGAGCTCAACTGACTCTGCATCTTCTTGCTGCATCTACTGTATCTTTGTTTTCTCTTCCAAGTAAATAACTTCCATTTTCAGCATCTACTTGTATGGAGTCACCCAAAAACCTCTCTCTGCTTCTATGCATGTAAACGGTTATGCTTTTATTTCAGTCTTCTTTCCCTCCACTCAGGTCCACAAACAGAACACATAATTCAAGGTGAGAATGTATTATCAACCTTGTAGAATGGCATCACATGTTAAATATTGTCCTTAATCACTTTCTTAAATATTAAATCATTTGACTGCTGCTCTGCTTTGAATACAATACTTTCCACTGTTACCGATGCATAGGATTTCTATTAAATATAGTGTTACTAACTTATTTAAGAGTGCTAAAAGAACTCATTTCCATCCCTAGAAGCCGAGAACAAACTTATCAACTAAAAAGTGTGTAAGTGTTTAACAATTTCAGAAGAATGATCTGCCTATACTGGTTGTTTAAGCTCCATTAATCTTAATGCAATCCTACAAAACAAAACAGTTTCCTTTAACAGCCAGATTCTTGACCTTGAGCTGTTCCGGTGTCAGAGTGGGGGGCTGGGGTGAGAAAGATTCTGACCAATCACAACAAAGAACTGCAGAATAAAACATACAAAATAGCCAGCTGAAAAAAAAATCGTCCCTGCCTCCCACCCAACAGCACCATTTCCCCCTGCTGCCATGGAAACTGGGACAGTTCACACTCACTTTGTTTCACCCTCTCAGAACATTAGTAGCTCACTTGCACTGAAAGTTAAAAAAATAACAGTGGAGACTATCAAGAAAATGCCAAAACTACATAAAGGTTAATTGCTTCTAGCTCAGCAGTGACCCAGGACATCTATGTATTACAATATTAATAAAAAATAAACACAGAAAAAACAACTGATAGCAAATGCAATCTACTAAATCTGAACAAATAAAGTTAAGCTACAGATGCTGTTTTGCCAAGTCTGCAGGCATCTCATATTAAAAGCTGTGATTTTCTTGCTCTATCACAAGTCCATGGAAAACCTGAGTCTAAATCCTTACTAAATGATTCCACCACACATGCATTACATTTGGTTACAATGGGATGAAATATGTCCATTACATTTAAAACTATGTTTAACAATCCACACAATTTAGAAGACTCTGCATGCACAAACATGAGAAATAAGTTAAATTTCAAGGAACACTGGCAGATTTTCTTCTTACTTATATGTTATTGCTCTTGTTGTTATGATTTTTGAAGATGAACAATGTACTCAGCAAAATGCAAGATACAAAAAGAACTCAGTGCCTATCCACGGAAGCTCACTATATATGACAGCCCTAAATGGGACAAGTTTTAGCAAGGCCAAGCCAAAGAATGACCTGGACTGGTGAACTGTTTGAAGATAACATGCATCACAAACTACTATACACCGACACCTTACGATGTATTAAAACAAATTTATGGTGCCATTTAGATAACATGTAAACTGAAGTCAAACTTTTAGTACAGTGCAGATATTAATTAGAAAGTGTCAAAGAGTGGATGAAAATGGAATGACAAATTTCACTGCTGTTTTTAGCTCTCATGCACTAGCACAACAAGGTTTTCATTCAAAACATCATTAATATATCAGTAGTGATATTAAAACTTTTAAACAAAAGCTAAGCTTTCCTCTCAACTCTTCGAGAGTCTCAGTTTAAATTTTGAATTTACACCAAAGGTGTTTCTGACTGTAACAATAAACCAGACCAAGGACAATGACTTATTTTGCTTACTTGATTCCTGGAAAACACTGACAGTTTCTTGTTTGATTCTGCTTTTATTTTGTTCCTTCCTTCTATATCTCATAGTTTACTCTATGTTGCAAGAGTTTCTTTATGACAAACACTGCCATTTGCACTATTTACATAAGCCCAACTCATTTGCATCTACGGGCACAGAATATTAAAGATCATGAATGCCAGAAATTAAAGGTTAAATTCTCCTGTCACTGCCAAAAAGACTGACTGTCATTAACCTCTTACACACATGTAATTAGAGCTGAATACGAGATTCAGATTTGTCTATACTTAAAGCTGTGTAGGATTTAGTCAAGATGCCACCTATACCAGTGAGAGAGCTTCACCCATAGCCAGAGACACTCTAAGGCAGGCACAGACAAACTGCGACTCAGGAACCGCATGCAGCTTCTGAATGAAAAAGTGCAGCTCCCAGAAGAACGTCAGCAAATCAATTTAGGAAAGCAGCCCCAGCCTAGGAGTTTTAAATCTCCCACCCTGAACCTGCTCAGAGCATGCATGGAGGGGAGCCCTGCCTGTGCCTAGACACCGGAGCAGCCAGATAAGGGGGCCTTGCAGCTGGGTGGGAGCCAGCACCAGGGCCTGGGGGTTCTAGAGGGGGTCAGGACAGCACGAAGAAGCTGTGGTGTGGTCAGGGATGGCAGGAAGTATCACAGCATGGTTGGAGACAGGGGGGAAGGGAAGCATGGTTAGAATTTTAAAAAACTCACAATTAGCCTGCAGTCTTCTACGCTGAGTGACAGCCAAGCCTTTACTATGTAGGCCTAGTTTTCATGGTTAACTTAATTAATTATTAAAATCTGGCATTAGTAGGATCAATAATTTGCCCTCTTTTTACGATAAAGTGTACAATGAATTTTAAACATTGTAATTTTGAAGTATATGACTATATGCCTCAGTGCGACTCTCGAAGATTTAATAATCAACTTGTGTGACTCTTGAGTTCCATAATTTTAGCCACCCCAGCTCTAAAGTGTTAATTATGTCAAGAGGAGAAGCCCTCCCAACTTCCATATAGCGCTGGCTATACCAGGAGTTAGGTCTGCATAACACACTTAGAAGTGTGGGATTCCATACCCTTGAGCAACGTAGTTATACCAACAGAAACTGTTAGTGTAGACCAATCCTATGTCTTCCTTGCAGCTCTGGAAGGAGAATTTTGCAGATCTAGAAGGAGAATTTACCCAATATATAATTGTTTGGTGAATAACCACATCAAGCTGTGGAGAGTGGGGCAGAACTCCAAGAAAAAAAATGCAAGGAGGTTTATGTAATAGAATTGGAAATCAACATGACAAAGTAGGGCAATCGGCCGGGTATCTTAGGTGCCTATACACCAATGCAAGGAGCCTGGGAAATAAGCAAGAAGAATTGGCAATACTAGCGCAGACAAGGAACTATGATATTATAGGAATAACGGAGACGTGGTGGGATAGTCTGCACGACTGGAGCTCTGCCATGGATGGGTATAAACTGTTCAGGAAAGACAGGCAGGGAAGAAGAGGGGGAGGAGTAGCGTTATATGTAAAAGAGCTCTATGACTGCTCAGAGCTCCATTATGGAAGTGGAAGCGTGCCTGTAGAAAGTCTGTGGGTTACATTGAGAGGGGAAAGCAACAAGGGGGGTGTTGTGGTGGGTGTCTGCTATAGACCACCAGACCAGAAGCAGGAGGTGGATGAGGTGTTCTATGGACAACTAGCGGCAGCTTCTAGATCACAGGCCCTGGTACTGATGGGGGACTTCAATTACCCTGACATCTGCTGGGAGGCCAATACAGCAGTGCATGGGCAATCCAGGAAATTTATAGAGAGTGTTGGGGACAACTTTCTAGTACAAATGCTAGAAGAACCAACTAGGGACCTTGCACCGCTCGACCTGCTGCTCACAAACAGGGAAGAATTGATCAGAGATGTAGAGGTAAATGGCAAGCTAGGCAGTAGTGACCATGACATGGTTGAGTTCAGGATCCTAATTAAAAGAAGGAAGGAAAGAAGCAAAACAAAAACCCTGGACTTCAAAAAAGCAGATTTTGGCTCCCTCACGGAACTGATGGGCAGGATCCCTGGGGAAGCTAATCTGAAGGGGAAAGGACTCCAAGAGAGTTGGTTCTATTTTAAAGAAACCCTACTAAGGGCACAAGAAGTTGCCATTCCAATTAGGAGAAAGAACAAACATGTGAGGCAGCCAGAATGGCTTAGCAGAGAACTCTGCTCTGAGCTTAAACATAAAAAGGAAGCTTACAGGAAGTGGAAGCTTGGTCAGATGACCAAGGAGGCATATAAAGATATTGCTAGGGACTGCAGGGATAAAATCAGAAAGGCCAAAGGACAAATGGAGTTGCGGCTAGCGAGGGATGTAAAGGATAACAAGAAGCAGTTCTACAAGTATGTTAATAACAAGAAGAGGATCAGGGATGGTGTAGGCCCCTTGCTGGGGCAGGCATCCTTGTGACAGAGGATGAAGAAAAAGCTGAAGTGCTCAATGCATTTTTTGCTTCAGTTTTCACAGGCAGGGTCAACTCCCAGCCCACTACCATGGGTGTGGCAGATGGGAGAGAAGAAGACAGGCCCTTGGTGACAGAAGGTCAGGTTAGGGACTGCTTAAAGAAGCTGGATGTGCACAAGTCCATGGGGCCAGACAAACTGCATCCAAAAGTGCTAAGGGAATTGGCTGATGAGATAGCAGCACCACTGGCCATTATCTTTCAAAACTCATGGAGAACGGGGGAGGTGCCAGAGGACTGGAAAAAAGCAAATGTGGTGCCTATTTTCAAGAAAGGGAAAAAGGAGGATCCGGGGAATTATAGACCAGTCAGCCTCACCTCAATCCCTGGAAAAACTATGGAGCAGATTCTCAAAGAATCCATCCTCAAACACTTAGAGGAAAATAAAGTGATCAGGAACAGTCAGCATGGATTTGCCAAGGGTAAATCATGCCTGACCAGTCTCATCTCCCTCTATGATCAGATGACTGGTTTTCTGGATGCAGGAAGAACCGTTGATGTGATATACCTTGATTTTAGCAAGGCTTTTGATACAGTTTCCCACAGCATTCTCATTGACAAATTAAGGAAGTATGGGTTGGATAGGTGGACTATAATGTGGATAGAAAACTGGCTAGATCAACGGTTTCAGTGTGTAGGAATCAATGGTTCCATGTCTAGCTGGCAGCCAGTCATGAGTGGTGTGCCCCAGGGGTCGGTCCTGGGGCCGGTTCTGTTCAACATTTTCATCAATGATCTGGATGATGGAATAGACTGCATTCTCAGTAAGTTTGTGGATGACACCAAGCTGGGGGGACCAGTAGACACGTCGGAGGGCAAGGACAGGATTCAGGGAGACCTAGATAAATTGGAACGGTGGGTCAATAGAAATCTTATGAGCTTCAATAAGGACAAGTCTAAAATCCTGCATGTGGGACCAAAAAACCCCATGCACCGCTACAAGCTGGGAAACATTCAGCTAAGTAGCAGCAGTGTAGAAAAGGACCTGGGGGTCATGGTGGATGGGAAGCTAGATATGAGTCAGCAGTGTGCTCTTGCTGCCAACAAGGCCAATGGCATACTGGGCTGCATCAAAAGAAGCATTACCAGCAGATCAAGGGATGTGATCATTCCCCTCTATTCTGCACTGGTAAGGCCACATCTAGAATACTGTGTTCAGTTTTGGGCTCCCCACTACAAAAAAGACAGGGACATACTAGAGACAGTTCAGAGGAGGGCGACCAAAATGATTAAAGGGCTGGAGCACAAGCCCTATGAGGAAAGACTGAAAGCATTAGGCGTATTTAGTCTGCAGAAGAGAAGATTGAGGGGGGATTTGATAGCAACCTTCAACTACTTGAAGGGATGCTCTAAGGAAGATGGAGCTCGACTGTTCTCGGTAGTAACAGAGCACAGAACGAGGAGCAATGGTCTCAAGTTGCAGTTAGGGAGGTTGAGGCTGGATATTAGAAAAAACTTTTTTACTAGGAGAGTGGTGAAGCCTTGGAATGAGCTGCCAAGAGAGGTGGTGAAATCTCCATCTTTGGAGGTGTTTAAGACCCGGCTGGACAAAACCATGACTGGGATGGTTTAGTGGGAGTGGTCCTGCCTCTGGCAGGGGGTTGGACTAGATGACCTCATGAGGTCCCTTCCAATCCTATGATTCTATAATTCTATGATTCTATAAGCTTATCAAGACTGCCAAATATAACAGATAAATCCTGTATAAAGGTGGTCAGCATTTTCATGCAAGGTATTCCTGCTGAAACAGTAAAGTGTGGAGAATTAATTATTCTGGAGAACTTGTCAGTCAATATTCACTGTCAGTACCACAACAGCATAACGGCTCAAATCTATACATTCCTAGCTTCACAATCAAAGAACGCTTAAATGCTTAGACCTAAAATAGTGACACTGTTGGTACCCACCAGTCATAATGTTATGCTATCACCCGCTCAATATTTGTTGAGAATCACAAGAATTTAGCCCTGAGGAAGTGTGTACAAATTCCAGCTCTAGAAAAATCTCACCACTACTTCAAGTTGTTACTTTTATAGACGACTTATCCAAATTAACCTATGTCAACCTTTTCTTTAAAATGGAGAAGATGCCTCAATTAACAGTAAGGATCTTTACTCATGTTGAACAGACTCCAGCCTCTTCCTCAACCTGAAAGGCTGAGAGCACCCCTACAACAGGCCTCAACAACTGTGCCCCACATCTAGGCACTAGCCCCAGAATGGGGGTATGTAGGTGTACAGCATGTTAGGGTCCCCTACTGCTTAAAAACCACCACCACTGCAGAAACCATAGTCCACGGAGCAGATGCCCCGCCAATGCAAACACTTGCAGCAATCTGGGGTGAAGAAGCCCCCTGCCACTGAGAAAAAGCCTCCTGCTGTTGGTTCATGTGCTTGGTTTTTCTTTTTGTTTTTTGTGTGCTAAGGGGCTAGCATTCTGCCCTGTTATAGTACCATGGCACAGCTAGGCGGCAGGGTGCAATTCCCAGGTGCCATGGTGACCTGGTTCCTGGGTCTTCTAAAGCCCTGCCACATAACATGGGAACGTAAGCATAACAAACGTAAGAGGTGAACTAGCCTTAAAGAAATGACTGATCACTTCTAGTAAGCGACTTTGATTTGGGTTGGTATTTTATGTTTACTTTTGCAATGAGCACAAATATATTTTAAAAAAAACAACAACACAAAACAAAGCTCAAAGGCAACCTAGATATTTATCATGGAGCAGCTTCTCAAAGAATCCATCCTGAAACACTTGGAGGAAAATAGAATAATCAGGAACAGTCAGCATGGATTCACCAAGGGTAAATCATGCCTGACCAACCTCATCGCCTTCTATGATGAGATGACTGGATTTGTGGATGCGGGAAGAGCCGTTGATGTGATATACCTTGACTTTAGCAAGGCTTTTGATACGGTTTCCCACAGCATTCTCATTGGCAAATTAAGGAAGTATGGGTTAGATGCATGGACTGTAAGGTGGATAGAAAACTGGCTAGAACAACGGTTTCAGCGTGTAGGAATCAATGGCTCCATGTCAAGTTGGCAGGCAGTAACAAGTGGTGTGCCCCAGGGGTCGGTCCTGAGGCCAGTTCTGTTCAATGTTTTCATTAATGATCTGGATGATGGGATAGATTGCACACTTAGTAAGTTTGCAGATGATACCAAACTGGGGGGAACGGTAGACACCCTAGAGGGCAGGGACAGGATTCAGGGAGACCTAGACAAATTGGAGCAGTGGGCCAAGAGGAATCTCATGAGGTTCAACAAGGATAAGTGTAAAATCCTGCACTTGGGATGAAAAAAACCCATGTACTGCTACAGGCTGGGGAGTGATCAGCTAAATAGCAGCACTGGAGAAAAGGACCTGGGAGTCATGGTGGATGGGAAGCTGGATATGAGTCAGCAGTGTGCTCTTGCTGCCAAAAAGGCCAATGGCATACTGGGCTGCATCAGAAGAAGTGTTGCCAGCAGATCAAGGGATGTGATCATTCCCCTCTATTCTGCACTAGTGAGGCCACATCTGGAATATTGTGTCCAGTTTTGGGCTCCCCACTACAAAAAGGACATGGACAAATTAGAGAGAGTCCAGAGGAGGGCAACCAAAATGATCAAAGGGCTGGAGCACAAGCCCTATGAAGAAAGACTGAAGGAACTAGGCTTATTTAGCCTGCAGAAGAGAAGACTGAGGGGGGATTTGATAGCAACCTTCAACTACTTGAAGGGTTGCTCCAAGGAGGAGGGAGCTCGACTGTTCTCGGTACTAACAGAGAGCAGAACGAGAAGCAATGGTTTCAAGTTACAGCTGGGGCGGTCCAGGCTGGATATTAGGAAAAACTTCCTTACTAGGCGAGTGGTGAAGCACTGGAATAAGCTGCCTAGGGAGGTGGTGGAATCTCCATCTCTGGAGGTGTTCAAGTCCCAGCTGGACAAAACCCTGACTGGGATGATCTAATGGGAGTGGTCCTGCTTTTTTTGGCAGGGGGTTGGACTAGATGACCTCGTGGGGTCCCTTCCAACCCTATGATTCTATGATTTACAAATACTATTATTTGGAGGGGACTTTGCTGCAATCATGCAAGAATGCTGTTTTAATTGACTGCTATCATGTTCTTTATTTGGCTACATCTGCTACATGTGAACAAACAACAGTTACATATTTTGAAAAGAGCTTTTGTTGAGAATTTTTGTCAGATGGCAGTCCCAAAGACCAAAATCTCCAGTTATTTTCAGACCAGATGGGCAGCAGAAGTAGCTTCTCCCTCAACCAGTCCCAAAGAAAAAAGGACAGAGGAAAAAGATGCCCTGCATGCCCATTAATCCTTCATTTATCTGAGAAGCTGGCAACCACAACGAAGTCAAAGGCTTTATATCCCAGAATAAATCCTCTTGTCCATTCAATCTCCTCTCAAAAATTTTTCACATGTAGTTTACTGATCACGACTTTAAAAGTTAGCACTTGTCAAGAAACACCACAGCAATGACTGAAAAACTAGTTACCTCCTATTTTAAATAAAAAGTAAAGTGCAATATCCTAAATAGCACTGCATGGTAAGTGTTGGCAAACACTATCTTTTACTAGTTATCACTATATCAGGGTTCAGCAGAGCCCATGCTACTATATTAATGCCCAAACATATATTTACTATAATAACTTTTTTCTCCTTGAAATCCACTGATAAGCATTTCTAGTTAGGCACAAATCACAGCTTTTGTGGTGGTTTAGTGGAAAAAACAGTCAACTTGATTTGACTTTTAAAAGATTGGCAGCATCCAACACAAGCTACAGAATCCAAAAGCATTACTTCTTGTTTTGTCTGTTTTTTATGTTAACATTATATTACTATACTTGTAGTAAACAGCCTGATGTAAAAGTTCCATCTGTAAGCAATTTTCAGCTTAAACAGGAGGCAACTGGCATTTCACAATACACTTGCGAAAACAATATAACATCTTAAGGTCAATTAGGGTCACCTAGGCATAACATCAGCTGATCAAACCCAAAACTCAAGGAATTAGTCTGTGGCAATTCCCTATCAAACAGCCAACACTGTTTAGAAAGTGGTGATATTTTTCTGGGTGAAATATAACCATGAGTTCATGGGGGGGGGGGGGGAGAAGTGACCAATGTCTGATAGACTAGACAGAGAAAGAGAGAGAGGGGTCGGCTTTTTTCCTCACAAAACAGTGCTGGTATACACGCTGCAGTCACCCACTCGCACTAACAAAACTGCCTTGTTTTGTCGACTAAATAAAACCACATTGACGAGATGCACAGAGCATTTTTTACTCAACTTGAGTCAAAAGAAGCATCAGTGTAGATACTGATGTTTGGTTATGTCACAGCAAATGGCCTCCAGAAACGTTCCACAATGGTCACCTGACCCCTCTGGACATCAGTTTGAATTGTTTTAGGCACACATGCCATTTAAATGTCAAAGATCAAAGAAGAATCTTTAGACAGAAGTTAAAAATCTAGTATAATATTACAAGCAGGGCTTCAGAAATCCTTTTTAAAAAATCAGCTTTAAGGTCACAATGTTCCAAAAGATTGAGTAAACTTGTCCCCCACCTAGAATTCTAGATGGCTCCTAAAATGAAGGAGTTGATCTAATGTTCAAACAGCAGCCACTCTTAGTTACTGTTTTCCCTAGTAATCTTACTTTACAAGTTACTATAGGCTCTCTCTCATATTGCATAGCTGTATGAAAATGAAAGCTAAGTCTGTCTGTTAGCACTCAGTGAAAGACTCAACAGCTCTGAAATCTTGCTCTTGTAGTATTAATGACAAAGTAAATTTGGGTATTATTAAACAAAAAATACAAAGGGTAGCAAATACAACTATGCTGGCATCAGCATAGTCAACTACATCAGTCGTACAGCCAAATAAGTTTTATTTCAATGCACCATACATCTCTAAAAAGAAACAGTACTGTATAATTATTCTGCATAGGGCTTCTCCTACAAATTTCATCTTAGCCATTATTTGGGACTGAACCAGGGACTTCAAAGATGAAAGCAATGAAATTCCTACAATTTGAATTAAAGAGCCAACATCTTGAGCAGTAAGAGACTCGTGCCCATCAACTGATGGCTGCGGAGAGGGATATGTAACACACTGAGCAACAGGTTACTGAGAGAGAGGCAATTTCTCTTAACTGTTACTATTTCAATTCTACACAGTTTTTTAGAAGACCAAACAGTAGTTTCAGATAACTACACAATACCTAGCTCTCTCTTCCCCCACGCCGGCCAAACTGTTCTTTACAATTATATTTCCTTGCTTTAAAATATTTGTCTACCCCATGGTTATGCGCAAAAAAAAAAATTATAAACTGACAATCCGCAAATTGTTCTAAAATGCATAAATAAAATAAACAGAGAAAAATGATCCACCTCCCTTCATTCCAGAAGGTACCTGTAATAATGATAGGTAAAGCAAAGAGGTACAATTTTTAAACAGAAGGTGCCACTTCAAGTAATAAATAATAGTAGAGGAAAAAGAAACAAAGTATTAGCAAAAGAGGACAGATTTTTAACCAAGTTGAAAGGTGATAAAGAGTCAATGATGCAGATACTCACCGTAAAGGTAGCCTAGGTGGCACGAGCTACAAAGCACAAGGCTTTTGGACTCAGCAGGTAGACCTCATCAAGGGATACAGAGGCAGAGAAAGTACGGCTATAAAAGTTCTGTGAATTAAGGATATTTAAGAAAAGTACAATAGTTTATGACAGCATTGCACAAGAAGCAGTAAGTATAGTAAAAGTTCAGTGTTGAAGACAGGCTTCTGACAAAAGCAAAATCTGTTTGTTACAAATGTACTATGGAAATACCACTCATAATGAAAATGATGCACAACATATTTTTCTTTCCCTTGGAGGATCTGGAAGTGCTCTGCTGCTAGTGTCTGGGCCTCTCCACAGAAACAGCAGCAGTGGTGGAGCTTAGGTGAACAACTTTTTGAAAACATGGCCTAAGTGGACAAAGACAGACATCACTGGCAGCAACACTGATGATGTCAGGATCGTTTTTGAGAAGATACAATTCAGGTTGAGATTTTCAACGCTGCACTGGGGAATCTGGACACCCAAGTCACAATAACTGTAATGGATAGGCAACTCAAACTTTTAGCCTCAATGTCTGATTTGTGAATTGATGCAATCCCTCCAAACCATATCAATGGCCTTACAAGTCAAAGTATTCACACATTTTTTCTTTCTTCTCATTGCTATTACCTTGCGCACAGTGGCTTCACAACTGCTCATTTCAACCACAGGAAGAGGAATCACTTAGCTCTTTCTTTAAAGAATATAGTGTGTTTGAATCTAGATTTCTCATAAGTTCATTACAGAAAGAGATCAATTCACAGAGTTACCCTACCTAATAGTTATGACAACCTGTAAATCATCACTGTGAACTGGAATAACCGGCAGTTCTCCAGAACGAAAATTATGGTTCCCACCAAATACAGTTTCTTACTCTTTTTTTTTTTTAGGACAACTTTGGAGGAGGAGACAATATACAGTTAATAGTGAAATATCCCTATAAGGAATAACTGTTGAAGCATTAGGTGAATCTATGAAAATAAAACAATTAATGTCTAGATGTTAATTGAATTTTGACAAGACAGCTCTTAGTTTAGTACAGTCAGAGTGTCTGGATAAATACAATGCATCAAAACTGACAAGGGCCAGCAGATTAAAAGCCTATTTATTGTCAGACCCTGATCCTGCAATCAGATTGCCCCTTATTGACTTGAGAGGGACACTGAACAGGCTTAACTGATTGGTGGGCTATTATTTGCTCAGGTGATGCAGTTCCAAATCAAATAGCAGAACACAACATTACCTGTGCAGAATATAACAACAGTTTCATGTTGGAGTCCCCATGAGCTAAGTTCAGCTGATGAGCACCCGTTTCTCCCCAGTTTCAGGTTACAGGGAGCCAGAGCAACAATTCTTTTGAGCTAGCAATATAACAGAACATCATCATCATCACCAGGTCGATGCTACCACATTACAAACAAGCCTGGGAGGCCAAACTGTACCAATTACTGATCTCAGTTCAGCATATTCAAGGAAAGTTTAATATTTACCTAATCCTTCCAGGAGCTATAGAAATTGCTGTAAGTGTCCATCAATATTAAAAAGGAAATAAGAACCCTAAAGACATGTTCCTCTTAAAAAATATATTGTCGGCAAAAAAAAAAAAAAAAAATTACATTAGAGTAATATTATGCTTGAGATTTTAAGCACACAGAAGTCAGGCAACTAAGTTAAATTTTAGCAGTCTTAATTCCAGTATAGATTCACCAAAGTGGTTTGTGTTTAACCTGGTGTTGAATCAGATAACTGTATAGTTTTGACTTGCTGCTATAAATCCACTTGAAGTATGCCTTTGTGTCATTATTTGCAGTGCTTTCTAAGTACAACTGTTTGTCACTATGATCTTAGGAAATTTGAATTAAAAAGGGGGTGGGGCAATTCTCACAATTTAAGAGACTAGAACTGTCCCACCCCCACATTCATTCTTGCTTGTCTCTCTTAGAACAGGGGTGTCAAACTAATTTGCTATAGCATGCCAGATTTGACTTAAATATACTCCAAGTGGGCCATCCATACCATAAATCAAAATACCATAGCACTCTCATAGCACCGCAGAGTGCTGTGTATGTTACACTGCACTCTGAGATACTCTGTCTCTCTCTCTGACTGGGGGAGGGTGTGATCCAATGCAGCAGTCTTGCATACCCAGTGTGTGATGTCACGAGACCTGATACTTCCACAGGATTACAGAGTGCTGGGTATGCAAGACCCTTCTCGCTCTTGCTCTCTGTTAGGGAGAGTGTGTGCAGTCACAGACCGCATGGAAGAGGTTTGCAGGCCGAATGCATGTTTGACATCCCTGCCTTAGAAGGTTTTGATTTCATTGATAAAGTATTTGCAACCTCCCAGGAGCAGAAAATATGGATTCCTACAGATAAATTCTTGATAATAGTTTTGTAAAAATTCTGATTCAGAAGGATATTTTTCAAAAGCACAAAGAAGAGATAAGACAACCACCACTGAAAGTCAAGTCAACCAAAGCCAGATGCATAACTCCACTCTGTGCCTCTGAAAATCATCCCCTTTTAACTATTTTTAGATGTTAGAGCATTACCCTACCACTACAGCTAAGAAGAAACGTCTTCTGGACATTAGAAAATGTATCAAATCCATTAACAGATTTCTATAACTGTGCTAGATTCCATCTATGTGAAAAACAATTAGGAGTGGTAACACACTTACCATGCATAAGAACTACGAGTTTGTCTATTCTGCAACAGGGAAGCAAGTGTAGACATATCTGAGCTAGCTCTGATGTAGCTAGAGCAAAGTTAGCTCATGTAACATCATCAGCAAAGATGAGGCAGCACAGGCAGCAGCCACATGAATACGTACTTTGAGTGGACTGGGCTAGCCTGCACAGCCACCTCTGCTGCCATTATCTTCACTGCTGTCATTACTTGATTTAGCTTTGACTTGTATGTTTACAAATGCTATGGTTGTATCTCCTGGTTGCAGTGTAGACACACCATAAGGGCCATAACCTGTTCTCACTGGAGTCCACAGTATAACAGGATGTGGCCTTAGATATTTAAATATAATTAGAGATATGACACACAATTTTAATTTCAAGCGGGATGTTGATAAAATGGAGTGTGTTCAGAGAACAGCTACAAGAGCAATCAAAGGATCAGACAAAGGATTAAATTCCTTGATAGACTCAATCAGCTTAATCTATTTAGCTTACTAAAAGAGAAGGCTAAGGGGTGACTTGATTACAGGCTGTTAAGTATCTATGGCAGGAACAAATATTTAATAATGGGTCTTTCAATCTAGCAGAGAAAGGTATAACACAATACAAATGGCTAGAAGTTGAAGCTAGACAACTTCAGACTGAAAAGAAGGCATAAATTTTTTAACAATCAGAGTTTTTAACTATTGGAACAATTTATCCGGGATTGTGGTGGAACGTCCATCATTCGCAATTTTTTTTTTTTAATTAAAACTGGATGTGTTTCTAAAAGCCATGCTCTAGGAATTATTTTGGAGAAGTTTTGCCTGTATCATACAGCAGGTCAGAATAGATGATGACAAAATTGTCAAGTATTTTGTCACCTTTTATAATTATAAAGGACACAATGTACTCCAATTCAAGTTATACGATGCATCTCTCTGATAAAAATAGTCTGTTGACTATTGAGATCTGTTTATATAAGATATGAAATTAAACAGTTTAGGAGAATGCAAACATCAATTTAAAAAAACTGTGTTTAACCAATAACAGAAACACCACATTCATGGCTTCAGGTATTTTCCTAAACAAGATGCAGTGCAAAAACATCTGAACGGTTATTCCTGCATTTCACCCCCAAGGTGACACAGAAGAGAAATTTCTATACTCTTTTCTTTCTGTGAACCAGTTTAAACAAAACCAAAACCAAAACAGATAACGTATTAGTAGCTACATTTCATGTACAAAAAATCATAGAAGGTCTACAGTTTGCTAACTTTTAGTCTGTCATAGCTATTGAAGCTTTTTCAGTAAGCGTTCCATCAATAATTTACATTTAGATCCAAAGCGACAGCTGTTAGTCTAGTTCAGTAAAGCAAACAAACAAACAAGGAGTCCTGTGGCACTTAAAGACTAACAAATATATTTATTGTATGAGCTTTCATGGAACAAAATCCCACTTCATCAGATACTTTGAAGCGTCAGGAGAGGGGGGTCAAAAGTCTCTCACTCATACACACACACACACACACTCTCTCTCTCACTTTTGCCTAGGACCTCAGAATCCCTAAGACCTCCCCCGAAACTGGCATCAGGATGTTCAGGATTGAAATCAGACCTAGGTTTCTAACCATCAGAAGAGTGAAGTTCTGGAATAGCCTTCCGGTGGGACCTATCGGGAGCAGAAAACCTAGCTGGCTTCAAAACTGAGCTTGATAAATTTGTGGAGGGGTATAACGATGGGACAACCTAGTTTGGCAATGGACTGATCATTGACTGCTAGCAGTGGATATGCCAATAGCCAGACATTTGATGGGGTGGGTTCTGTGTTATTACAGAGAACTCTTTCTTGGGTATCGGCTAGTGAGTCTTGCCCACATGCAACATATTTGGGGTCAGGAAAGAATCTTCCCCCAGGGCAGATGGAGAAAGGCTGTGGGGGAAAGGTTTCACCTTCTGTAGCATGGCCACAGCTTACCGGCTAGTAGATTTTCTGTAAAGTCATTAAAGTCCTCAAATCATTGTTTAAAAACTCCAACACAGGTTAGAGCAGGAGTCTCAAACTCAAATTGCCATGAGGGCTGCATGAGGATTAGTATGTTAGCCCAAGGGCTGCATCACTGAAATCTTTCCATACCATGATATTGCAAATATTGGTAATGATCATGTGATTGCAGGCAGCAGAGAATAGCTTTAGGAGCTGCATTTGGCCTGCAGGCCACATGTTTGAGACCCCTGGGTTAGAGGTTTATTACAGAGTGGGCAGGTGAGGTTCTGTAGCCTTCATTGTGGAAGTCAGACTAGATTATCATATCGGTCCCATCTGACCTTGGAGCCTTTGAGTCTGAGTTTACCATAATATTATCCCTTAATTGTCTACAGCCATTAAAATAAATACATTTAAAAAATACAAGCAAACAAATAACCCTAGAGCTTTCTTCTTCTTCATCTCTCCCTCCTTATTCTATCTCCTTACCATTCCAAACCTCTCTACCCTGTGATTTCAAGATTCTCCTCCTGTTTTGTGCCACTGTATTGTCTCTGTAATTCAAATAGATGATCCCTCGAGGGAGGGACCTTATTTTTCTGTCTGAAAGGTACCATGACACTTTACAAATATTTCATATTGTATTCTCTAAAACATAATCCCCTCCCCCTTTTAGAAAGGGTATGGACAATAGTGGTGATGGTGACATAAGTGATGAACATTTGCTGTGTCTTTTGCTGTGCCATGTAACTGCTCTGGCATAGGGTCCTATTGGTGTCTTGCTGTATCTCTCACTACTTCCCCCAATGGTTTTAACATGCTTCTACCCTAAACAAAGCCATTAACAAGAAAAGAATTTGCATCTTTTTTAGCTTCTGCATAACCTTCAAATAGCCTAAAGAACTGATCTTTCCATCATCTCTTCTCTTCCACATTTGTATTTGAAATATAGGATAGAATCCCTTCCAGCCCTACATTTCTATGATGCTATATACACCTTCAGTTTTGTCTCCTTCTTCAGTCAATACTACCTGTCAGCTGCATAAGAAAAGAAAAATTAGTAAGCATTAAAGAATAGCTAATACTTTTTGAATAGAACAGCATTATCCTCAGAAATTGATATGTCTTTGTATTGTTTTCCATATATTCTTCCTTGTATCTTCATTTCCCTACCCCACCACCACCCCCATCAAGCAGGTAGGTATCATTTGACTAACTAGAAACTAATGCTTCCAAAAGGATAACCAAAAGGATCAAGTTGAGCCCTGAGTGTCCAAGAGGCAGCTTTCTCTGCAAATCAGGTGTGAAGTTGCTCTTTGTGTCATCAGTTTGCATATCTCTTTCCCAAATACAGAAGAGGGGTGGGGGAAAAATGGGAGAAAGCTTTGCTCCTATGTATATGATATAAATCAATAAAACCTGACAACCCATAAATCATGTACTGACTAAGTCAAAATCTGGTTTCTCCATGATCTTGTTTTGAGAGCACATGAATGATAGCTGAACCACTCCAACCAACACATGAATGAGTGCTCCGTCCTTTAGAAAGCTGGGAAGAATGGATCGCTACTGTAACACGTGGTCATGTGCCATGAAAGTGGTAACTAATCAGTCAAACTTAAGATAGTGCATTCTTTTCCATGGGACTGGGAGAGTCCTTTATCCTCTATTCCTTGTTACCTTGGACAGTATGGTCCTGTTCCTGCTTCACCTATTGCTAGCTATCTGCTACTTCACATGCTAACTAACGTGCTCAAAGTCTATCCATTTTCCTAGCATAGAGATGTCCACAATGAAAACACATCACATGAGGTTTCTTCTTCATTGTCAGACTCCCATTCAAAGCATTTCAGATATAAACATTACATAAATCCTTCAAAGCACTTCAACATATCAACATTTATACTGTGCAATAGAGTCATATCATAAAGGATTGTGAAGCTGCAACCACTGTGCACATTGGCCCCTGGATATTAGACACACAAGCTAGGTGAGGTAGCATCTTTCATTGGACCAACCTCTATGGGTGAGACCCACAAGCTTTTGAGTGCACACAGAGCTTTGTCAGGTCCTGAAGCTTGTCCCACTCACCAACAGAATTTAGCCCAGTAAAAGATACTGCCTCACCCACAATGTCTCTAACACATCAAGAGATGGTTGAAGTGAAATATTTTAGAAGACAATGGATCCATAATCGTTTTTAGGATTCAAAATCAAAGCTGTAGGGGTTGACACAACATGGAAGTGAACTCTGACTTCAGGAGATGTGGTTTCAGATCCAAATATGATAGGAAACCCAAACGTGTGCGAACCTGGCTGTTATAACCCAGGGTACTACAATCCTGAAAAGAGCACGACACTGCAAGATGCTAAGGACATCTTGAAAGGTGCCCAGCATCCTCCGTTCCTACTGAAGTCAACAATTTGGTGTGATATGCACTTTGCAAGATCAAGTTATTTGTCCCCCAAGTGAATTCTGACCCATGAACAACAAAAGATATCCCACAACATCAAATATTTTATCAGCAGAAGTTTGAGTCCAGATTTTAGAAGTTCTCTCTCAGCACCCACAACTGAGGCCTAATTTTCAGAAGATTCCAACTCTCATTAAAGGCTGAAGCGAACAGATTTCCAAGATTGCTCAGCATCCAGTAGCTTACTCTGATACCTTTCTACTTCATTTCAGTGCCTAAAGAGGATGTATCAGATGCCAGGCACTTTTGAAAATGTGGTTCCTAATGTTTAGACAGACTGATATGACAACATGCAACAAGAAGAACTATATGCTTAAAGATATGGGTTACATTGATTTTGTTAAATATGGAACGTCTCAGTTGATTAGGCCCTCTTATCAGAGGTCGGCTGAAATATTCACTGTCTGCATTGGTTGTGTTCCAGCTCAGGACTCAGCAAGACTTGTAAGCTGAAGAAAAGAAAGGAGACTTGGACTAGCTGGAGAAGGAGGCAGACCAGGACGTCAAGAAGGGAAACCAAAGCCAACAGACTGGAGTGTCTGCAACACGTAAGGGACTGGAGAAGAGGCAGACTGGATTAAGAGTTGGGGTTGTAGGACTGGGACTGCACAAGAGAGATGAGGAGGCTGATAGGAAGCCTTGAGCCGAAGACTAGTTCTGGTTGCACAATGAGACTGAGATGAGAAGTGTGAGGAAGGGAGATGGACTAGCTAGATGAGGTGAATGGCACAGGGAGCTAGAGGTGGGGAAGATGCAGAAGAATGGACTGGGTTTTTAATATAATTGAGAAAAAAAGTCTATACCCTTGAGAACACACCAATCTGGAGCCTAAAATAGAAACCATGATTCCCAAGTCTCACCATTCTTCTGGTTTCAGCAAATATCTGTGAAACCCTCTTGCAAGAGTTTGTTTTATCCCCACCACCCCCAGTGTTCAGCCATTTAGAGGATGTCAACCTACCAGTGCTATCAATTACTAACAGACTTACTCCATTCAAGTGGCAGAGGTCTGTGTGGTGGATCAAAAGGTTCCAAACCAGCTGATGACCGAAGCAGGTGTTAATATGATGATGAGATATGCTACAACTTCAGTTTTGTTTAAAAAAAAAACAAAAAAAAAACTAGGAAACAGCACACATAAAAGTTACAGTAGAAGAACATTCAATTGTGAAGTCAAGCACTCAGACATTAGGAAATGCCAGAATTAATATGTCCTGTGCAATCCTGTTACATTTCCCTTGTATTTATTTATGTGTTGTCATAAAATCTAACTATATGATCGAGTGGGGGGGGGGGGTGCACAGGATTCATAACACTCACTCCGGATACAGAATGTATCTGCTCTAGAGATGAATTAAGTTTGTACAGTGACAGATGCTGTTGACTGCTTCATTTGTTTCAGAAGTTGAAGTTGTTTAGCACATGATGCAGAAGAACGAAGTAATGGAAAGGATGGTCTCCTGCTTTGGAGAACTGGATTCTTAAATATTTTGCACCGGAACGCTTTAGCCACATTGCAAGTGAGCGGGAAGAACCGAAGGATCATTACACCTTCAAAATTCACACTAAGAACTAGTACAAAAAGGAAAGAACTTCACAATAAAGTTGATTTTTCTTCTTTTTCCAACACTAAAAAGTTAAACCACTAATTATTATCATCTTCATACGTATTTTGAAGCTGCAAGACCAGCTTTTGGTTTCTCACCAAAATAAAAATTCTATTCAGATTAATCTTCAGAGCCTGAAGAGGAAAAATACTAATGACAAAATGAAATACCCAGCGATTCGAATCTGTTTTATAAGGTGCCTTTTTGGCACTAGATGTAGCTAGCAACCAGACTTATCTTACACGGTCCGGACAGTTTCATGCAACGAGACAGATAGGAGCATCCAGTATGAGCCCAGATCTGGCCTACTTTAGTGATTTACATCAGGAATTACATGTGCCATTATGTACTTTTGGTTTCATGAACATGTTTTATTTGAAATTCTCATTTACAATAGTTCATATGGCTACAGGAAAAAAGTTCTCCTTGGTTTACTCCTTGATTAGATGTCATTAACAAGGCTTAATTAGTAACATCTTTTCATTATTGTGAAGCAGTGTACTGCTGTCCTTGGTGGATAAAGAAGTTCTTTAATTTCATGGTTGTAGAAATAGAGCACAGCGGTCTATATTTAGATTATTTATGAGGAAAAATTGTCAAGAAGTACCTAAGGTCTAGTTTACACTAACAACAGAGGTCAATGTAACGTGAAAAGCATGTGTTTCTGCTGGCATATCAGTTATGCTGACCTAAACTGTGGTAAAATTCAACTTACAAAAACCACCCTTCCAAGGAGCATATGGCTGAAGTCAAGTTCTCTGGGTCAAATTAGCACTAGTGTAGATAAAGTGTAACCTCATTTAACATCATTGGCCTTCAGGAGCTATGTCATAATTTTCTGTTTCAACTACTCTGTACATTTGCACTCCGCTGCACCATGGCCATAGAAGTAGCTCCTCTTCTCAAGCCCCAGGAAATTCTCAATTCCCATTTCCTGTTTGGTCACTGTGGAGAGAGCTTGGTAGCTGAAGAGCTCATGGTGAATACATGCCCCAAATATGCTCCAGCATGGAGTCGATCTGAGGTCTTCCTTCTCATCAGCCCCTGAAGTGAGGAGTCTGTTCTTGCTCAGCTCCAAGCCAGAAAAAGAAGTTATGATATCTAGAAGAGGATCTCACTGACTGACCTGCTGGGGAAGGCACATCTGGCGAGTGTGTTTATCAAGTCACAGTGCTGTGGTTATGTCCCTAGTCTTGCTAATTTTTGAAAAGAAAGGAGTTTGGTAGAAATGGCATTTCTAGGTGTTGGCAAACTTAGCAGATGGCTGTTCTAAGAACAGACTGTTTATCTGCACAGGAATCCTATGAGAATCCTCCATGGATGCTTTAATAAAGGTACTCTGCAATCCTTTGCAGAAGTTTTATGGGGTGGGCAGTCTTATTTCTTCTACCACAGCAGGAAATTTCACCATGCCACGCTGCTAATAAAGGAGGAGGCATCATCATAGAACACAGTGTAAGAGCGTAAGGACCATGGCTACACCCTGACACTTGCAGCAAATCTTCCTTTTCCATCTGCATTAGCCTCAGGAAACAAATATCACATAGGGTCACCTAGAGAGACTGGCATAATTTTATAGTAACTGATCAATGCCATCTTCTTACCCTACCCTGGATGCTGTCCCTTGGACACAAGACATCACGGCGTTGTTAGAATGAGCATTAAGGGTCCCTTTACGGGTTGCTCTATGTTTTCTATAGCTACAATTTATGCAAAAGCCTCCTGTTATTCCTTTTGCCCATCTCTCCTACAGTACACTTTGGGATGATAAGTGGAATTCCAAAGCTCCCTTCCCTTGGTAACCATGTATTTGGGAGCTGACTGCTGGAAATCAGTGTAATGGTTAGAAGGGCCCCTTGCTTAGCATGTCTAATATGGCAGCATGACCCCTGCAGTACACGCAGACTGGAATGTGAGTCTGGCCTCATCTTTTGAATAGTCAAGGGATGCTCTTGTAACAACATAGCATTTTTTTTCTACTACATGGAATCATCTAACAATGAGAACTGTGTGCTTTGCCTCTCTTACTGTTGACTCTCAGACGCTCAGCCAGCAAACTACCACAGAGCGCCTCTTCCAGATTAGGAAGAGGGGGGGAAAAAAAAAAAAAGCAGCTATGACCTGTTCAGCAAACTGATGAATGCCTCTGTGACAGCTGATATGTAGCTCAGACTAGGAGGGTGTTCTTGACTGAGAAAATGAACACGGACATGGAGGACAGATCAGCACGGGAGCAAGAGGGCGCAACACAACAGGAAATGATGTGCATTACAAGGGATTAATCAATCCAACATGAAGCACCTGGTAGAGCTCCAGGAAAGCAGCAGCAAAACAGATTCCTTCTGCAGACCCTCCAAAATGCTCAGCAAACTGTATTACTGACTCCCCACCCACAAGTGTTCCATTTAGAGACTGAGCAGAGTGCAGTACATACTGCACTTCATTCCAGTAGAAGGCGAGAAGAATGAGGTGACGGTCCCTTTAAGAATTGCACTGTAGCATTCCTTTTGGCTTGTTTCCTCCCCACTGAAGCAGGTGACAAATAAAACGTAACCAGTTCTCTAAACAAAAACAAACAAAAAAACTATCTTCATTCACTCAGCCTAGGTGCTGTCAATATGGAAAAAAGGGGAGGAGAAGGATGGGAAATAAGCACACAGCACTGACAGGCATATATGTTACTGCTGTTCATAGAAAGAACAGGTTTTCAATGCTTCCCTGATACCCAATGCTCCACGGTTCTCTCTAACCAAAGCACTGGCATCAAAACTTGCAGCCAGCCTATCAGCCTCCATGACCCAACCCTGAAGGAACTTCTAACCACATGCTCCACACAACTTAATAGAGCACACACTAGGCATAAACAACTGCTGGTATGTTTTTTTTCCACTGAAGTCAAGTCTAGTGAGTAGACCTTTCCATCTGACTTTCAAATACCCAAATGTACATTCCACCACCATTCAGCACTTGCTGAGCCTATTATTAAATATTTTTTATCATTGTCAAGGTACCTGATGTAGTGCTTCATTAGACAGGTGAGCAAGGGGTAGACAGGATCCCCCAGGATCACTATTGACACTTCAATATCCCCAATGTTTATTTTTTGGTCAAGGAAGAAAGTGTCTGCCCACATCTTTTTGAACAGACTTGAGTTCCCAAGATGTGCACATCACGCACCTTCCCAGACCACAGCATGCTGATGTCAGTGAAATGTCCTCTGTGACCAACAAGGACCTTCAGGACTACTGAGAAGAATCCCTTCTGGTTTATGTACTCTGTGGCAAGGTGGTCTAGAGCTAAGATAGGGATATGCATCTCATCTATGGCCCCTGCATAGTTTGGGAACCCCATTGAAGCAAACTCATACATCAGGGACATCGCTGGCACTGCGCAAATGGGGCACGGGCCTTGAGTGTGTGCTGAGTACCCCAAGCTACAGTCCAGCACACACAAGTACAGACAGCATGCCAGCACACCTGGGAGAAGCTCAACTGGGGCTGTTGGGGCCAGTTCTTTTAAGTCTCCCACTCTGCAGCATAGCCTCATGTGTGTTATACGGCAGGAAAACAGGGGCTGGAAGTTTACAACCAGTATGGCCCCAGCTCAGGCCCAGGCAGCAGCTAGGTAAGTGTATCTGCAGGACTAAGGGGAGCCATGGGTAGGCCTTGACAGAGGCTCTCCGGGGACCAGGGGGCAGCTGCAGCCAAGCTGGGGCTTGCCAGGGGGTGGGGCAGCTACCAGTGACACCCTGGATAAGCCAGCCGCCTCCCCCGACCCGAGCAGTGCTGGTGGTTCATATAAAAGAAAAAAAGGAAGCTCAAAACTTTTATACAGTTAACCTGCTATATACCTGACTTGCAAACCTTGTGCTAAGATTTGGCTCTGTATCCAACCAGAAAAAAGAGTGAAGCAGAGCAAAAGAACCCAGAGTATTACAGATCTAGAACTCCCTCTGCACCCCTTTTTTATTTTGGCACTGCAACGCCCCTGCCGTCCATTACATCCTGTACATTTCCCAAAGTGACCACCCTTTGTAGCAGAAATCTATTAATGACCTTACACACTCGCATCACAGAAGTTCCCACAGTGGATTTACCAATTCTGAATTGATTTCAAACTGACTAGTAGCAGAGCAGTGCAGCATTACTAGCTTCCACAGATTAATGGCCACCTGCTTCCCTGCTGTTAAAGGTGGTCTCAAGCGAGCATTCATATGCTTCAGTGCCAGGGACAGCTCTGCACGAAGTTCAAGGAAAGTGGCCTTCCACATACAAAAAGTTCTGTAGCCACTGTTCATCATCCCATATGTTTATCATAATGTGGTCCCAGCAGTCCATGCCTGATCCCAGGACCAGAACCAGTGCTCCACTGACTGAAAATGATGTGTGACAGACTGCAGCAAGCAGGAATTGTTTTGCTCTGTGGCCTGTAGCAGGGCAGCCTCAGGAACATCGCAATTGTTCCATGAGGCAGCTTCTGTCCCACCCTTGAAAATACTGCAGGATGAAGTGTGAGGTGTTTGTAACACTCACAATGATAGTGCAGAGCTGAGGAGGCTTCATGCCTCTCTGTGAAAGCACAAGGGAAAAAAAAAAGTGTCAAAACTGTTTCCTGTTTGTTTGTGACACGAAATTCAGGGGAGGGAGCACAGTGCACTATGGGAAGATGACAATCTTCTCACAAGCTTGTGTGTCTAGTTGCACTGTGGGATAGCTAACCATGGTGCATTGCTTTGCTCTGCAGACCCAAATGTGACTAGAGCCCAACACAGGGAGCATGGAACAATCACACTCCTGCAACTTCCAGAATTCAGCAAATGAAAATCAAATTAAAATACATTGACTTCAACCCACAGTCTAGACATGGCCTCAGTGAGTTAGACACTTTGAAGTCAAAGTCTCACTCCAATTCAAGGTGACAGATTCTTGTCACTTAGCTGCTTTTGACAATTTCCCCTTCATTACTATCTGAAAGGATGGCTAAATACCATACTCTTGAAAGCATACTAGATCTTCCATCAGGATTCAAGATACTTATGACGTACTTCTTTCAAAGAAGCATAAATATATACCACAGTCAAACTCAGAGAATGGATCAAGGGATAAGGGAAGCCATATATTTTTAATGAACGTGTTTATCTTGCTTATAAAGTGTAATTAATACAACAAATATATGAACCCTGGATTCTAGGAGTTCAGGTGTCTACCTACATTTTCATACAGACCTTTCAATACTGTATCACTTTTGTATTTCAACCAAATACCAGAAGTCTCTCTTCTTACCCCCATAATCTATCTGAAAAGAAGAAAAAAGTTTAAGAGCATCTGTGCCTTTCACATAGACAGTAGACTGAAAGAAATGCCATGTGTAGAGCAGTCTAATTGTACAGTTGGGGTGTACTTAAAAAGCATATATAAAATATAAATCAGTACATGAAGTACTA
Source organism: Podocnemis expansa (assembly GCA_007922195.1). Taxonomy (NCBI): domain Eukaryota; kingdom Metazoa; phylum Chordata; order Testudines; family Podocnemididae; genus Podocnemis; species Podocnemis expansa. The sequence continues at coordinate 25,621,500 of ML681989.1, read as the reverse complement.
ATTATGATGCATCCATGACTGAAATATTTGTTTCTCTTCTCTTGTTGCTCTTCAAAAGGTAAGTTTAAAAAAAAAAAAAGTGTAACTAGCTGTTGAATGAAAGAAATACAATGTTAATCTGTTATACATATATGGAGTGGGTTACTATCATCAGTGTATTTATCCTCCAAACACCGCTGAAATGGGAATAAGATCCCACTACCCTATTTTATCATGAGGGACCTATGGCACAGAGACACTAAGTGACTTGCCAAGGTTTCACAGAAAGTCTTCTCAGAGCAGGGAACTGAGAGCCTGGGAGCTGGGAGACTTGGGTAATACACTAACCACTGGACCATGCTTCCTCTTCTACAGTAATGTAAATCCAAGGCAAATTCACACACACACTAACAGACACCCCCACACTCTACAGCAGTAGTTCTCACCCACTGTGTCAGGACATTACCGTGCTCCCACACATGGGTAAGTGTGTCGGGGACAGCCAGGGACATGGCTGGATTTGGCCATGGCTGGGAGTGGGCTGGTGTGTCCTGTAGGGTAACAATATGCCACCAAGCATGTCACAACCTGCAAAACGTTGAGAACCACTGTTCTACAGCGTCAACTTAGATTCTCTTTACACACAGTATACTTCACAGCAGGAAAAACAACAAAAGGAAATTTGTCATCTCCAATTAGCTGCCCTCACCTTTGACTCACTACATCAAAAGACAAGATCTTTTTTTGGATCATGAGCTCCTTCCAGTTTCAAAGGGGCAGCCATGTTAGCCTAGTCCAGTAAAACAAATGGGAGTCCTGTGGCATTTAAACACTAACAATTGCAATAAATAAATTTATTAGTCTTTAAGTGTCATTCAACTCCTTGTTTATTTTTCATCTTCCAGAAGAAATGTTGCTGAGCAACAGGAGATACTCTCTTTAAACCCCAACCCAGGAATACATTGATCAGATTAAACTCATCCCTCAGACATGGCAACACAGAATGAATTACCTCCTCCTCTTCCCTGTTACATCCTCAGAGCCCCACCACTTATTTAGCCTTTTCTCCTCTTCCCATCAAATATTGTACCATCATCAGATCAGAGAAGGAGGACCAGCTTGCCAAATCTAAAACTTGCAAAAAGTCACTTGTGCTTAAAATGTTAGTAAGAAAATGCACATTATTCATAAGCAATCCGTTTAATATTCTTATTGCTTGGGGTAGAAGAGAGGAAGGAGAGGAGAACAAGTGATGCAAGACTTCTGAAAATACTGAAGACTACATATATTCAAGTTACTCTGGAGCATTAAAAACACTGCCCTAATAACCTTGAGGAAGTAGAAACAGTCATAAGGTTTCAGAACACCCTTTTTAGATGTGAAATATACGTTAGGAGCTTGGAAGGGGTCTAAGTCGTCATTACTTCATGTAATTTTATAGCTATCTGCATATTTAAAAGCACTTCTAAGGAAAAATAATAGAACAAAACAGTGAAAAAAATGAGCATCAATTCCAAAGGTGGAAGCTTATTCAAATGATTAGAGCCCTGCAAATCCATGGATATCTGTAGACAAAGGGTGTCAAACTCACAGCCCTCAGGCCAGATCCAGCTGCTGTCTGGCTGTGCCTGGGAGCTCTCTGCAACAGCCGTGAACAGAGACAGGCAGCTGCTAGAAGAGAGGAGTTAAGTGTGCTTGTGACCAGGAGCAACGCTGGCCCAGGAAAAGACCCGGGGCCCAGGCCCGGGCCCCCCCACTCTGATTCAGGGGCCCAGGCCCAATCCTGTGTACATCTCGGGCAGGGCCCAGATCGGGCTCCCGCCATGGGTGGCCCTGGGCAGACAGCCACCACCACAGGCAACCCAGCGGCAGAGCCGGGGCAGTGGTGCTCAGAGTTGGGGCTCAAGCCCCACTATGCCCAGCACCAGCAATGCCACTGCTTGCAACTCAGATCACGCGAGTGAGTCATAGCACAAGGGAACAGAAGAAGCACTCCAGTCAATCCCAGCTCAACTCTGGGGTGGTCTTCCACCCAATCAGAATCTCAGGCACAGAAGGCTGGGTCAGCTCCCAGAGAGCCCCTGCACCCCAACCGTTTCCTGTGAGTCAGTTGGCATGCTAATCTGAATGACTGCACACTGCACGAATCACAAATAAGAAAAGGAAAAAGTGCCTGGGGCCCACGTGGGAACAAGCTAATCAAAGGCCAGACGGGACTGAGCCAACCGAAGGCCAGCATTCTAAATGACTGACAGTGAGTGGGTTGGGAGGGGGAGAGGCAAGAGCCCAACCTGGCTGCCTGTGACTGAGACTGATTTTTTTGCCTGACACCAGGAGGTGGGGAGATTGGGAAGGGAAGGGAAAGAGTGGTCTGCGAGCAGCCAAGCAGGGAAAGAGGGGCGCCCACAGGGTAGGGAAAAGGGGAGGTGTGGAAGAGACTGCAGGATAGGAGAAAGAAAGGGAAAGGAGAGCCCGTGCAGCTCTGAACATGGCAGGCGAAAGGGTTGGGGAGCCTGTGCGGACACATGGCCCCCAACAGGTGTCCTGCCTTCCACTGTGGCCCCCACATTGAGCAAGTCTGACACCCCTGCTGCAGACCATTTTTTTGCATCTCATGAATCAGTTGCAGATCTCAAATGGCAGGGAAGCAGCTTCCTACAGCTCATAGCTTTTCAGGCTGCTTCCCTGTCTCCAAGATCAAGGGATGGGGACTAGTCACTGATCCGTTGTTTGGTGAGGGCCCAGGGGCTGGACACTGATCCACTGTTCAACAGTGGCTGGTCCCACATCAGCTAAATAGCAGTTGAACAGCTGATCAATGGCAGCAGGGAGAGGGGAAGGCTTGTCACCAGCTAGTTGACTGGTGACCCCAGGGCTATGAATGTGGTGCAGATGCAGACAGATGTAAAATACAGAGTTTGGCTTGCAGGTTGGATAGAAGTTGAATCTTGTGCCTGGGGATCTGATGAGAATCCGCATTTTCTTTTTATCCACTCAGCGCTCTACAAATGACTTTCATTACAGTTTCAATACTGTTCTTGAATTTTTTAAACATAACATTTAATTTTAACATTTAATATGTAATGATAAGCTGAATGTTTCTGATTATATTCTATATTGTGTAACTACTAGAAAGCAAACAAGTCCATCTGAAACATAGTACTCCATATATCAAGACATACTACGGTATACTTTTGTCTTCCTTTTAAATAAATGAAGGATTGGTGAACAGAACACTGTAGACCAAACTAAAGCTCTCTGCCAGAAATCCAACCAAGTTACTCCTTAACAAAAATGACAACTGTAATATATATCTTGCACATGAAAACTTAACACTAATCTCTCCTGTAAATGTAACTAACTTCATCATTTTTATTACTTTAGTGCATAAGAGCCCCACTCATGGATCTAGACCCTGTGTACCAAAAGAAACAGTCCCTGACCTAAGGAGCTTACAGCCGAAACATAAGACAAGACACAACAGATGGATAGGACTGCACAAGGAAATAACGAGACAATATTGATCAGCCCAATAAGCTGTGGTCTCAGTATACAACAGCCTAATCATTATCAAGTTTTCTGTAAGGCTGTGTTCACACAACCTCCTTATTTCGAAACAACAGAGGTTGTTTCGAAATAAGGTTTCAGCTGTTCACACGACGCACGGTTGTTTCGAAACAAGTAAAACCTAGTCCGTGGGCGAAACAACGTTGTTTCGCAACATTTGTTTCGAAACAACGCCGTGCGAATGTGTTGTTTCGGAACAAGATATTCCGAAACAACAGTTCAAGGCATGCCCCCTCA
>ML681989.1:25595863-25617617 GCA_007922195.1 Podocnemis expansa | reverse complement strand
TCAGCGCTGGGCAGCGCTGAAGCCCGCCCGTGCCTGCAGGCCTGCTGTGCAGGCACCGGGGGGGGGGGGGGGGTGAGCAGCGCTGGGCAGCGCTGAATGCCGGGGGTGCCTTCAGCCCCCTGCAGAAGTGAAATAGCAAGTTCACAGTATGAACCTGCTATTTCGTTTCCCACCTTTTTCCCTTATTTCGAATTAACATTTTGTTAATTTGAAATAAGTTGTTTCGAAATAAGTGTTATTTCGATATATGGTTGTTGTGAAACAACCATATTGAAATAACCAGCTCTGTGAGAACACTGCCTAAGTGTAACTAACAACTAAAATCTAAGTTCAGAAAAATGAGTTTCATTATAAGGCAAAGAAATTTGTACATGACTATAGAGAGTTTCCAGTTCTCAGATCCAAGCACACATTCATGATGACTTGGTGTAGAGATTTCAACAGATACTGCTGGGTTGGGCACACCTACAAAAACTCATTTTTGCATATTGTTTGTGTAAGAGAAGTAAAATTGTATATTAATTGTATTGTGCAGGAAGTACTGCTGTTTCCTTTACTACAAAGCCATGTTCAAGAAATAGCTCCCTGAAGCACTATAATACATAACTTCTGAAGAGTTCTGAGTAGCTCTAAACTGCTAGTAAAAGAATGTAGTCATAAAAAAAGCATTAGCAACATGTTAAGCATTAGTTGCACCAGCACTACTAACAGTCCTTACAGTACTTCAGGAGGAAAACTGCAACGTTTCCTGTGTTTCTAGAAAGGACTAAAAGAAAAATAATCGAGGGATCTTCAGGGACACTACCGATCTTTGCATTATCATTTTCCAAGCTGAAGCTAGCCAATGCAAATTTACACCTAATGAAGTAATTTATATGATATATAAAACAGCATTGACACAAAACAAAACATTCAGAACCAGCAGCAGTTTTCAGAATCCTTTTACAAGGGTTTAAGGCAATTTTGTTTTCCTATAGAGGGGAAAACAGTGACACAGCCGTAATCTTTAGTCTAGCAGTAGGTATTACGTTTTCTTTTACAAACAACCCAAATCCTTCTCTGCCATTCCTCATTCAAAAAATACTTTCTTGTGTGGATCATTCAGAGTTCAGTATCACAAGCAATCCATCACAGACAGAATGCACTTCAGGCTGCGGAACAGAAGATTTAGAACCAGGATCTGGAATGAGTCAAAGCCTATCTTTCCAAAAAGAATGAAGCAGAGAATTTTAAAACTGTGAATAATTTAGGAAGGCTCAGATTTTATTTCAGAAATCATCATTCAGGCATGGATACCCCCTACTTCCTCAAAAAGATGTTAACTAACAGTTTTGGTTGCCTCAGTACCCTTTCAATACAATGCAGAATTAGGGCATGTGTTGCAAATATTCACCGAACCAGAGCTTGCTTTTAATAATAATTAGGGCTCTAGCCCTTATGGTAACACAGTTTCTCTCTTGTAACCGTGAGTCAAATGTAATTGATATAGTGACATTGCCCTGAGTCTGCAGGCACCTTTGCTGCTCAATCAGAGTTTTGATAACATATAGGTAAATGATAATTGCAGCTGTTCAGAACCTTGTGGGCAAACAATGAAGCTGACAACAATCAGGTAAAATTCTATGCTGCTGCTGGAACAGCAATGAGCTAATGTAGGCTCCCACTATTGTTACTATTTGTATTACCATAGCACCTGGGTGACAAAATACTTGACTAGGATTCCACTGTGCTAGGCATGTTACAAACACAAAACAAAAAAGATGGTCTTGGTTCCTTTACCTATGGAGGCAGATTCAAAATTGAGGCTGAGAGAGAGAAAGAGTCAGAATAGTGGGAACACCTTGCCATCATAGCAAATAAAAATCTGATAAAGGGGCAGAGTAGCAGAGATCCACTCATCCACCCACTGTTGGAGGCTCTAAGGTAGGAGGGAAAATGAAATAATGGTCCAGCCCTCTTTCAGAATCCAGAGGGATGAGAGGGTTGCATGTGCACAAAAACGACGGGGAGGAAAAGGCTTCAATTTATCACACTGCTACTAGCCAAAGGTCGATACAAAATGTGGAGTCCTGAGCAAGTTCCAAGGTCAGCACTCTAATAGAAATTCTCACACTTTTCACCCCACCCCCCACAACAACCGGCAACTGAGAAGTATTTCCTTTGCTGCGTATTGTCCTTAAACCTTCATTGGTCAGTAAATGCCATCCTCAGACCATTATAAATCTGTCAAAATAGTTAAGTTCTATGTTTGAACACACGGTTATGAGAGGTTAAAAAAAGTTAATTTAGAAAACTATGAAGTGGGGATAAAGAAACTTTAGGTAGAACTTGAAAAGGCAGAAAAAAGTATCAAGGCAGAGGAAATAATAAACACTATTAGTGAAATAACAGTACATGTGTTTCTAGGACCTGGGATTTGTAACCCTATCGATGTTCCCATATGTTCCTCTCCAATAAGAGGCTTTTTTTCATGAGTTTCCATGGCCTCTTTTCAACACAAATCTACTCCAAGTTTGTAACTTAATCAATCCTTTTTATATAGTTTATATATCCGCTGTTTTACTGCTTCCCACTGACTTCTGTCAGGCATCATCAGGATTCAGAAATGATTAGCCTAGTTCATGGCATGTTTGCTTTAAGGTTCACACACCCAGACATTTACAGTTTTATTTTGGTGCATGTGTGTACTTCTGTTTAAATTCCTCCCTTGCTTTTCTGCCCTTTACTGGAGAAATGGTGAGATTATACGGTTCTGGTTAGCCAGGCTTTCAATATGCCTTACTCTTCAGATTCGTATGAAAGGTATTAATCAATTTTCCCCATTTTATGATTCGTTTCACAAATTACTCTTACCTCATATCTGACCTGAGTTTTATAAACAAGAGTTCTGCGGTTAAACTACGTATAGAGGACAGATGTTGCTGTTAAATTCTGATGGGAAACCTCCCTCCTAATACATATTTGTAATCCTTAGTTAGTAATTGTAATGTTCATATAAAATGTTAGTATCCTTATACACGTGGTATCATAAAGCTGAAATATAATTCAGAAACTCACACTAAGTTTTTTGAACACATTACCAATAAATATGGAGTTCTGAATTTTCTTAAAATTTTATTTAGAATTGTACACAATGTAGAAAGAGAGAAAATAAACTTGCTTCCAAAGATGGTTTGGCTAATTTTACATAACCTAAGGATTATAATCACTTTTCTTTCACTAGTCCATTGTACAATTTTAACCAAAATTTTCAAAATTTCAAAAAAAATTGAAAAAAATCAAAATATACATATTTTGAAAACCATCCCTTTGGCTCACCTTTTGCCAAGCTGCCTTCAATAACCAATTATAAAGAGCCAATGACTTTTCCTCTTTTGAGGCTGTTCACTATATTGAACTTTATTGGGTTTTGATGAATGTTTTGCAAACAGGAATTTAGTTCTTTCCAGAACTGATAACCCCCCACAACTAACCTCGCAAGATCCAATAACAATGTATAGTCTTTCCTGTAACTTTTAAAAGACTGCAAACATTTTTTAATGGAAGCAATAGGATAAAATTCTGACCTCATTGAAATTAACAGCAAAAAATTTCATAAACTTCAATAGGGACAGGATTCTACCCAGCATATTCCAAATGGACCATCATCTCATCCACAGTCCAAACTCAAAAACTTGGCTCAAAAGACTGATAACAAGACCACTTTGATATGAATTAACATCTTCCAAGCATCATACAAATTCAGGAATAAATTACATCAATTCAGCTGTTGTTTTTATTTGGTATCTTTTAAGAAAGTGTTAGTGAAACTGCATAGATCATGAAACGCACAATGAGTAACAGTTCTGCTGAACTGCTTGGGCCTGTCTCAAGTTTCTGTAATGAATAAGCCATAGAGCTGGGATCATGCGCATGACGACACAGAAAACACCTTAGCTAAAAGGACAAGAACAGGTAGAAAGAAGTACAGCCCACGTGAAAAGGACCTAATGACTTGCTGTGAGAACTCAAGAGGAGAGAAGTTATACTGGCACAATGACAATAAGTTGGTTACATCCTTCTAATCTATCGACTAAACTTTACCTCTCATTCACTTGTGCTTTCCCACACCCAGCTCTTAAATACATGCAGCTGAAGTGGCGAACACACAACAAATCGACTGCAAAGACACAAACATAGCTAAGTTCTAATGAGTAAAAAAACAAACAAACTCTTCAAAAAAAAGCACACAAACATACATACACAATAACATTACTCAGCTAGTTAAATTAACAACATATTTTAGTAACTCTGCAACAGCAGTAAGAAGCTACTAGAGGGCTGTGGGTGTTTCTTTTTAAAATGTTTTCTGCCTGTAACTGGTACCATTAAGGAACACGATGCATTTGAGAAACATGTTAGAAGACTGCCAGCAGGAACAAGATTTTTTTTTTTTTTAATGTTGGTAAAGAACAAAAATAATTAACTGATAGGTTCAAAACTAACTAGGGGATTTAGCCACACAATCTCTGTAGTTAGAACCGTGTGGCTAATTCCCTTGGCTGGTTTTATGTTTTTCTTCATTTGCTTATTTATTTTTAAAAAACCAATGATCTAATTAGGCCACATAACCGTGAGCGCATTAAGCATAAATCCAGAGGTGTTACACTTTGCTAGTGACAAACAGGGTTTTTTCATGCAGCTTTTAAAAAACAAGGACATGTGCTAAGGAAAAAGAAATATTAAGCATTGCTTCAGTATCACACACTGTTTATAAAAATACGTGCACCCCAATTCAAGGGCACATGTACCCTGCAGACTCCTAAGACTTTTGAGAAGAGGGAATTTTAGGCATCTCTTCTGAGTCAAGCTTAAACATAGATTCCTGTGAGCCACAAGCAATTTTATTCATTCTCTCTCTTACCTCAATCCTGCTGCTGGCACTGTTTGAAGAACTATAACACATTTCTAGTTAAGTTTTCATCATCGGTTTTATACATGAAAAGATACTGTCCTGTGGAAGTTTTTTAGTGGTATCACAACTGTTCTAGGCATTCAGGTAAGAAAGCTGTTGCAATACAAATCAAAGCAGTGCTGTTTAAATGAGACTGCAGATAGAGAAACTAGAGTAACGCTCATTCTACTTAACGCAAGACATTCTGCACAAGAGCCTTCACAGAAAAGAAACTTCCCAGTGTGGTATTATGGTCCTCTCTTCTCTGAAGTACCAATGGGGCCCCAGAGAGGGACATGGAGTAAACTCATCTTTTCCAGATTCTCTGAGATCAAGAGGGTGGGTGGGAGGGAGAGCAAAAGTTAATACGGCCCAAGAACTATATTCGCTTGCACTGCTTTCCCCTTCATAGCATCAGCAGCCCACTGTGCAAGGCACCGTATGAACACAGATCAAAGACAGTTCATGTCCAATCACTTACAATACAAGTTTAAGACAACAGACAAAACCTAGACATAAACAGATGGAGAAGTACAAGGGAACAGTGAGACAATATGGGTCAGCATGAAAGGCCAGGGCTTGACAAATCCTGGGATCAGGTCACCATGTTGCTCCAGATTTCACCCCTCACACCCAGCAGCGCCTAGGAGCCAGGGAGGGCAAATGCTGGTTTTTTGGCAGTGGGGGGCTCCGTGCACTCTGCACCACCACCACCACAGTGGCAGTCTTTCGACAGCAGGGAGCCTTCTCTGCTAGACACCTAAGGGTGCCTCCATTTTTGGGCTGGCCCCTAGGTGTCTGGCAGATTCATCGAGGCCTGTCCTGGGCCATAATCTCAGGAAACCAGCAGCCTTACCATTGTTTAGCTTTTCATATGCTTGATGCCAAGGGAGAGTTTTAAGGAGAAGAACAAAGAAGGGGTAGATTCCGAGGCAAGCCACAGCTGCCAGTTCTAAGAGAATCAGCACAGTAAAGAAAAATTCTGTATATCTTAAAATCTTGTCTCCTTCACCAACAGACCTCAGTCCAGTAAAAGATGTTAACTCACCCCAGGGGCATTGCTGGCGTCTGGCACATGCATCGAGTCCCAGCACCAGTGCCCCAAATGTCCAGGGCAGCCCCTGCCTCTTCCGGCCCCATCCCAGGACATGGATGCAGGGCCAGGGAGACAGCGGCAGGAGCTCAAGGCCGGATGGGTTCCTGGCAAAGAATCGGGGCCACGGCCAGGAGATGGGGCCCAGGCCACACTCCGGGTCTTTCCCTAGGGCTGTGATGTTCCTGCCTCACCCACCCTGGTCTCTCAAAGGCCATGACTACATATACATTGCTGCAGAGGCACAGCTGGACTGATCCATCACCATTGTACCACCTCTGGCAAAGACACTCTATGCCAAAAGGCAAGAGCTCTGCCATGAACATAATAAAAGCACCTCTGCAAATGGCCGAAGCTTTGTTGGTGAAAGATGTTCTCTTGCCAACATAGCACTGTGCACATGAGTGCTTGTCAGTATCACTTATACCACTCAGGGAGGTGATTTATTCACACTCCTGAGTAACATAAATTAAGCTAACAAACTATAGCATAGACATAGACTAAATCCCTAAAGATGGCCAACTTCTTCCTACTGAGAAAAATCTCAAAAAAGAAGCAGTGCCCCCAAAAATGACCTACTACTTTGTTTAGGTACACTATCTTCATTCTAACATGTAAATATTCCCAAAAATTGCTGTAAAATTGGAGAACAACATATACAAAAACAGTGCTGTAGGGAAGATGTGAGTTAGATACTGCTATCCCAAATATAAAGGGTTTAAAGAGAACTTTGGTAGCACTACCCCAAATAAAGGGTTTAAACAGAACTATGAAACATGAAAACAAACAAGGAGTCCTGTAGCACTTTTGAAAGCTAACAAATTTATTTATCGCATGAGCTTCCATGGGAGAAAATCCCACTTCATCAGCCACTTTGAAGATGAGGAAAGTTACAGAATGGGCTGTGAGAGTGTGTGGTATAATCTCTCACTGTAGCATGTGTCATATATCGATTGTAAAGGATTTTATACCTTCAGGCTGTTAAGTATAATGTCCAATTGTTTGCATTTGGAGAGGAAGATGATGTCTGGCTCAAATCTGTGCCAGTTCTTTCATGAAGTTAATAGATTTCCACTTCAATTGGCTGTATTCAGTGCCTTGCATGTTAACAAGTTCCAAAGAGATAGTCCTGTTAGTCTAGTTCAGCAAAACAAATAAGGAGTCCTGTGGTACTTTTAAAGACCAACAAATTCATCTATCGCATGAGCTTTCGTGGGAAAAAAATCTCATTTTGTCAGACGCTTTGTAGAGGGAGGAACATCATCTTTCTCTCCAAATGTAAACAACTGGCCATTGTATCTAACAGCCTGAAGGTAAAAAATCCTTTAAAATCATATTACACGGACTGCATTGAGAGATTATGCCACACAGCCCATTCTATACGTTTCCCCATCTTCAAAGTGCCTGATGAAGTCAGATTTTCTCCCATGAGAGCTCATGTGATAAATAAATTTGTTAGTCTTTAAGTGGCACAGGACTCATGTTTGTTCTGCTGAACCACCAGACCAACACAGCTACCCCCTTTGAAACTTATGAAGCGTGTAGTATTTTTGGGGTGTGATGCCAGGGATTCAACTACAGGTTTTTAAAGTACACTGCAGGTTTACATAAATGAACAGTATAGCTGTTGATTATCATTAGGAGGAAGTGGTTTGAAGCCCATGCAAGCTCTTCTTTTCATGCACCTCCATCAACAAAGAATGAAAAGTTCACTAGCTAGAAAGCATACTGAACTCTGCGCTACTTGTGCTGGAGCACAATATTAACAATCTGTGAATCATTCATTTACTTTGGTGGTCCTTTCTCTGTGCTAATGCAGCATTTTACCTATGAATATAAAGCTACGTTTATAGTTACTAACAAAGCTTCACTATGTGTCAACATAAAGCCTTAATTAAGAGAAAGAGCCCAGTTAAAAAAAAAAAAAAAAAAAAAAAAAAGAGCGCGAGCTCTGTGTAGCTCAAAATCTTGTTTCTTTTACCAACAGATATTGGCCCAATAAAAGATATTACAACATAAAGATAAATAAAAGATGAGACAACATGATCTTGGTCTCTCCCTCTTTTCCAGAGGACACATGCATGCTCACACACACACACACACACACACACACACACACACAAAGAGATTTCAGAATCCTAATATCAGCTGATAGGATTCAGTTTTTTCCAAAGATTATACACATGCACCAAAAAAACAAAAGAACCAAAAATCAACAAAGTCAAAACCTTTGCATACATGTTCTTGATCTTTTTACCTAGCTATAATGTTAATCAATGAGAGCCATTTAATCACCCTGTCAAATGACTAATTTGTACAGAACAATGAAGAGTCCTCAAGAATAATAAAAAAGGGGGGGGGAAGTCTCCTTGCATATTGCTCTATAAATGGAGAACCATTAAATAATTTTTAAAAGAAGTTATATATCCTTGAACTATTAAACAAAAAATAATTATTTAAATCTATTTCATGCCTGTAATGCCTTAGATTAGAAATCTTAATAAAAACAGCAGTTACTTCTCCTACTGCTCAAATCCAGCTACTTTTGAAATGAAACAGCTTTACGTAACAATTTGAGCCAAAAAGTATGGAAGAATGCTGTACCTAGTTAAAAGAGACAAATTTTACATCAAATGTAGCTACGCAAATTACAGTTTGCCCATGAACCTTGTTATTTGTAGATTCATATTACTTGGTCAGAAACCAGTACCCTTTTGTACTAAGCAAAGGGGCAGCTGTGTTAGTCTATTTCAGCAAAACAAACAAGGAGTCCTGTGGCACTTTTAAAGAGTAACAAATGTATTTATCGCATGCACTTTTGTGGGAGAAAAATCCCACTTAATCAGACATTGTGAGGAAGGTAGTGGGATTTTCTCCCACGAAAGATCACACGATAAATAAATCTGTTAGTCTTTAAAAGCGCCACAGGACTTCTTGTTTGTTTTGTACTAAGCAGTGTTCAAACAGAATGAGACAAATACCAGCCATGCACTGTCATTAGAAAAGCACTGAGGAATTTTTAATGGAACTACGCAGTCCGGACTGTGAATTTCCTTCTGATCTGAGAGGGAACACCTCCAGCAGGGGCTTTGATTCATCCCTGATTCAGAAGGAAGAGTTTCACATACTGAATCAGCCACACTTCTTGCAACAACCCAGGTTTCACTTTGAGGTCTCTCACTCAAATGTGAGCTAGGCCCAACCTTGATTAGGTTGTAATAAGGTCACAGAGGTACGGCAATAAGCATTCGTTAAGGCAATTATTTTAAGTAGTATCAGCATTACAGTGCATCAGATTCTAGTCTAAGTATTAAATACACTGCAAATGTTTCACATACAATATCAGTAAAGTTAATCTAGTTAATGCCAGGATGATTTCTGATTCTTTACATGTTGTTAGTATGGTAAATGACCTGAATTCCATGTTGATGCTGTCTGCCAATCCCCCACATCCAAACCTGGGAATGACAGGTCAATTTTCTGCATATTATCAAAAAGACATTTTAACAGAGAAAGTTAACTAGGTATTTAAAGTAAGCTAGCTAGTTGTCGATAAAGAGATGTTTCTATAAATTCAGCCATGACAACATTAAACAAAGACGACAATCCAGTTCAGAGTTTGCTTTCTTGCTTTATAAAAGAAAGTGAGAGAGTTAAAAGTGATACCAAATAGAGAGGGCTACAGGTGAAGTAGAGTTTCTATAAAAAGTCATTCCCCTCCCTCAGGGTTTAAAGTCACCCTATTAGGCAAAAATCAGTTGCCTTTTGAACACATTTTTGAAATGTTCTAAAAGACACATGCAGAGCTCTGGAAGAAATACTAAGCATTACTTTTTAGTATACACATTTTCAAAACAAAACTGAAAATCCCTTATGTTTTTTAGGAAGATTTTATTGTCAAGTGAGGGTAGTAAAGACAGAAGACACTGAAAATACAGATATAGATACTTAGGTAGTAGTTGACAGTGCACTTACACATGGGTGGGGTGAGTTTCAGAAGACCAATTATGTTCAACCGAACAAGCTGTAACATGTACCATTTTTCTTCTCATTCACTGCATCCAAAATCAAAACAAAACAAAACCAAAAAAAAAAAAAAAACTATGTGGTGGGTGAACTAAGAAGTATACTCCTGAAGTAGGCAGGTAGAATCCCAAGTGTTTTGTTTTGGTTGCAAGGTAAGGAGAAATATTGAAATGAGCCGTTCCCACCCAATTAAGGGGAATACTCTATTACAGCTAGTGCGGACATTAGAAAGGTGACTCTAGCTTGACCTTTCTTTGCATTCTGGATGAGTAAAACACTTCCTGCACCCAGCATTCCAATGCTTATGGAACAAATGCTTATCTCCCTGCTGAGATTTAAACTTTGATTTTCTTCAGTTTAGCATGCCTTTCCCTCACTGTATTCTGGTGGCTCAGTGGCTTAAACAAATATTGTTAAACTTGAAATTTAGTCAGTTAAAAAAAAAAAAGAAAATAAGTAGTGTTAGCAATAATCTTTGAACACCAAAGGCTTGGGGCATCCAAAGCTTAAACAGGTATGCATCTTTGCTTTTGAGAACTGTCTTATTACATGAGTAAAGTTAGAGATGCGCGTCTTTGCAGGATCATGCCTTCGTCTCAAGTACAATGTGAAAATCTTCAATATAGAACCTACTTCAGCTGTCATATGTCAGAATCAAGCATATATAAGAAGTCCTCTTCCTTGGGATCCTGACATTTCTGAGTTCTTCGGCCCAACAACTCAGGGTAAGTGGTTGGAGGCAAGGTACGCAGATAACAGAAAAAAAAAAATCACTTCTCTGTGGGAACTCTCTTCTGAATTCCCTGTCTGGAACGGGAGCGGTGGGGAAAAGAGATACAAAAAAATTCCTATCTGCTTAGGTAAAACCTTATTTAGGAAGTCCAGAATACGGGACCCAGAGAAAGAAAAACCCTGCATAATACGACAATAAAAACAACAAACAAAATAATTCTTATTCTAGATATTCAAGGATTTGCTGACTTCTCACATTCCTTATGTATTTGTAAAATAGGGACAGGCAAAACATCCCTGGAGCTGGCAGGCCAAGAGTTGTATTTCTCCCATAACAAAGTTTCAGAAAAATATTTGTTGGCTATCTTGATTAAAAAAAAAAAAAAAAAAAAAGTAATGTGCAAACACTAAGGGTCTGTTTTTGTTTTCAGCGTGCATAATAAGAGAATGTGCCCTCAAACTTTTTAAACCACCAGGTATACCATGATGTACTTATTTGTTTTGTTTAGGAAAACACAAGGGAATTCTTTGGTTAAAATAAAGACCGCAACTGTCAGTTTCTTAGAAAACATGTAACAATGCACCATTGTCAATTAAGTAAAATGTGGTTAATACACTGAAATGTATATTACATGTAATACTGAAACCCAACATACACATACTTAACACACTTTCACCCAGGAGACCTTTCTTTCTGAGAACTTGTTTAAATCACTTTCCACACAAAAAAAAATTCATTTTAATTCAGATTAAAGAATGTCTAATAAATATTTTGTGAAATTGACAAAAAAAATATCTCACGGAAAGCTCCAAAGCAAAGCCTTTACTTTGAATTTTCCTGACTCCTGTCAGAACTTTCATACAATAATATAAAAACTTGCATGAATTTCATTTATGGATGGTGGGGAAAAATGATCCTTCGATGTACTCATTTTCTCAATATTTTGATGTTAGAACTCAATGATTTGAAAGGTGTTTGATGTGGTGAAAAAGAAAAGAAAACACAACGAATGCTCTTCTAGAGGTTTAAACCAGCAATGTGTTTAAAGTTATAAAACTGCAATGCAGTTGCCAAAATAACAACTCTTCAGTCCAGCCTCATAAATAGGCTTAACAGAAAGAACGGTTTCTGTGAACATAAAAAGCTGTGCAATGATAGGTCAACAAAATCCTGTCAATTTCCAAAGGGGCAGCCGTGTTAGTCTAGTCCAGCAAAAAAAAAAACAAAACAAAACAAAAAAAAAAGAAACCAAGGAGTCATGTGGCACTTAAAGACTTCTTTTTCGCATGAGCTTTCGTGGGAGAAAATCCCACTTTCTCAGATGCTTCGAAAATGGGCAAACTTACAGCATGGAATGAAAATAAATGCAAGGGAGTTTAAAACATAGGATCAGGTCATACAGTAACAGCAAATCAGAGCAGTTATTAGGTTCAAACCCTGGGAAGGGTGAAACAAAATCTATGCCTAACATATTGAGAAGCATTCATAACACAACTCTTATCAGTGTTCTGGTACAGTTAAGTATTTCACTATAATAAATTACACACATCATGAATAAGCTAAAGCTGTGGAAACAGAGCTATGAACATGTGTTCAAGTTTACTTTTCCAGTATGCAAAAGAACATGACAGGTTCCAAGTTTATTGCTTTGTTTATTTCCATACTCCCTCCACCCTCCAGCGCTGTCCTATTACAGGTGCAGGCCAGTCAGTGCTAAAGGAGAAACGAGACTGGGGGAGAGGAAGGGAAACTGCACCTTTCGGACAGAAGGGGAACGGCTGGAAGTTTCAGGAAACTGTTCCAAAGGCTGTTTGTCTAGCTCAGCAAAACAAACAAGGAGTCCTGGTGGCACTTAAAGACTAACATATTTATTTATGGCATGAGCTTTGGTGGGAGAAACCCCACTTGGTCAGAGGTTTTGCAGATGGGGGAACTTCCAGAATGGGAGGAAAACAAATGCAGGGGAGTGTCAGTCATGGGACCACACTTCCCTGCACTTAATTTTCCTCCCATTCTGCAAGTTCCCCAATCTTAGGGTTACCAGATGTCAGGCAAAAGGAGGACATGTCCTCCTTTTTACCTTCATGCCCTCCGTCTGGCAGGCCTTTTAAAATACAAGATTTTGTCTGGCTTTTTACTGATAGGTGTTAAAGCAGGGGTCTCCAACCAATGTTCCCTCTAATTATTTGTAGGCTATGAGCACAAAAAATTTCTGTGTGCGCGCAAAAAAATTTCTTTGTGGGCACCAATATTAACACTACTGAATTTTTTTTGCACCCATTTTATTTTGTTGTGTGCGTGGGTTTCATGACCTGTGTGCGCACACACACGCGCACAGCTTAGAGGGAACAGTGTCTCCAACTCAAGTCACCACAAGGGTTTCATGAGGACTAGCGGAGGGCCTCATAAGGATTAGTACGGTAGCCCGAGGGCTGCACCACCGAAACCTTCCCATACAATGATATTGCATATATTGGTAACGATCGTGTCACTGTGGGCCGCTTTAGGGGACGTATGTTTGAGACTCTTGGATTAAAGTATGCTGGAAAGCCACGGAACACCTTATTTTTAGGGGAAAGCATTCCAGGGCCCCCAAAAAAACAGAAGAATATTACATTAAATACTACGTTTTTCTCCGTGTCCTCCAACGTCTTCCTTTTTGTATTTCCCCGTCCTCCTTTCCATCCTTTGGCATCTGGTAACCCTACCCAATCTTCAAATGCCAAAGGGACAGCTATGTTAGTCTAGTCCAGCAAAAAACAAAACAAAACAAGAAGCTGTGTGGCACTTTAAGACTAACAGACATATTTTTCGCATGAGCTTTCGCGGGGGATAATCCCACTTTGCCAGACGCTTCCAAGATGGGTGAACTTAGTTCGATATTCTCCCACGAAAGCTCATGCGAAAAATACACCTGTTAGCCTTAAAGTGCCACACGCCTCCTTGCTTTCCCCCCCCAATCTTCAAAGCTTCTGAGCAAGCGGGATTTGTCTCCCACCAAAGCTCACGCCCTAAAGAAAGCCTCAAGCAGCAACGGTGAGCCTGCACCCTCAAGAGACCCCCTTTCGCTGCCAGGCCCCCAAATGTGCCAGCCAGCGGTGAAATCAAATCAAATCATTGGGCTGGAAGGGACCTCGTGAGATCATCGAGTCCAACCCCCTGGGAATTGAACCCAGGACCTTCTGTATGTTAAGCAGAGGTGCCAGCCACTACAAGTTGCTGAGGAGTCTTAAAGTGCCACAAGACTCCTTGTTTTTGTCGGATTAGGCTAACAGGCGGGTGGCTAGCCCCTCTTTTTAATAGGCAGAAGGCCCTGGGTTCAAGCCCCAGCTGCTTGGACTTGATCTCCTTCCAACCCTATGATTGCACCCCTTGGGAAACTGACTGCAGAGCCCTGCAAGCCTGCCGGCGCAATCAGCTCAAGCCCTTCCCAGCCCGGCCACAAAGCCTGGCGCCCGTCTGCCGAGGGAGAAGAAAAGCGGGAGCGGCCCCCTGGGCGCCGCGCTCCCGCCTCACCTTGGTGATGATGAGCGGCTCCCCGTGCTCCCGGCCGCCTTTCAGGGTGAAGCCCCAGGGCGCCCCGCCGCTCAGCAGCGCTTCCACCAGCCGCGGCCCGTCGCCCGCCGCGCTCAGCCGCGCGGCTTTGTCCGGGAAGCGCTCGGCGGCGCCGCCGCCTCGCAGCGCCACGCGCGCCATGGCCCGGGCCGCGCGCCCCCGCGCTCAACCGCCCGGCGCCGACGCGGGCAGAGGGGCGGGAAGCGGCGGAGGGCGAGCAGCGAGGGAAGGGTTAAGCGGCCGGAGGAGCGGCGAGGGCGGCGCTGTGGCGGCGTCCCCGCCCCGCCGCCTCCCCTACCTGGCGGGGGGAGGAGCCTCGCCGCCCGCCCGGCCCCTCTAACGGCCGCCGGCGCGTGCAGCCTTCCCTGGGGAAACGTTAACGGCTGCCTGAGGGAGCAAAAAACCGTCGCGTGGCCCTTTATTTTTGGCATGAGCTTTGGGGGGAGAAGAGCCCGCTTCGAGCTAAGGAAGCATCTGGCAAAGTGGGATTATCCCCCCCCGAAAGCGCCTGCCAAAAATATATCTGTTCGTCTTAAGGTGCCACGCGACTCCTGGCTGGTTTTGTACCGGGCTAGAGTAACACGGCTATCCCTTGGGGAAGTGCCAAAGGGAGGCCAGGCAAGGGCAGCAAGGAGGGATAGGCTTCTGCCCTTAGCAGGCCCTGGAAGGCTTCCCTCTAAAAATAGGGTGTGCCAAGCAGGGCCAACTCAAGGGGTCGGGGCGCCCCAAGCTGAATTTTGAAGGGGTGCCCCCCTCATCTCATTCATGGGGTTGAAAAGGGTTTTCCGAAGTGTGTCAATCTCCAGCGTCTGCCTGCTGAGCAGGGCCGGCTCAAGGGTCATGGTGCCCCAAGACAAATTTTGATTGGGCACCCCCTCATCTCATTCATGGAAATTGAAAAAGAGTTTTCCGAAGTGTGTCAGTCTCCAGCATCTGTTTTCAGAGCAGGGCCAGCTCAAGGGTCGTACTGCCCCCAACTGAATTTTGATTGGGCGCCCCCTCATCTCATTCATGGAGTTTGAAAGGGTTTTCTGCAGTGCATCAATCTCCAGCGTCTGCCTGCAAAGCAGGGCCAGCTCAAGGGTGTGGCACTTCAAACCAAATTTTGATTGGGCACCCCCTCATCTCATTCATGGAAATTGAAAAAGAGTTTTCCGAAGTGGGTAAATCTCCAGCGTCTGCCTGCAGAGCAGGGCCGGCTCAAGGGTCGTGGCGCCCCAAGCCAAATTTTGATTGGGCACCCCCTCATCTCATTCATGGAGGTTGAAAAAGAGTTTTCCAAAGTGCATCAATCTCCAGCATCTGCCTGCAGAGCAGGGCCGGATCAAGGGTCGTGGTGCCCCCAAATGAATTTTGATTGGGCACCCCCCCACCTCATTCATGGAGGTTGAAAACAGTTTTCCAAAGTGTGTAAATCTCCAGCGTCTGCCTGCAGAGCAGGGCCGGCTCAAGGGTCGTGGCGCCCCAAACCAAATTTTGATTGGGCTCCCCCCATCTCATTCATGGAGTTTGAAAGCGTTTTCCGAAGTGCATCAATCTCCAGCATCTGCCTGCAGAGCAGGGCCAGCTCAAGGGTGTGGCACTCCAAACCAAATTTTGATTGGGCTCCCCCTCATCTCATTCATGGAGGTTGAAAAGGGTTTTCCAAAGTGCATAAGTCTCCAGCGTCTGCCTGCCGAGGGATTTAAAGTCCACTCTGCCTACATGAGTTAAGCTGCAGGTTGACTAACACTGGCTGTGCTGCTAGGAAAGATTTGAAGAGGTGGAAGCCAGCCTGACCTTCAGGGGGGGCTAGGCGCCCCTAAGAACTGTCACCTGAAGCCATGTCTGTTTCTTGCCTCGCAGTAGATCTGGCCCTACTGCAGAGGGATTTAAAGTGCACTCTGCCTATATGACTTAAGCTGCAGGTTGACTAACAGTGCCTCAGCTGCTAGGAAACAGTTGAAGAGGCAGGAGCCAGCCTGATCTTCAGGGGGGACTAGGTGCCTCTAAGAACTGTCACCTGAAGCCATGGCTGTCTCTTGCCTCACAGTAGAGCCGGCCCTGGTTCCTAGACCAGAGCCGTAACGTGGTGTTTTGCCGCCTGGGCCACATTCCCATCAGAATGCGCCCCTTCCCATTAGCGGCGCTTAGAGCCAGCGCCACAAAGCCACCCCTTTAATAGAGCGGCTCCATTGAGCCGCTCCAGGCCACCCAGGGCTTTGCCCTGTCAGCCCCGCCATAGTTACAGCTCTGTCTAGGGCGTTCCAGCATACTTTAACCCCTGTAAGTAAAAAGCCAGACAAAATCATGTCTTTTTAAAATTGTCTGCAAGATGAAGAATGTGAGGGTAAAAAGGAGGATGTGTCCTCCTTTTGCCTGACATCTGGTAGCCCTACCCTGGGGAGCCAATGGCAAAATTTCCTTGTGCAGCCGGGTGGCTGCCTGGAGATCTGCTCAGGCGGCTCGCCTTCCCCTTTCAGCTTTGGCTGCTTGCTCCGGGGGTCCTCTTGAGATTATGGCATGGGGTAGCAGCTAGGAGCTGCAGTCAGCACCCTGTTTTTTTGAAAAACTATTTGAAGAGCTTTGGATTGACTTGTTAGCTCATGAATATTCATTAGTTCCTGTGGAAAGTATATGGTGGTGTGCTTCAAATTAAAGGTAGAAAGGCATGGCACGGCAGAGAAAATTTTGGGAACCACTGCGCTAGGGCAGGGGGTTCTCAAACATCTTTTGCTGGGCCCTTCAGAAAACATTTCAGGCTATGACTCCTCCCCTCCACGTGCACACACGAAAGTGGCAACCTGGAGCTGTTATGGTCTGTTTTGCCATCTGGGGCACGTTCCAATGGGAACGTGCCCCTTGCCGTTATCGGTGCTTGGAGTCAGCGCCACAAAACCCACCCTTTAATAGAGCAGCTCTACTGAGCCACTTGAGCACACCCAGGGCAAAGCCCCGTTGGCCCTGCCATAGTTACAGCTCTGTAGCAACCTCTTGATGCCATGCCACCCTTCTGCACTGCTGCAGGGGATGGGCCCACCTTCAGAGCATACAGCCAGCTGCTGCTGCTCCCCAGCCACCCAGCCCTCAGGTGCTCCTGCTGTCAGCCACACACAGGGCTGACAGCTGGAATCACGGCATCAGGGCCATAACTATGGCAGGGCAAATGCGGCCAGAGCCGCAACGCTCTGTTTTGCCACCCTGGGCATGTTCCAATTGGAATGCGCTTCTTGCCATTAGTGGCACTTGGAGCTGGCACCGCGAAAACCACCCTTTAATAGAGCAGCTCCATTGAGCCATTCTGGTGCACCCGGGGCAAAGCCCCGTTGGCCCCGCCGTAGTTACGGTTCTGAATGGAGTTTTGCCCTGGGCGCGCCGGAACAGTACAATAGAGCCGCTCTATTAAAGGGTGCATTTCACACCTCTGGCCCCAAGCGCCACAAATTGCAAGGGACATGTTCCAACTGGAACGTGCCCTGGTCAGTGAAACCGAGTGTTACAGCTCTGCATGGCATGAGCAAGACCCAAGGACTCATGACCATTTCCCCCAATAACCTCATAAGTTAACCCCTTAAGGGCTCCTGACCCTGGAGACTCCACCGGACTAGGGTGATCTTTGCAGACTACTATACCCATTTCCCAAGTTCTGAAAACTTAAAACTACTTGCTTACAAAATCAGACATAAGCATGTGAAAGTGTCACAGTGCACTATTACTGAAAAATTGCTTGCTTTCTCATTTTTACCCTAGCATAAAGTATATACATTTGGAATACAAAATGTAACCCTTCTGCCAGGGCAGGCTGGCAGGACAAGGGCCAGGCTCTATATCTAGGGGTTTCCCAATGACACAACACCACCAACTGGCTTGAGCCCCCACCCAGATTTCTGGGAATCCTGCACTGTTCCCTGGGCACCCCAAAGGGGTAAGGCTTCCCCGCTCTCAAGCATGAGCCTGAGTGTAGTAAATGGAACTTTTAAGAGTGGTAAAACAAAAATGCAAAAAGCCAAATAACAGAGATCAGCACTAATCTAGGAAACTTAGTATAGAGCAAAGATCCCAACAACCTACACTGCATAACAGAACATACCAACTTAATGGCAAAACTGGCACTGATCTGGAGAATCAGTGCTAACTAGGCTCCCAACCTACCCTAGAGTACGTAGGGAGTGTCTTTCACGCCAGCTGTCCGCCGACGCCATCTACCGGTCACTTGCTCCATCCTCTAGTACAGGTTTCTCGGCTCCATCCGCTGTCTGCTGGCGCTGCCCTCCGGTCACTCGTGTTGCCCAGCTTGCTGCTGGCCATTTTCACTGTCCACCAGTAGTGCCATCTGGTCCTTCATGTTGTCCAGCTCGCCATGGCTGCTCTCATCATCCACCAGCTCCACTTGCTGGTCACCCTATCATTGCACCTCTTCAGCTCAGAGAGAAGGACACCCCAGTGAGCTCTGCAGCATTCAGCCCGCTTAGTCTTTAGCGCCTGTAGATCAGCTACTTTCATAACAAAGAACAGAAGAAGCAATAGGAAGAGAAACAACCACCCCAAGTATCAAAACAGTCCACACTCTTTACTTCTGTTTTTCCCTTTTTCAGGCTGAAACATGCAGTCGCCTTTCCCACAAGCATCTTTTTAACTGAGGGTAGTTTTTACCCCTTCACTAACCCAGACAGATTTGAAACAAACAGAGAGTAGCAGTTCACGCAAGTACAGTATTTCATGTTTCCCTTTAGTAGAATTACAGATATTGATAGATTTGTGAGCAAACTAACCCCAAATACAATTACCCTCTATGCTCTGCACCCAGTATGCTAATCAGCTAATTGTTCCTTGTATCCGTGCTAATACAGGACCCACACAGATTAGTTGCCCTTCTCCCTTCAGTTCAGAAGCTGTTAAGCACAGCTTCTAAGCCTGCCTTACACAAATATTGTACTTGTATTTCTGTGAGATGCTAGAGCTTGATTTTTCACTTTCATAGAACCCTCCCAGCAATTCCTGTGTCATGCCTATAACATCTGTTTCGGCCAGAACATCTATCTTGGAAAGGCATCAAGTCCTTATGCAAAGACTCCAAATGATGGGTGTAAATAATTCATTTATTTACCAGGCTCAGTGTTTATATGAAACCTAGATTTCAAGATTGGGCATGTCTTGGGTCAACATCTCCATATTAAAAATGATATTATCAGCCCTGCTTGGGATGGAGATAAATATAGATTTAGAATGTGTTTTGTGTCTCATTGTCAGACGCAGTACAGAGACATGTATCCTGTTCTGGTGTGCACAATTCAGGAAGGATGTTGATAAATTGGAGAGCAAGGAACTCAGTTCAACTAGCTTAATAATAAAAGGTTAAAGGGTGGCTTGACTATAGTACTTAAGTACCCACACAGGGAACAAATATTTAGCAACAGACTCTTCAGCCTATCAGAGAATGATACAACACAGACCTATGGCAGGGAGTCAAAACTAGACAAATTCAGGCTAGAAATAAGGTGTACATTTTTAACAGTGAGGGTAATTAACTATGCAATAGTTTGCCAATATTCATGGTGGAGTCTTCATCACCAGGAATTTTTATTTCAACACTGGATGTTTTTCTAGGACATATGCTTCCAGGAATTTTTTCAGGGAAGTTCTATGGCCTGTCTTATACAGAAGGAAGGACTAGATGACCATATTGGTTCCTGCTGGTTTTGGAACCAATGAACAAATATTTAAAAGGTTTTTCATTATGTAGTTTAATGATATATTATTTTATTATGAAAGATGATTCTAGCACAGTAACAGTATGAGAAGGATTGTGTCCCAACTACATAGGCTGAAATAAAGCTAGAACTCTAACACCGCAGTTGTCAACTACTATGTGGAGGCATGTTACTGTGTCACCACACAGCAGTAAGTGTGTCATGGACAGCCAGGGAGATGGGTGGCTGTGGCAAGTGGGCCCTATAGAGTCATGATATGCTGTCAAGTGTGTTGCGATGTGCAAAAGGTGGAGAATCACTGTTCTAATCAGATTATAGCACAAACCACAAGACCAAAACTCATGTCACCACACACTGAAGATTACAGTGTTGTTTCTTCATATCTTCAGTCCTCCTTCTCTAACCCCCAAATATATCTTTGCTGCTGCTTTCATTCTCCTTGATTGTGACCATTTCATTTTGTAAGTTTTTCTGTAAATAATAGAAGACTCATTACATAGATTATTTTGATTTTCTTACACAATTCTCATAATTGTTCTAATAAATGGTGGTGAAAAAAATACAGGCATAAATTTTAAAGTTTGATCATCTATAGTCCAGCACCAATGTATGGTCACCCAAATTAAAGTGCCTTGACTCTGAGCTCTTGCCCTTGTCATTTACTCCAGTGGAAACTGTGGATATTTAGCATCTTTAAAATGCAGGATGTCTAAACAAAGACCAAAATTTGAAAGCTTTGGCCCTCAAACACAGTTTTTTGGGTAAGAAATAATGTATTCTCCCCTGCAATTGAGCAAGATAAGGATACAAACTCTATGTGTTTATGATGATTGGTATGGAGACTAGTCTACCTCATAATGTATTTATTTAAACACTCTAACTGCTTTTATGATAAGTAGGATATTGAGACCACTGTGACCCCTGTGAAAGAGTTTAAGAAACTGTACATTGTGCCTGCCAAAACTATAACATGGAAACTATAAACATAGAAAAATCTTGATCAGTTAGAAGAGACTTAAGCAGAAAACAAACCTTCTAGTTAATGCTGAATCTCTCTAGAACCCATATCTGTTTGATTGAGCCTTTAGGAACACAGGTGGATGCTCAATTTGTTTCAATTATTTTTCTCTGGTCACTAGCTCAGGTGGCAGAAGTATTCCTGATCAGGGCTTCCAGTGGGCTGGCAGCAGGGGATGAGGAATGGTCCCAGATCAGGAGAAAGAAAACAAGCCTAGATATGTCAGGACTTGAAGAAAGAGGAATGTATAGAAATGATAACATACAAACAGGATAAAAGTCAAGAACAGTGACAGAAGACCTGTTAGCCACATGAAAATGCTGGAATGGGTTACGTGACATACAAGGTGTGTTCACACAGCATTCTTATTTCGAAACAACAAGGTTGTTTCGAAATAAGAATTGCCATGGCCACACAACGCACAGCCATTTCGAAACAAGCAAACCCCTTGTTTCGAAATGGCAGCCATTTCTTTGAAACGGCTTAAACCTGGTTTCCCGTCGAAACAGCGTTGTTTTGAAATGGCTCGTTTCAAAACAATGCCAATGGGACATGCTGTTTCGAAACAATGGCTGTTTTGAAACAGCATTTGACCCTTCATCCCAGGGTGCTAAGCACCCTGGGAGGAAGGGCTGCCCCCTCAGCACCCTGGCCAGGGAAACCTCAGCACCCTGGCCAGGGTGCTGAGGGGTGTCCCCTGGCCAGC
>ML681989.1:25546704-25595763 GCA_007922195.1 Podocnemis expansa | reverse complement strand
GCGAAATAGCATGTCCACACTGTGGACATGCTATTTCACTCCCTTATTTCCAAGACGCCTTTTTTGTCTTTGGAAATAAGGTGTTTTGAAATAACCCTTTATTTCAAAACAGGTTGTTTCGAAACGTTTTGTTTCGAAACAAGCCCTCTGTGTGTGAACATAGCCACAAAGAACTAAAAGAAAGCAAGGTGGAGATTTACTGAGGGTAGACATAAGGAGCAAGCTGAAAAACTACTTAACAGTGTAACAGTTAAAGGAAAAATGGAAGTTACTTGCCAACTGCCTATATTCTTGATGGGAGGGAGAGGGGCTACGTATGAACTGCCTTTGGGATTCTGTGAGGATGTTATTAAAGAGTATAAGTGAAATATGGTTTATTAAATGGACTACCCAAAAGGAGAGAAGGAGAACACTGCCCATGTTGGGCTTTACACATGTCATTGAAAAGGTGAGGATGCTTCCAGGTAGGACCCAAATGGGCTTAAACCATTTGGCGATCCCCCACTCCCATTCTCAGGAGGTATTGTAATTGTCAAAAGACTTGGACACAAAGCAGCCATTTGTAAGGAAACAATGAAGTACAGTACATTTGGAGGAAATCACTCATTTTAGTACTGTATAGAAGGAACAGAACTTAAATGCAGCAATTACAGGGGAAAGCACAGTATAGCACTATATAAAGGATGTACAGTAGCAAAATGAGCTAGAAAAGTACAAGCCCTCAGTAGGGATCATGCCCAGCAGCTGTATGCTGAGGGCTGGAGCATTCTCTGCCAAATAGTCTTTAACCATTTCTTTAACTTCAGTGTAAATATCTCTAAGCCCTCTCACAGATAATGACTGGTGGGTTAAAGTAGTGGTTCCCAGTCTATAGTCCATGAAGCATTGTGTAAAGCTTGATGAAAGTATAACTTTTTAGAGCTATAGACACACGAGAATGAACCAGACTGGCAACATTTTAATGTAGTTGAGAAAAGACTAAATTTCAAATACACTGAATGAATTTCAAAGACTCTTTTTGTGGTAGTAGAGTCAGAGGAAAGCAGACAACCTGACAAAGGAAGGGGTTCCTGTAATCAGCACGTGAGTGTTTTCAGACTGTTACACCAGTGAAGTTACACTAGCATGAATTTGGCCCACGGTGTATGGATATCTAGCTATTTAGATCCATGGCACTTCTTGTATAGGGAGCCTTTGTCAACCAGGCTAGAAGCAGAGAGACGCACTCTCTGTAATACATTTAAACATATCTGATTAGGAGCTAAATGCTATCTCTGGTGAGGGCATCCATTGTAGGTATGAGGAGTAGGCAACTGATGCACAATAGAAGGGGGCATAAGGGTGGTTACACTTGGGAGAAGATTTAAGAGTATGACACAACCACTCTGAGTGTAGAGGCCAAAGTACTCATGGAGCATCTGTTCGTAGGCATCTTGCTATGCTTACTTCCTGTTGGACTTTGTGCTTATTTACTCCATTTTCTTGCTAGTTATCTCAAACCAGACCTTCCTCTTTTTGCCTATCAGCACTGTGCAAATTCTCCTCTCAATGGAGTCCTTAAATAGTCACAAGTCTCTCATTATGAGCTGCTCTCTGCTCACATATGGCAGTCACACAAAACAAGAGCTGTGGCCAGGTGACAGTCAGAGAATGTAGTGTTTTATGGGAGGACATCCAAACCTGCACACAACTGCAGGGCTAATGTTTTTTTATTTGCAGGACTCTAACAGTCAACTCACCATTTTCAGGTGCATGCCCCAGACTAAGAGTTAGTCCACCCTAAAAGCTGTCAGCAGCACAGCTGTATTGGTAAAGGTGCCTATGTAGTCACGTTATATTACTGGGAGAGAGTTCTCCCACTAATATAATAAAAACCTAAACAACTACTGTCCACATAAGTACTTTTGCTGGCAAAACTTGTGTTGCTTGGAAGGGTGTTTCTTTTACACCCCTGAGCAACAAAAGTTTTGCCAGAATAACTGCTTGTAGAGACAAGGCCTAAAATACTATAATATGGCAGTGCTGTAGTTTTTCAGGTTACAGGATGGTTGTCATGGCATTACACTGGTCACTTGAAATTACTTATGTTTTAGGATCCACTCTTACCAATCTGGAAATTATTTCCCCATGTAGTTATGGACTCGTAAAGCCTAGGTTTCAACCGTTTGAGTGGAAATGGTGACATTCCACCCCCATGGTGAGGGCTCCAAGGGCATTTCTACATAGTAACTACTCATATGCAGCTGGCACATGCCAGCCAACCTGGGGTCACTGTTGTTCCATTGCTGTGTACACATCCAGGTTCAGGCTGGAGCCTGAGTTCTAGGACATTCCCACCCCATAAGATCCTAGAGTCTGGGCTCCAGCCCAAGCCTAGAAGTCTACATAGCAATGAAACAGCCCTGAAGCCTGATTCAGCTGCTGTGTGCCAGCTATGGGTTTTTCTTTGCTGCATAGATTATATCCCATAAGTCCCATCACACCACTTGAGTCACATGCTGTGTCAGGGTTTTAATGTCTGAGCAGCTCCAAGAGGTGACTTCTTTACCTTGTGTGCAGACATTGGGTCCTCCTCTATTGGCAGTCAGCAAACTGCAGCAAAGGTGGCAATGGAAAAATAGTGGAGTAAGCGTAGGGAAAAGGACCACAAAAACCTATCTTTATGCAGAGCAAACAGGAAACCACTGTTGCGCAGTTCAAAAGGGCAACAGGAGGAATGGTGCACCCCCCCCAGCTGCAATCTACCCGACTGCGTCTCCTCAACCCTGAATACTGCCACTCCAAAGCCTATTTGCTGCCTCCCACAACCAGTAATACAACCTTGTGACATGAATTGATAGCTGCACTCAGGACAGGGTAGTGTGGCCTAGTGGCTGGAGTCAACCAAGGTCCTTGGATCAGGGCTGTAAGGCCTTATGGCCAAAGTTAGTGGTTGCCCTTGGGCCAGAGCAGTGCAACCTACTAGCCATAGTCAGTAAGGGCCCGAGTCAGGGCAGTACAGCCTAGCAGCTAGTTGGGTAGGGGTTACCCTGGGATCAGGGGAGCATGGCTTAACAGTCAGAATCAATGGCAACATTCCCTCTAAGCTGCATGGGTGTGCGGCCACACAATGGCCATTGCACACCTGCGCAGGCTTCACATATGCCCACGCAGCAGGGAGCTGCAGCCAGGCTGCAGGAGTTTTCAAATCTCCCACCCTGAGCATGCTCAGATGCATTCTCAGGGCAGGAGCAGCCTGGCCAGGGAGCAGCTCTGGCCAGGTAAGGAAGAAGAGCCCTAGGGGTCAGGGACAGGGAGCCGGCGGAGAAGGGGGGGCATCAGGGTCAGCAGGGAAGACACGGGAGATCAAGAAGTTAGCAAGCAGGTCAGAGAAGGGGTTGAGGGAGCTGGCAGCCGGGCGAGGAAGGCACGGAAGATCAGGGAGCCAGTGGTGGGCAGGGAAGGCACCTGGGGGGGGGTCAGAGAACTGGCAGGAAGGCAGGCAGTGGGGTAGGAGTCCAGGGGGGTGATCATGGAACTTGCAGGAAAGGCCTTGGGGGATCGGGGAGCCGGCAAGTGAGTGGGTCAGTCAGAGGCGTCACTACCATGGGGCTCCGGGGGCATTAGCCCCCCTGAAGCTCAGGGCCAGCCCCTGAGCAGCACACCTCTAAAATGCACAGAGGCACAGCCTCCATCTCTCTCGTGCAGAGGGAACACTGCTGGCTGCCATGGCCTCTAACAAGCCAGAAGATGCAGTCTTTTGGCTGATAGGGAACTGCCCCAGGCTGGTCCTGGAATTTTAAAACTCCTGCCTTGGCCTCACCCTCAGCCTGTGCTGTGGCTGTGCTTTCCTCTGGCGGCCAGGTAAAGGGACCTGGGGCGGGATCCGTTTAGGGAGAGGCACGCCAGCCTGGCAGAGAAAGGTCATGGGAGAAGGGGTCAGCCTGGGCCAGCGGTGGGACCAGGGGGGTTAAGGAAGGGCTTGGGAGACTGGGGGGGGGCAGTTTAGGGAAGGGCTCAGGGGACCATGGTGGAGGTTAGGGAATGGATTGGAGCCCTGGCTGCAGTTAATCTTTATGTGTAGCAGTGCCCTTGGCATCAGGGAAGGGGGTCAGGGAGCCAGTGGGCGGGTAGGGAAGTTGCCTGGGAGTTGGGGAGCCGATGGGTGGGTGGATCAGGGATGGGGGTCGGGGAGCCAGTGACGAGCAGGTAAGGTGCCCATGGGTCAGGGAGCTGTCAGTGGGCAGGGAAGGCACCCAGGGGTCGGGAAGCTAGGAAGAAAGGATCCCAGGGGGTCAGGTGGCAGGTGGGGAAGGACTAGGGGATCAGGGAATCAGCAGGTGGGTGGGGAAGGTGGTGGGAGTCAGGGACTCGAGGAGTGGCAGGCAGTGGGGAAGGGGCTCGGCAGCTGTTGGGGAGCCAGTGGGGAAGGAATGGGGATCGGAGAGCCAGTGGGCAGGCGGGTCAGGGAAGGGGATGTTCCTTCTAAGCTGATGATGCAGCTAAGCAAGTTATGGGTGATCGCAGGAAGCCAGTGGGCAGCAGGGAAGGGGATTGGGAAACCAACAGAAAACTTGCTTAGTTACATCCATAACATGCTCAGCTGCATCATTAGCTTAGAGGGAACATTAGTCACTAGTTGCCCAAACTGTGGCAGCACTCCCTAGCAGTCAGCATCCAGGGTTATACTTGGGTCAGGACCACGTTGGGGTACTGAGGTGCCCCTTTAAGGGGTTGGCCCCTGGGGTAGGAGGGCTCAGGCACTCCGTGCTCCACTCAGTGCCAGCAAGGGGCCTGTTGGTTATGGGGTGGGCTGATCCTTAAGTCAGCAGGGACCCTTCCAAAACATGCTGCTTTGTGCCTTTTGCTACCCCCAGTTACGTTATGCAGGCCCCCTCGGATACTTGTTACCTGTCTGTCAATGAGGTCATCCCTTGGGTCTCCGTGTTTCCTGGTCTGCACCGCTGCCATCTGCAT
Organism: Podocnemis expansa; assembly: GCA_007922195.1. Taxonomy (NCBI): domain Eukaryota; kingdom Metazoa; phylum Chordata; order Testudines; family Podocnemididae; genus Podocnemis; species Podocnemis expansa. The sequence goes on along the minus strand of ML681989.1, from coordinate 25,590,807 downwards.
CTTTCCTGGGTCATAGAGCTTCCCAGAAGCTGATGAAAAGTGGCCAGGCTCTGGCAAAGTGTCTTGGGTTCCCAGCTCTTATTGTTGGGCCTGAAATGGCTCCTGGTTCAGCAGAGGTCATAACGAGGGCGGGGTGACTGAGGCAAAGCCCCAGGTGCCCCATTATAGAGGGCACTGCCATGCTGGAGCCAGGGTCCTTCCTCCCTGTCCCCTGCACTGGGAAGGAGAGTGGGGCCAGCCAGCTTGAGGCTGGGTTCTGAGCTTCTGCCCTGATCCACCCCCAAGGGTAGGGTGAGCCAGCCCACAGGTCAGCTCTCCCAGTCTCATCCTGCCCCTGGATCAGACACTCTGCCCCTAGGGGCAGAGTGGAGCAGGCCTACCGGGCAGGGGGTGTCAGGGCCAACTGCATGCCATGGGAGCTGTACAGGCTCCAGTGTGGCTGAAAGTTGCACAATGTGCAGCAGTCAGCCCTGCCTCCACCTGTGGTCAACCACCCACGTCACCACTGGCCTCTGGGCCCAGCTGCACCCCCAGGAAGTGGCCTTAGTCTATCTGGGACCCTAGGCAAAGGCCCATTGTAGGGCCCTATATAGGGCTCCCTGGTGCTGGCCCACCCAACCCCTGCATCCCACATGGGGCCCCCAATGCCCACTGCAGCTCTGGTGCACCACTGAGGGCTCCAAAACCCACCCCAGTACCCCACTGGGGGGCCCTGAAAACCCCTGTGGCCCCAGTGCCCCAGTCCCACCCCACAGCCTACGCTCCCTGTAGATGGCCCCCATTGTGCCCCTGGCATCCTGCTTGGAGCCCTGACATTGGCCTCAGTGACTTGCTGGGGCCCCAACCCCTCCCACTGCTGTCCAGGGGTGGGGTGGACAGAGGAGTGGGGCCATAACCCTGCACTGCCCCGCTGCTGCTGTCTGGCACTCCCACTGACAGTTCAGCAGCAAGCCAAAGGCAAGGGGCAGGCGCATGGTGGAAATGTGGCGCCCAGCCTCTGGGCTGGCCCACTCTGCCCCCTGGGGCAGAGCAGCCGGCCCAAGGGCTGGGTGGGAGCGCAGAGCCCAGCCTCTGTCCCAGCCTGCCCTGCCATGGCTCTCGGCTCCCAGCAATGTGCTTTGGTGCAGAGCGGGATGCAGGGACAACTTTTGGGGTAGGCGAAGGGACTTCTTACTGCTTGGAGCCCTAGGTGACCACCTGCTTCACCAACCCAAAAAGTTACTTCTGCCACCCTCCTAGTGCTGTTCTGTTGCTAGGGAGAGACCCTCCGGGGGGGGGGGGGCATTGGTGGGGAGGCTAAGGGGCCCTGCGGCCCCTATCCTCCACTGGTGGCAGGGGCCTGATCCAGCTCCATGCCGACGGCGGCTGGGGCTGGATCAGGCCACAGGCCTGGTGAGGCCACCTTTGGGGCTGCTTGGCCCAGGTGCCAAAATGTGTAGTTTTGTCACTGTGGCTTGGAGCCTCCTGCACATCTCCTCTCTCATCCCCTCCTAGCATGAACTGGGCTGCTTTCTTTTATGCTAGAACCCGGGGCGTCACTGGCTGGGGGAGGGACCTGGGGCATGGGCCCAGGCCCCGCCCCTGGTCTGCCGGCCATGCCCCCAGCCACCAGACCATGCCCCCTGGCCAAGGACAAGGCCCAGCGCTGCCGTGCCGCCATGAGCGGCTAGGCCCCACATCCCCGGCCAAGATCGGGGCCACCACCAGCGCGCATGGCCAGGCCCAGGACTGCCTGCCATGGCCGCTAGCGGCTGGGCCCCAGATCCCCAGCTGGGGACGGGGCTGGAAGAGTCCACAGGAGGCTGGGCCCCACATCCCTGGCCGGGGACAGAGCAGCCACAGCCACGGATGGCCAGGCCCCAGATCCCTGGCCCGATTGGGCCGGAGATCCGGGGCACCAGTGCTGGGCTTCGGGGCACATGCCCCGGGGTGCCCAGCACCAGCGACACCCCTGGCTAAAACAGCAGCTGGAGCATGCCTCAGAGAGTCTGGGATGGGCCTTCCACTGCCCATATGCCAGAATTTCACAACTGAGGTAACAAAGGGTTTTAATAGCAACATCAGCTACTGTAGCCATACTTAGGATATCAAAATTCAACAAAACTAAAGCTGACTTCCATGATAGAATGAGGAGTCGAAAAGGCTGTTAAAGAGAGGAAGAAAGTCTGTAAAAAAGAAAAAGATAAAATAAAAGCCAGCATCAAAGAATAGTGATGTATAAAAATAATAAGGCAGCAGCACAGAGAGTTATAAAATAATCAAAGAAAGAAAATTGTAGGAAGTACTGTAGATGGATAAAGACATCAGAAATATACAGGCAAATTAAACGAATGAATGGAATTCAGATTAAGAGCCACACCTCAGATCTTGTAGAGATTAACAGCTTAGTTAGGAGTTCTCATGATGAGAAAGCTGAAGTTTCAGGATAAACTTTCAGAGGGGTGAATAGCTACGCAAACCAAGATTAAGTTTTCCACCAGCTTAAAAGACACTTAATTGAAGAGACCCAAAATGTATGATGTACTTGGGGGTAAACAGGAAGATATTATAATGAATGAATGGCTTTGTATGTGAGAACTTGAGAAAGTTATTGATATCAGCAAGAATACATCTCTAAGTAATAACCATATATTTAACATAATATTCAAATATTCCTCTAAAAGCACTTTGACGGGTCTCTTGAAATTATTTAACATATGTAGGGGAAAGGAGTGATACTGATACGGTGGAAATGTGAAATAGAAATGCAATATGAAAACCATGCCAACTGTTCCACAAAAGAGGATGCCTGCAGACCAATTGCCCTCATGTCCTGCCTGGGGACAATTATGGTATAAATGATGAATGAAAGATTATTTCCTATTTGGAAAACAATAGCATTACAGCTAAAGTGCAGAATGGTTTTAGGAGAAAAAGATGAACCATTGATCTCATTGGTAAACTAGAAACTGAAATACAAAATAGCATGAGACATGAGAGGTTCATAATAGCTGTCTTTCTCTTTATTGAAAAGATATATGACATTATGGAGGGAAGGCTTCATAGGCAAACTACAAAACAGACAGGGTTAAGAAAAAGAATATATGAATGGTTTAGGGACTTTCTGAGTAAATAAAATCATGTACGTTATATAGGTTGGGAAGGTTATTTCAAATATTTATAGTATTAAAAATGGTATACCACAGGGAAGCATTATCAACCCAATCTTATTTAATGTTATGATAAATAATCTCCCAATACAAATAAGTGCTGGTATAGTTTCATAGATGATTGGACTCTGTAGGTTAGGAGCAGGACTATGAGTTAGCAGAAAAGAGAATTAGGAGAGACATCTGCTTGGGGAAGTACATGGGGTTTCAAATTTTTCATTACTAAAATCAAAAGATTGATCTTTAGAAAAGGAAAAATCCAAAGGAATGTTAACTATCTCTGAATAGAGAACAACTAGATATAAGTAAAAGTTCAAATTCTTAAGGCTAATATCTGATACTAAATTAGTCTAAAAGATCATATACACCAGGGGTGGCCAGACTTATTGAACTCAAGAGCCTCACAAGTTGATTATTAAGCAATCGAGAGCCATAATGAGGCATAACCACATGCTTTTACCTACTCCAAAATTACTAAGCTTAAAATTCATTGTGCACTTTAATTTTATCATAAAAACAGAGCAAATACTGATCCTACGAATGTCAGATTCTGATGATTACTCCATGAAAACTAGGCCTATACAGTAAAAACTTAGCTGTCGTTGGATGTAGAACACTGCAGGCCACTGGCAAGTTTTTTAAAATCTGGGCAGTAGCTTGTCAATGCAGCACATAAAAGCTCTCTCAGGTGCTCATCTCTAAGTATTGCACAGTGTTTTGATTTAACAGATTTCATTGTGGCATACAATGCTTTACAGCAGTAAGTTGTGCTAAAAACTGAAAGTAATTTACCTTCAGTTTTAAACTTTTCTCCTTTGTATTTTCATTTCTAAGTATTCCATGTCATGTTTAGGGCTCATAAAACACGATTTTATTTTAACAACGAGTAAACTGCATTAGGGCTTATGAGAAAATCTAAAGATGCTGCGGCTTCCCCAACCATTCTGCACTTCTTCCCCCCACCCCTGGGTGCCACTTCCCTGCCATCTCTTACCATGCTGCTGCTTCTCAACTCTCCCCAACCATGCTGTTGCTTCCCTGCCGGCCCCAACCATGCTGCCGCTTCCCTGCCAGCCCCGACCACGCAGCACTTCTCCCCCCATCTCCCACCATGCCACCCTTCCCTGCTGTGCTCTTCTGCCAGCCGCACTTTTTCTTTGAAGAGCCACATGCAGCTCCCAAGCTGCAGTTTGGCCACACCTGATATAGAGTATGTTAAGATAAATGAATGATTTATGAATGGTTAACCTGCCTAAAAGTCTTGCTGGAACTAACTGTGGGGTGGAGAAGGAAACACTGCTGAGGGTATATAGCAGACGTGGCCAAATTGCGGCTTGTGAGCCGCATATGGCTCTTTAAAGAAAAAATGCGGCTCCCGGAAGAGCACAGCAGGGAAGGGCGGAATGGTGGGAGCCAGGGGCGAGAAATTTGCAATCGTCAGGGACAGCAGAGAAGTGGCGGCAGGGTGAGAGCCGGCAGGGGAGGAGCAACATTGTGAGAGCCGGCAGAAAAAAGCAGCGTGGTCAGAGCCAGGGGAAGGACAGCATTTTGAGAGCCAGCAGTGAAAAGCAACGTGGTCAGAGCCTGGACAGGAGGAGCAGCATTCTGAGAGCTTGCAGGGAAAAACCAGCGTGGTAAGAGCTGGGAGGGGAGGGACAGCATTGTGAGAGCCAGCAGGGAAAAGCAATGTCATCAGTTAGGTGCAAAGACATGTCAGATTCTACAGTTTACCCACACAATATTAATTCTACCCTCCTTGTCTGTATGCATTATGATACAGTCTTTAATTACAACATCACAGACTTCATTCATTATACACACTGGATGCACACAGAGGCAAAATGAAAGTAGCACCAGCAAGAAAAAGTCTGACCTAAGTGCATGATTTTTTAAATACTTTCCTTTTTTGATACTGTTTCCTGGGTAAATATTTTTAAAACTGGCAACATAAATTGATCAAGAGCAAGTCTACAATGAACTACAGATAAGGGATGATAATCTAGCAATTTAAACTTAAATTAATTTACAACTGCTTTTCTCTTTTTTAAAAATCACCTGGCATTTCCAGACATTGTAATATAATGCAAACTTATTTCTCTTGTATTTCTATTTTGAGAATTAAATAAGATTAATCAGAAATGACTGAAAATTGACACTATTGCATCTAAAACCACTGACTACTGTTAAAAGGTTATTTAAAAAAAACCTCTATTAATTTAAAGAATGTTACAAGTACTTATTATGGATCATGGTTCATTTTCAGCATGCAAAATGATTTAGACTTAGCCACTACAGAAAACGGGCTTTAGAAAAAAAATTCCTTAAGTCCATTGAACAAATGTGCCTGCGACATCAGTATGTCATCTGTTTGCAGAAGGAACTGCTAGTACATTTATTTTATAAGAAAATTTTAATTAATATAACTAAGTCAATTACCAAGATAATTTACATTCACCACAAAGTTCAATAGCAGCACTATACTTCCACTGATTTAATAGCATTCAACATGTATTATTTTTCCTTTGTTGTATACCAGTAGTCAAAACCCATTTATATTTCAGTGCAGTCTTCATGAATGATTTTATGGGTATCAGAGCCCATTAGACAAGAGAGTAATTGTTGTGAAGGGCTGAAGATGGAAAATTGTGTTGTAAACTTTCTGAAAAAAATCTCTAACCAATAAAGATTTTACTTTGTATTATAAAAAACAAATAATGATATTTAGAATTTATACAGGCCTGATCCCAAACTGAATAAACTCAACAGGATTTTTTTCATAATATCTTCTGTGCATGGACTCCAAAGCACTTACTGAAACAGGCTCTGATCTTGCAGTTTATGTCCCCATAAATTCTCATTGATCTGTTGTGATTCTGAACAGTTGAAAAGGTGTCCTCCCTGTGTGCATCTCTTCACAGGATTAAGATGAGAGCCATATTTTCCCTTACTATTACTTTCATTTTAAAATTAATTGTTTCTGATTGAGTCCTCAGACCTTTTGTTTTTACTGTCCATGAGTATTCTAGTGAAAAAGTTTAATGGCGGAAATGTTGGCAGGGAAGCGGGAGCATGGTTAGGGCCGGGGTGGGGTGAGGGGCAGAAGTGCGGCATGGTTGGGGAGAGCAGAGAAGCAGCAGCAGCATTGTAAGAGACGGCAGGGATGTGGCAGTGGGGTGGGGAAGGAAAGAATGACATGGTCAGAGAAGCCATAGCATGTTTAGATTTCCTCATAGGCCCTATTGCAGTGTACCTGTTGTTAAAATAAAATCATGTTTTACAAGTCCTAAACAGAATGTGGAATACTAAGAAATGAAAACACAATGGAGAAAAGTTTAAAACTGACCATAGATTACTTTCAATTTTTGGCACAACTTACTGCTGTGAAGCATCATATTCCACAATGAAATTCAAACCATTGTGCAGCACTTAGGCTATGTCTATACGGCACTTTTATTTCGAAATAACACTCGTTATTTCGAAATAAAAGAAATTTAGTCTACACGACGTTTTCTTATTTTGAAAGGACAGATGCGGTCCTTTCAAAATAAGAATTGTTGTTTCAAAAAAGTTAAACCCTGATGTTTTCGAAATGGCCATTATTTTGAAATGGTCGTTTAGAAATAATGCCATTTGGACATGTTGTTTCAGAACAAATGGATTCCGAAACAACATGATTTGAAATTCGTCCCAGGGTGCTTAACACCCTGGGAGGAAGAGCCACCCCTCAGCACCCTGGCCAGGGTGCTGAGGGGAGACAAGCTGCAGGGCATGGGGGGCTGCCCCCTGCAGAGGGGTGCTGATGCCCCGCTCTCCCCACCGCTGGGGCTGCTCAGAAGCCTGGCGGCAGGGTGCAGGGGCTCCCTGCTCTCCCTGCTGCTGGGGCTGCTCCCAAACCCCACAGTGGGGTCCGGGGGCACCCGGCTCTCCCTGTCGCCAGGGCTGGTGGCAATCCCCGTGGCAGGGTGCCAGGGCCCCGGCTTTTCCCCGCCGCCGGGGCTGCAGCCACGGGGAGCCGGTCCCAACCCGGCTCCCCAGTGCCCCAGCGACTGAGCAGCTGCAGCCATGGGGAGCCAGGTCCCACCGGCTCCTCTGGCCCTGGTCTCAGCGGCGGCAGTGGCTGCGAGCCCCGCGGCTCACCCCGCCACCAGCTCAGGGGCCTGCAGCCGCAGGCGGGATGGCCGCAGTGCCCCCCAGCAAGGCGCGGTGTGTGCCGCCCTGGTTGCGGCCACCCCACTGGGGGCTGCAGCCCCCTCAACAGGGTGTGGGGTGAGCCGCCTGGGCTGCGGCCACCCCGCCCGTGGCTGCAGGCCCCCGAGCTGGTGGCAGGGTGAGCTGCGGGGCTCACAGCCACTGCTGTTGCTGAGCCCAGGGCCTGAGGGGCTGGTGGGACCCGGCTCCCTGTTGCTGCAGCCGCTCAGTCGCTGGGGCTCTGGGGAGCCGGGTCGGGACCGGCTCCTCGTGGCTGCAGCCCCGGCGGTGGGGAAAAGCCGGGGCCCCGGCACCCTGCCGCGGGGTTTGCCAGCAGCCCTGGCAGCAGGGAGAGCCGGGCGCCCCCGGACCCCCCTGTCGGGTTTGGGAGCAGCCCCAGCAGCAGGGAGAGCTGGGAGCCCCTGCACCCTGCCTCAGGGCTTGGGATCCCTTGCACCCCCAGGCTCCCCCACCCAGGTCAGAGGAGCTGCAAGGGGTGCAGCCTGCAGCAGCTGTGGCTCACTCCGCCCGGGCTACAGCCCAGGGTGAGCTGCGACAGCTGCGGCCACCCCCCACGCCCTTTGCAGCTCCCCCAACCTGGGCGCCCTCTTTCCTGAAGCGAAAGAGCAGGTCCATACATAGGACCTGCTATTTCACTTTCAGGGTCTCACTTATTTCGAACTAATTTTTTTTAGTTCGAAATATGTTGTTTCAAAATAAAGGTTTTATTTCAAAATAAGTCATTTTGAAATAAGTATTTTGAAATAAAGCCTTGTGTGTAGACATAGCCTTAGAGATCAGCATCCAAGAGAGATTTTCCCTACTGCATTGACAAGTTACTGCCCAGATTTTAAAAAACTTGCCACAAGCCTGTAGTGTTCTACATCTAGCGACAGCTAAGTTTTTACTCTATAGGTCTAGTTTCATGGTAACCTTAAATAATTATTAGTATCTGACATTAGTAGGATCAATATTTGCCCTATTTTTATGAGAAAATTAAAGTGCGCAATGAATTTTAAGCTTAGTCATTTTGGAGTAGGTAAAAAAACGTGGTTATACGGCTCAGTGCAGCTCTCGAAGGTTTAATAATCGACTTGTGTGGCTCTTGAGTTCTGTAAGTTTGGCCACCCCTGGTATATAGGGTCTTAATTGAATGAGTGATTGACTATAGTGATCAAGTTTTTGGGTCATCATGAAATTCAGAACTTAAAAATTTAGATGTAATACAAAGCTTAGGTACTATGAATTGTGTTTGGTGCATTTATTACAACAGCTATATGCACACTACACATAGGTTCTAGTTTCCAGAGGGGTAGCTGTGTTAGTCTGTATACAGCAAAAAAAGCAAGAGTCTTGTGACACCTTAAAGACTAACAAATTTCTTTGGCCATAAGCTCAACGGTTTTAGTGACATACCATTCACACTACAAATGAAACTTTTGGACTGAACTTTTTGAATCACAGTTAATGGGAACTGGAACAATAAACGTACCAAACAAATTTATGATTGTTGGGAATTTGATAGGTTACAGCACGTTATCTTAGAACTGCACATGTTGTTCAAGTTAAAGTGTGGATATAGGAGTTGAAAGCCAAGGAAAAGCTGAATGAAGTCAAAACTTCGAGGCATGGAAAATTAATTGTAGATGGAAAGTTGCAACATTGATTTAGATTTATTTTATCAACTTAGGCGTGAAAAAAAGAGACAATAAATATTTAAAAATGAAGTATACCAGTACATATATGAAAGTATTATATGGAATATGATGTACATATGGATTCAGTCGCGTCTGATATATACAAATGGGTCCAAAAAAGGAGAAAAAGTAGGGATGGCATATTATGTATCAAAATTAAGACTCTCTAAAAGAATATAAGCTTTTGTAGTGGCTATGACAGCAGCACTAGTGCCAGCATTAAATCAGATCTGCGATGTATGCTCTCCAGCAGTGGTCATTTTTCAGATTCCATCTCAGACTTTATGATGAGATAACAGAGTCTAAACAGATGGGGATACATGCAGCATTAGCTGTTATCCCAGCACTAGCTGGGATAACGAAGAATGAAATGGTTGCCAAAGGAGCTAAAAGCATCATAAGAAATGGAAGGATTGACCTTGAAACATCCTTGAGTAAACAAGAATTCAAAAGCCCAATACAGAAAAATTTAAAAATGGGAATGTTAAAAAATACTGTATTAATGAAAACGGATTAAAAAGATTTTTAAATTTTGCCCTAAAGTTGAGGATAATGACATACCTTAGCGGGTGAATAGGACTGATGAAGATCTTTTAGTTTAGAATAGTAAATGACCATTGTGGCATAAGCAAAAATCATTTTGAATAAAAAAAACCACAAAGAGGACAATGTACTTTGTAAGGTGGAAGAAACAACAGATCACCTTTTATAGATGTGCAAGGGATTTGCTAAAGAAAGGGAAAAGCTTTGTGAGGAATTCAAATGTCTTAAATTATGTTATTCAGTGAAACTATCAGGGAAATGGTGTAGTACTACAAAGTCATTGTTGCGTTACTTAAAGGACATAGGGCAGAATGAAAGAATGTAAACCATTAAATATTTAGGAATTATAAGTGGTAGCAGCTACAGATGTTCAGTCAAGTTGGCCTCACTATTAAGAAGGAAAGAAAGAAAGAAAAGGAAGCTGTAGGGAGTCTTCAGTTACTCTTGGGGTGGGACAGAAGAGGTAGGAAGTGGTTGAGAGGCAGCAATGAGTCTGAAGAAATAGATCTTCTCTGTCAGCTACAGTGGGCTAGGAGCCAAAGAAAAGGAAATGCCTGGAATCCTGTAATAATCACCAAAGTAGGTGGGGTGGAACCCTTTGAGGTAAGGGACTTAAGGACCAAGAGGAGAAAGACCTGCTGTAAGGTCACTGGCGTATAGTTTGATTGGATTATCTGTTACCCTAGAAGGGGTGAACTAAAGTGTGACAGGGCCAGAAGGCTAGGCTGTGGGAAGAGACACCACTGTAATGACTGAGTGACTGTTAGCTGTGAGCACCATATAGGAGACAATTGCTACACCGTGCCTAGTCAGGAGGAAGAGCTCCTGCAGTGAGCGAACCCCTTCATGGGGTGCTGGTGGCTAAGGGCTACCTAGGGTACCTGGAAGATGTATAAATTTAGATGGGTAGGCATTTACCATCACACAGCAGGGCTACAGGGAGGTGTGCAGTTGGTCTGATTTTCCTGAAAAGCCATTCAGCTTTCATAAGTTTGGGAAATGCTACCTCAGGTAATGAGCCCAATAGATGTGGGAGAGGGAGACAGATCATGAATCAATTAAAAAAAACCCCACCAACTTTAATATTTATAAGGTAATAATGGTCTTTATGGAATAGCCTCAAGTGCTTGCAAAGATGCTATGAATAATATATAAAAACGTATCAAGTAAGAAAGGTGGTCCCTTTGCATTTTCTTTTTACAGTAGTCCATGACACTGTGGGTCCCTTCAAACTATAATTAAAATAGCTACTGCTGGGCAAGCAAGCATAAACTATGCTGTGCTCATTAATATTAAAAGACATTCTTCTCACAGTTATGTTTTTTAAAAGCCTGTTTATTCTCCTTTGGGACCTGAAAAGCTGATATTTCAGTTTAATGATGAAGGCAGATTGAACTGAAGATTGGCTTTCCAGGTCCCAAAAGAAAATATGGAGGCAGTTCTGAAATATATGTATAAAGGGAATGTGTTTGTGAGGCATATCGTCTCCACTTCAATATACAGCTGTAAATGCATATAAACAAAACTAGGATTTTTAATATCATACAATATCCTATTTATGCTTTATACAGTCATCCTAGTGGTTGCACTAATTTGCTTTTTACTATGCAATTTATGCAGTGGGTTGCTTTTCTGTTTGCAACGGTATCTCCCAATGGTCTCATGGTAGAATATGCTTATTTGTGACACTGCTAAGTTGCAGGAAGAGGAGATGCACTTGATGTTTATGGGACTGATCCAGCATCATTGAATCCAATGAGAGTTTTCAGTGAGCCATCCAACAATACCTCACTTTTAATGACACACCATATATTGTTCAGTTACAGGCAGTAACAGACAGCTGTTCATTTCCTGTTTTTCCCTTTCTGCCTTATTAGGCTCTTAACTCTTATACCCTTATCTTCAGAAACATGACAGACCAAATTATTCTGTGGTGTAACATCACTTAGTTGAATTCTCTGGCCTGCCCTGGCTCCTCTGCATGCCTAGACTAGAGCATGCGGCTCAGAAACTGACTAGATCTTGCCAGCCAAGAATTTCCCTAGGATTGTGAGGGCCCTAGAATTCTGATGGATCTCTGTTTCAGCTTGCCTTAACCATTCCTGTGTAAAGGCACTTCAGCCTGTGTCCTGGCCGCTATTCATATACCCACGAGTCACTTTATTTTCTTTTGTTGAATCAGGAATTCCATATGTTCTGCCTCCAGTAGGAAGGATTCAGTGGAGAAATCACTTACTCCATTTGGAAGTAATTGTTTAATTGAATTAAATCCTTGTATAAGTATAACTGAGTTCATAGAAAAATTAGATATGTTCATGGAGGAGTGGTCCATTTATGGCTATTAGCCAAGATGGCCAGGGATACAACCCCTTGCTCTGAGAGTCCCTAAGCCGTGGACTATTAGAAGCTGGGACTGGATGACAGTTCACTGTTTTGTTTACTCCCTCTCACACATCTGACACTGGCAACTGTTTGAAGACAGCATACTGAGCTAGATCATTGGTCTGATTCAGTATGTCTGTTCTTGAGGGCAGTGGGAGATTTAAAAATAATCCTATAAGGCTCTCAAAGAAATAAAAGAATGAAAGATCACAGCCACATCACTGTGGAGAGAAACAAAAGGAGGAGCTTGATGGGCTGCTCCCAAAATCTGGTCCAGTATGCTGCCATGGACCCCCAAACTCCACTTCTGAACCTTGATTTACCCTGCTTTGCCAGGTGACCACTCACTCCTGAGTCAGTCCACACCAGCCTCCTTCATGTAATTGGTCCAAGGCAGTGGGTGTCCGCCCTCTGGCCACTCAGGCGATGGCTGCTAAGTGAGCACCTCAACCCCGGATATCACACTAAGAACCTTTGTCCTACAGGGACTGGGACCCTTTCACAAATCACCACAGATTCATAGGCCCTCGTTCATCCATTTATCATTGAAATGGATATGCCCAGCCTCTCTGATTCACACCCTCTGAAGTTCACACTGCTTTAGATAAAACAAACACTGGTTTATTGATTTTTACTGAATATATAGCAAATCAATGCACACTCATTTATATCAGGACTTACCACAAGCAAAATAAAAGAGGCAAAACACATGCTAATCTACTATTACTATTCCAAGATTACACTTTAGTCGGTTTTCCACATTCTTATCCACATGACTGACTGTTGGTGGTGTTCAGCCAACCTAGGCGTTCCGGGCCATGTGGATAGGCGCAGTCTCTTTAGTTGTTCCTCAGATGGTGTTTTGCTGGCAGAAGCCAAAAGCTTGTCTTTTGCTCTCTCTCAAACTGCATTCCTTTTCATTTCCCCCTTGGCCCCTCCCTTTCTGTGCTGTTGTTTGATTTCTTTTGTCCCACATGAGCTAGACAGTTCAGTTTACATTGCTTTTGTCATGCAGCTCTCCAGACTCAGAGAGGTAATCCTGAGGGTCTGAGCTATGTAACATGCTTCACATCGGTACACTTACATGAGGCTGGAGAAAACATGATACCACAACAGCAAGTCAGACCATTCATTAAGGAACCTTGCATGGCATATTTTGCATCAAGCTACACACTTAGATGTTGCAAAAGTGAAGAGAAAAGTTATATAGATCATAGCCCAGGGGTGCATGGATGTGCATCCTGTGACAAGATGGGGTGGAGGGGAGGGGGAGATAACATCAATAAGAATTCACAGATTATACATAGATAGATTCCTCAAATTGTCATAGTCTAATATACAGATAATGGCCAGCCACAAATGCAGTTCCAGACTCAGACCTTTGACATTCCAGAGTGCCGAGAGCTGGACTTAGGGACAAGATCTGCCTAGCCACTGCTTTTACAACATCACCATATTTCTGAAAGTTGAAGATGGAAAAAAATTATGACAAATGTACTAATGAAGAAGATCAAACTGGTGAGAGCACAGTCAATGTCTTTAGTTTTTTTACATTTTTTGTAATAAGCTGGTGATATGCAAATTTCATGTGATTCTGTTCCTTCTGTCTTTATGTATACACTAGCTGTCACCCATCAAAAATGACAGGGGAAAATCATGGTTTCTTCCCTGAGTGAGCCCCACATACCATTGTCTGAAGAGTCAGTGTGAAATATTGGAAACAGCTGAAAGCTGTGAAGGGGGGCAGGGGCAGCAGAGGGGGGCACAGAAGGGGTGGGTGGGCAGGTGGGCACAGGAGGTGGGGAGCAACCCCTTGACAGTACGATATGTATCGGAAGGATAAGGAAGAATGGGGTAGGGGGCATGGCAGAAATGAAGGTGAGGGGTACAGGGTGGGAGCATGGAAGGGAAGGATGAGGGCACGGGATCTGGACAGAGTGATGAGGAACAATGGAACTGGGGCAGGACATGGGGGATGTTGAAGGGGTGGCGATGGGCAGGGACAAGGGCAGGAGATGGAGTCAGGGGAGGGCTGCAGCCAGGATGTGCCAGGGTGGTGAAGCAGGCCATGTGCAGCAGATGGGGACAGAGAAGGTGTGTGTGGTGGCAGGAGGTGAGGGGCAGGGGCAGGAGGTGGGTCGGTAAACAGAGACTTGGACAGGAGATGGGGGCAGAGAAGGGGTGCGTGGGGCAGGAGCTGGGGGGCTGCGGCTAGGGCAGGACCTGGACTGGTGAAGGGGGGGCAGGGCAGCAGATGGGGCAGAGAAGGTGTGTGTGGTGGCAGAAGGTGGGGGCAAGGGCAGGAGCTGGGGCCAGTAAATAGGGACTTGGACAAGAGATGGGGGCAGAGAAGGGGTACATGGAGGCAGGAGGTGGGGGGCTGGGGCTATGGCAGGGGCTGGGCAGTTGAAGGGCGGCAGATGGGGCAAAGAAGGTGGGGAGCAGGGGCAGGAGCAAGACAGTGGAGGGCTGGAACCAGGATGTGCCAGGGTGATGAAGGGGCCATGGGCAGCAGATGGGGGCAGAGAAGAGGTGGGTGGTAGCAGAAGATGGAGAGCAGGCTCAGGAGCTGGGGGCAGTAAATGGGGACATGGACAGGAGATGGGGTCAGAGAAGGGGAGGGTGCGAGCAGCAGGTGGGGTACAACCACTTGTCAGTACCAAATGCACTGCAGGGATAAGGAAGGATGGGGTAGGTGGCATGGCAGAAGTGAAGGTGAGGGGTGTGGAGTGGGGACTTGCGGGGAAGGATGAGGGCATGGGATGCAGAGGAAGGGATGAAGAACAATGGAGCAGGAGGTGGGGGTGTGAAGAGGGCCATGGGCAGCAGATGGGGGCAGAGAAGGGGTGGGTGGGTGTACCTTGTGACAGGCCATTGTGGTGTCAGAGGTAACAGCCAATTGCTCCTTGCTCCCCGCTTAGGAGCAATCCTTGGATGCAATTCACTGAGTCACCTTTGACATCACAATGGCCTATCACACAGTACACTTCACATCATGCATGCAAGCACATAGCAAATTAGTATAGTAAATAATTCCCATGAAACATAATGACAGCTTTGCATGCACAGGGACCGTAGGATCAGGCCTACGATAAAGCATGGGAGCAATACTACAGGCTCCAGAGTGGCATACTGATCTATTCTTTAACATTCTTCATACAGCTCTGCCAGAACCAATCTTGCTTATACAGACCTGACCCTGTCTTTAGATAAACATATCAATTATGTTGAATTATAAGGTCATTTTATAACATAGAAAGACTTCCATATGAAGTACAATGAGACCTAGAAACTTACTTTGTTTATGACTAAATTGGCTTTGAATAAGACCATAATAAAAGCCATACTTTGTCAGACCAATGGTCCATCTAGCCCAATATCCTGTCTTCCAGCAGTGATCAGTGCTAGGTAATTCATTTTGAAGGAATAAACAGATCAGGTTATCATCAAGTGATACATCCTGTTGGCCATTCCCTGCCTCTGGCAAACAGCAATCTTTGACTGTCCTGCCTAATAGCCTTTGATAGACGTAACCTCTATGAAATTATCTAGTTTTTTTGTAAACTCCGTTACAGTCTTGGCCTTCACAATATCCCTTGGCAAGGAACTCCACAGGTTGACTGCACTGTGTGAGGAAATCCTTCCTTTTAAACCTGCTGCCTATTGAATTTCATTTGGTGACCCTCTAGTTCTTGTTTTAAGAGGAGTAAATAGCACTTCCTTATTTTTCCCCATGTGATGTTACACACCCCCCTTTCTTTCATACCCCCCCTTACACATCTCTTTGCCAAGCTGAAAAGTCTGTCTGATTAATCTCTCCTTTATATGGAAGCTTTTTCCATACCACTCATTTTCATTGCCCTTTTCTGTACCCTTTCCAGTTCCAATATATCTTTTTTGAGATGGGGTGACCAAATCTGCATGCAGTATTCACAATGTGGGCATACCATGGATTTATAAGGAAGTAATATGTTAGTTTGTGTTGTAAGCCTGGAAAGGTCCTTTCAAGAAGGATCAGGCAATACAGACAACACTGGAGAGGTTTATTTACAGTACTACCACTGGGAACACTGAACAAGACAGTATCAGCTTCAAAATGGAAGTAGCATGGCAGTTGCTTATATACACAGGCAGCTTGTTTACTGGTTTAAACTAGTTTTCCTAACACTTTGGGAAAAACAACTCCATATATGGGAAGAGGGTCAGGGAGGTGGTAAGGGGTGGTCTTAACAGGTTAGGAAATACTAGCTTCCATATAAGGCAAGGGAGGGAGAGGGGTTTGATAGGTGTATGTGACCTGAGGCATGCATGAAATTGAGAGTGTATATGTCACAGCAGACAGCCTGCATGCTGCTTACCCAGACACCCTCTGTGCTCATGATGCCTGGCTTGCTTGCTTAGCCTAATACTGTCTTGTTATTTTTTTTTAATCTACCCCTTTCCTAATGACAGTCAGTATTCTGTATGCATTAGTGGTCACCAACCTTTCGCCAGCAGATGGTGCACCACTCACTGGTTTTAATGGCAACTGCCCTTTAGGAGTCGATTGTGTTCTACCAGTTGGGGCCACTGGTGTATATACTGAATATACTGTAGATCTCTGCCTGTGAAATTTCCAGTTCATTGACATACATGCATCCCATAAACTTTCTTTTGACATTTCCTTTTTCCTCTGGATAATTTCTTCCGTTTGCCTTTTGCTGCTTCGACTTTAACAGGAAAGCTGCTTATCTATGTTGAAGGGGGATATAATAAAATAATGTGCCTTTTTATTGTTCATTTTTGTGGTGTATAGGACATTCACAAAAGGGTTAAAGTATTGAACATTTACTCTGAGAAGTTGTTAGGCAAAAATATTATGCTAAAGGTGTCCAAACTGTGGCTCATGAGCCACATGTGGCTCTTTTACAGTAAAAGTGAGGCTCATGGCACCCTCTGTATGTCTCCTCCACCATTCTCCACCTACCAGCCTGGGGTGAGGAGCTTAGAGTTTCAGCCCTGTGGCAAGGTGTTGGGGCTATCGTATTTTATTGAGCAGGTGTGGGGCTAGTCTCTTGAGGGGTCAGTAAGTGGCCACTCCTGTATTCTGCCCTTAATATATGACCAGCAAATGAGGATTCATACTGGTTATGTGATACTTGTCAGTTAGGGCCAGAGCTTGTACCACTTAAAGGGTATGTCTACATAGCACTTTTATTTCAAAATAACATTGGTTATTTTGAAATAAAAGATATTTGGTCCACATGACGTTTTCTTATTTCAAAACAGGTTAAACCCCGATTGTTTCGAAACGGCTGTTATTTCAAAATGATTATTTCGAGATAAGGCTGTTTGGACACGTTGTTTCGAAACAACATGTCCAAACGGCTTTATTTCAAAATAACCATTTCAAAATAATAGCCGTTTCAATAGCAGGCTTTCCCTTCATTCGAATTAACATTTTGTTAATTCGAATTAACTTATTTCAAAATAAGGACTTTATTTCGAAATAACTCATTTCAAAATCCTTATTTCAAAATAAAGATATGTGTGTAGACATAGGAAGAAAGGGTGATGGGCATTGCTATTTACTCATTTACATTCAGGCTGCTTTAAACTGCCAGAGCAATGGTCTAAAATGAGAGTAAATTATATTTATGTTAAATTAAGGACACTTTATATTGCTAGTATGGTGTAAATTGGCTTTTGTTTAAATGAGAATTTACCTGAATGGAGTCTTTCAGTTTTTTCATTGACTTCAGTAGCAGGAAGGCTGGTCTTTTATCCTTTCTGAAACTGGTTAAGATGAAGCTTTTCGCAGAACATCTCTTATATGTTTCTGTTATCTGCTTAGCAGATAGCCCAGCTCTTCTTTTCAGGCAGATTAATTAACTTTCCTTATAATGTCTCCAAATTGCCTCCACACTTGTTACTGAGGAAGATACAGACATTTTCAGGAAGATCCAGCATTTCTTCACTCCATCAAAACATGTTGAATTCAGTGGAACCTTTGGCTAACTAGGGAACTGAAGGATTTGGTAGTGAGATACTAAACTGGAGATAAGAGATGGGACCTGTGTCTGAGTTACATTCATTTGGCTTTAGAACTTTATGGTTTTAAAATATTGCCAACCAAATTTGTGCCAATTTCATACCATTGTGAACACCATAGTGGCAATGTGCACCACTGACCTGTGCTAGATGGCATCAGAACATGGTGCCTACACTGTCAGCAGCTAATGGAAGAGTTTCCTTTAGCTTCACGGGAAGTTTGTCTCTGTTTTTTTTGGAGTAGAGTGTTCTTCATTATAACCATGTTGCTGTCACGTGAGGTTGTAGTAGACATGATATGTACAGTAGTGACAACCATGAGATTGCTATGCTACGCATTCAGTATTGCCAATTTGGCCTGGTGATTGTTTTCCATAATGTGATCTCAAACATTCAAATTTATCCTGTGTTTTTTGCATATACAATGCTCTCATTAATGTTAATCAGAATTTTCAAATGTAGATGAAAGATATCAATTTGGTGGCTTCAGAAAAATTAAGGCATCCATCCTGGAAGAAAGTCCACAATTATTCATACTATTATAAATCTAATTCACTTTGGGTGTGTTCGTACTGCTTCAGTGTTTCCATTTTATGTGTGTTCTACAAACAATGTTAGTGACAGGGCTATAGGTTGACACAGGGAATCTTAAGCAAATATTAGCAAACATTCAGGGAAAGCTAACTCTGAATTTATACATGTATTTGCACCTGAAACAATAATTATACAATGACAGAACATAATAGTACTATATAATATATGTATACAAGTAAAACCAAACAGTACAGCTTACATTTGGAAATTGGAATATCAAATCCTTACATAAAATACTGCTCATAAGAGATCTATAGCCCTCAGAGTTTTCATTGCTGCATCATCACACACCATATATAAAGTTTCATGTATACTAAAGCTCTTCCGGTGTCCACAGTTTAAATGAGATATGAATAATATCTTTAACCTTGTTTTTATCTCCCTGATTCTAGTTTAATATTTCTGATTTTAATAACAGGAGTCAATCTGAGGGGTTGGGTGTGAATTTAAACTACCTCCTCCTACTCAAAAAGTCTGGGCATGCCTGTGTTTGGGCCTATAGCTCAAGTTAATTTGCTATAATTAAAGCATGTTGTGTGGGATTGGGTTAATTTGGACCTAAAATGATAGAGTTAAAATCTAAAGCTCCTACCTTGGGGCCTCTACTCTCATTCATTTTACACCATCTTCAGTGCTCGGAAGGGCTGAGTTCTCCATCATCACATACTGTGCAAGCCGAAATATTTGAGTGAACTACTGCCAATGGCTCAGAGCAAGGAGGGAGTGTGTTTCAGATTATACTGCCTGGTGTTGTTCTGATCTGATCTCCTTTCTAGGAGCAGCTGAGAAAGGCAGCTACAGAGGATTTAGGCATCACCAGCAGTAGCACATGATCCTTTAGTCGCGTGATTCTCACCACTGAAGGCTAATGGGAGGGATGAAGTAAAAGTTAACTCTGCCTTGCAGAAGCAACAGCTACTTTTTCCTGCTCCTCATCTTCCACCCCAACCTGACCCTCAATGGCTTCTCCCCGGCTAGAGACCTACTGCTGTCCCAACCGGGATAGAGCCACACAGCTGGTGCTGACTTTCCAGCCTGAAATTTTCTGTGGTGTTTGCATTGGTAGTGCCTCAGTCAGTCTGCTGCTCAGCATCCTGCAGCTTCTTCCCAAAAAGGGACCAAGCCCCCGGAAGATTGCAAAAAATTCCTCCTCC
Source organism: Podocnemis expansa (assembly GCA_007922195.1). Classification (NCBI taxonomy): domain Eukaryota; kingdom Metazoa; phylum Chordata; order Testudines; family Podocnemididae; genus Podocnemis; species Podocnemis expansa. The sequence goes on along the minus strand of ML681989.1, from coordinate 25,571,070 downwards.
TCCACCATCCTTCTCTTCATCTCTGCTTGTGACATCCTTGGTGGCCTAGGTAAGGACCAATCGGCTGTGCCTTGCCTCAGAGCGGACTTCCTCTGCTTTGAGGCAGTGTGGCTAAATGGACTTGTTTAGGAACCTAAAGAGTCCAGGAGGGACATGTGTTGTTTCTGTTTTGCAGGTGGGATTTGAGGTAAGGGATGCTAGGAAATACCTGTCTTGATGGAAGAGAAATATTTTTTGAATGTTAGGTTTAAAAGTGCAAATTTAAAACCTACCACTCATGAAATCGGCACTTAAAACTAACAAAATCCAATCAGACAAATGTGAGAAGTTCTTATTTCCCCAAGGCTGAGAAATCCAAAACTTAACTGTCCCTAAAGATTAACTTCTGCTGATCTGTAAAAACTCCAGAATAAAGACTGTAGCTTTATTACAATGCCTGCTCTCCGCTGGGTGAATAGCATGAGCAACAAACCCAAGCGTGCTGGTTTAGAGTGAGACTGTACACAGATTGTGCTGTAGATAGAGTATTGAAAGGTCTAAGAATCTTGATTATCCAATTTCCAGCATGCTCATGGGGAAAGAGAAGGCTGAGGAAGTGAAAGAATGAGGCACCATGCATGGATGTGTCAAAACTAACCTGGTGTCTCATTTTAACCTGCAGGACTATGGAATGTGCTTCCAAAGTATGAATGAACACTAACCTTGCTGTGTTCAGAGCTAAATGCAGAACTTCCTCTTCATCCAGGCTTTGCAGTAATGAGATCCATACACTCACATTTTATATGAAATGATGAAATAATGATAATCTGAAGTCCTGTGGCTGGGAGGAAGGGAGAGATAGATGCAAGTATTGTTCTCTATTCTTGAAACATGATCAGATGATTCAGTAAAGGGCACCTGCATAAGAATTGGGACAGACGGCTTAGAAAGAGTCCCTTCAATTTGATGAGCCCAAAAATGTGTGAAAGGGCTTGTTTGTTTGTTTGTTTGTTTGTTTAAATAGATTGACACATCAGAACCAATTGTGCTGTACCATCTTTGTCTGAGATACTTTGAAATCTTTCCTAGTCAGGGATCAATTCTTGTTAAATGCTATATGATGTATAAAGGGCAGTTTTTTTACTATAATAAGAATAGTCATTTCACTTATGAAAGCTAAAACATCTTTCTTAACTTGTATTAAGAAGTATCGTTTGTTTCAGTCATTTGACAAAGAGGAAGAGTTGTTTGCAAAACTGAGAATAGATTAAAAATATAAAAATGCCTTTAATACTGAAATATAAAGAGAAATCAACTTAAGAAGATTGATATATGCAAATAAAACAGTGAACAGAAGTAAAAAAATACAGGAAAATGCTTTCGTTATCAGATTATTATCATTTGATGTCAGTCTATGAGACGCTATCCAGTTCATTTTAGAGAAATGTGTGTCAACATTAATAAAATGAAGGTTTGGGGGTTTTTTTTTTAAATGGAACAGAACATTTTAGACCACAGAATACTTTGGTACAGCATTAACTGACAGATTATTGTGAAATTTCAATAACTGAGTTGTCTTATCCACATGTAGGCCTTGCTTTCTTTACATGTGTAAACCAGGCTACCATTTGAAAATGTTACTGTGCTAGTATGTGACTTAAAACGTATTAACACACTCAGAAGATTAATGAATTTTCCCATTAGGTATAATCTTCAGATCAACAGTATGGATAGGCTTCCCAGATTTCATAGCAAATATCTCTGTTGTGAATGGAACTGATGTGTGGCCTTCTGTTTTCTGTGTGGGAACTGCGGTAAGTACAATTTTTTCTTTTTTTTTTTTTTTAAATTTGGGATGCTAATTTGGTAAAGGAAGCCTGAAGGGCAAACTTCTTCTGATCTAAAGAAAATAGAACTACTGTTCAGGTCTTTAAGTATAATGGATTTCTGCTCTCTCCAAAACATACAAATCTTACAGGAAAGAAATGTATGAATTGCTCAAGGGGTACAAGCATTCACATGCCCTGCTATGCAGCACCAGCTTAGAGTGGGAAGAGTGATAGCTATTTCCTGAAAGCGAAGGCCAAAATATTCAGATATAGATACTTAAAGTTTGGTGTTTAAATCATATGCAGGCATCTAACTGAATAGTCTGTTCTTCAGATGTTCTAAAACCCGCAAGCCCTACTATAATTAATAAGTTCCAAAGGGGTAGCTGGGTTACTCTCATTAAGCAAAACAAACAAGGAGTCCTGTGGCACTTTTAAAGACTAACAAATTGAGGTTTTCCCCCATGAAACCTCATGTGATAAATAAATTTGTTAGTCTTTTAAAGGTGCCACATATGTCCCTGCTTATAATTAATAAGATGATTCAAACGGACAGTAACTTAAGACAAAGTCAGTGTCTGGGTTTAGATGGAATAAAGGTGAATGAGTCTAAACCGAGTGATGTACTTTATAAATCTTAATGTTACTAAAGTATTTTTTTCTGCATAAAAACAAAAATCTGATTGGGTATGTCTAGTCTATGGGCTTAAGATGGCTTAAGTTGACTTAAGCAAAGTCCTGGCCACATTTGGAGTTCATTAAGTCGACTTAATAACTCTTGCCCTTAAAGTCATTTTTTAAAGTCGACTTAACACTATGTGGCCATTAAAGTTGACTTAATAGACTCAACTTAGTGCAGTGAGGCCATTTAAGTTGACTTTATAAAGTTGACTTAGCTTTTGTAGTGTAGACATAGCCAGTAAGTTTCAAAAGTCATTATATGATGGTGTTGTACAGATGACTGTAACCAACTGCCACAAATCTGAATGATGACTATTTCCACAATAAGGTATATGTACCATAGAGACAAAATCAATTACACTGCAACTTTTTTTAATCTCTCTCTATTTCTGATCGTACACTTCTGTGTCTCACCAAGTACTGGTGAAAAAGCAAGAGAAAAATATTATTCCTTGTTTGTTGTGTACAAGCTTACATCATAGTCCACACTTGATTTTTTTCTAAAGAAAGAACTTGACAAGGCAAAAATTTTGCAGCAGTAAAGTGCAATTCTGAAACATCTTAATTTCATTGATGTTGTTAACACCGAATTAATGTTTTGAAAGAAATTTTTGCCATTGATTTTTCACCATGGATGTTTATTTTTTGTATTGATTTCAGCTCTGATAAAATATGACTAGCTAGCGTCAGGTTTGGTTCAAGTAAATTTCACTTTCTGGCTCTTCTACACTAGCCAAATACTTGGGTCTGCAACAGTGCAGCAGGAAAATGTTTAAATTACAGGAAATAATATTGCAAATAATTCTCTTCTCATTCCTCACTCCACCCCTTTCTCATTAAATTTAATCAAATCACTTACAGTCGTCTAAAGTTTCTTTTTACCCTATTCTTGTTTTAAAAAAAAATACCATACATCCTGGCTCTAAACAAAACAGTCAGGCTTTTTTCATCCCCTTGAGAAACCCTCTTTACAAGCAGGAAGCTGACTCCCAACACCCTCAAGAAAGAACAGATTTTGTTTGCAATGCCACCATCACTGAAGTTTCCACCATGGATGGCAGGTCTACTTGGCAGCCAGCAGACGCTTGCTACCCAAGGGATAAGTAAAAGGAGGACACTTCTACTTCCCGCTAACTTAAAAAAAAAAAAAAAGATTCCAGGGACAGAAGGGACCGTGGTAGAGCAAATCTTTTCTTGATTTGAAAATTGCCAATGATACAGAATCTAACACAATCCTTGATAACTTTTGCCAGTAGTTACTTAGTCTCATTGTTAAAAATGCATGCCTAATTTCCAGTTTGAACTTTCCTAGATTCAGGTTCCAGCCAGTGGACGTTGTTATAACTCTATCTGATAGATTGAAGAGCCCATTATCAAATATTTGTTCCTCATATAGATACTCCTTAAAATTCTCCTTTGTTAAGCTAAATAGATTGATTTTGTTGAGTCTATCATTATAAAGAGGGCACTAAAAGTGCTAGTTCTTTAATCATTGTCATGGGTCTTCCCTGAATCCTCTCCAATCTATCTCCATTCTTTTAAAAGTGTGAACACAGTAATAGTCTACAATATTCCAGCAGTGATCACGTTATTGCCAACTGTAGGTTCCTGTTCATGCATCACACTGTGAATCAATGTTCAGCTATCCGTCCATCTCCCCCTCAAATCTTTTTCAGAGTTACTGCTTCTCATGATAGACACCCCCCCCCATAAGTATAGCCTACATTCTTTGTTCCTAGATGTATACATTTAGAATATTCAAACACATTTTGATTGATTGCACCCATTTTACCAAACAATCCAGATTTCTCTCAATTAGTGACCTGTCATTGTCATTATTTACCACTTGCCTATTTCGGTGTCATCTGGAAACGTTATCAGTGATGATTTTATATTTTCTTCTTCCTGATTGATAAAAGCATTGAATAACACATGACCAAGAACAGATCGGAGTGGTTGATCATTCCCCATTTTCAATTATGCTTTGAGACCTGTCAGTTAGCTAGCTTTTAATCCATTTAATTTGTGCCATGTTGATTTTATACTGTTGAAGTTCTTTAATCAAAAGGTTATGTGGTATCAAGTCAAAGGCCTTACAGCAGTCTAAGTTTATTACATTTATCTTCTATTGCCTTTATCAAATAAATTTATAATCTCATAAAAAAAAGAAAATAAAATGAGCTTGACAGGATCTATTTTCCATAAACCCATATTAATCTGCATTAATTATATTACCCTCCTTTAAGGCTTTATTAATTGAGTTTGGTATCTGCTGCCCCATTTTCTTGCCCGCAATCAATGTCAGACTGACAGGTCTAATTATTCAGGTTATTCCATATGCCTTTCTTAAAAATTGGCACATTAGCGTTCTTCTTGTCGACAGGAACTTCTGCAGTGTTCCAAGATTTACTTAAAATAAACATTACAGTCTCTTGCATCCCTTAGCCAACTCTTTTAAAACTTGGATATAGTTGTCTGGGCTTGCTGATTTAAAAATGTTTAACTTTACTAGCTGCTGTTCAACATTCCCCTAAGTTATAAGTGGAATGGAAAGAGTACTATGTGATATGACTGTGTCTGCTTTTTTCCCTAAATATGGAACAAAAATATGTATTGAACATGTGTCTTTTCGGTATTATCATTGATAATCTACCTTGACATCTAGTAATGGGCCAATACCACTGTTGGGATTCTTTTCATTCCTAATATATTTTAAAAATTTCTTCTTTGGGTGCTTAATTCTGTGGGCCATAGATTATTTCTTACATCCCTTTGATTTCCTCATCAATTTTTTACAATTCCTAACTTCTGATTTGCATTCACTACGATTAACTTCGTGGCTTGTACTGAAGTTAACATTCATTTTTATTTCTAAGATGGGTTCTTCTGTATCTATCATAATGAGGTCTAAGATTGAACCCTCTGTGTTGGATTCCACACTTTTTTCCATCTATAGCAGTGGTTTTCAAACATTTTTTCTTGGGACCCAGTTGAAAAAATCATTTATGCCCATGACCCAACAATTACATCTTTCAGGAATGCATTCCAATCCTGTGATGGTGGTGGCAGGGGATGCCACAACCTAGTACCTAAGGGTCTGTGACTCAGGATTGGGTCCCAACACCTAATTTGAAAACCATTAATCTATAGTATTTAGAAATCCCAAGGATGTTTTAATTCTAACAGCATGGACCTTCAGCATAGATCACTCAAATAAATTGAATTCCCTTAAGATTATGTATTCCCCCTACCCCCACACACTTTATAGATAGAGCATAAGGAGCCTGTCATTCTGCTCTCTAGTGTTATTTGATTGTCTGTAAGAGACACCTACTGTTACCCCTTCTTATGCTTATCTGTGAGGAGGACAGATGAAGCAGAAATCTGTTTGAGGAAGCACTGTCTAGTTCCCTAATGAAGTGGGCGAAGCCAGTATGGCCCTTTACTGAATCAAGCTCACAGATTTTTTGGAGAATTTTTTAAATGGGCATTTTACAAAAAACCAGTAAAACTAAGCTCAAGTTATACAATGAATTCTATGAGTAAAGTGCATTCCAGTAAGTTTGCAAGGTCTATTGATGGCTTTAGTGACTGGGCCAAGGATCAACATCTCTTGGGAAAGGAGGTGTTTCTCCTGTTGGTTTTCCTCATGGAGAAGGGCATATCAGGGATTTATTTTCAGAGCTGTAGCCATCACTGATGTTTGACTTAGTAGCACCCAAGCAAGTTGCTTGCTACCTGGTAAAGGATACTATAATGGAGCCATGGCAACAGTCTTCAGATGAGAATGGAGTTAAATTAAAAGAGGAACTCAGAAAAACATTAAATCGAATATTATAATGTTCCAGACTAATGAAAAGTGGGGGGGGGGGAGGGAGAGAGTATGCTATAAAAGAACCAGCTCCAAGGGGAAAAAATTTTGGAATCTGTAAACACAGAGGAAAAGATCAAATATGTTATGTATACTCATGAGAAACTGTCAAGTACTGTGGAATGTAACTTGACTTAAACCTGTGCAAAGCTCTTTACTTCTGGTCATTACTGAGAAAAATCATTGGAATTAGAATATAGATACTTCACTACCAGCATTCTCTTTTTGTATTTCTCTTCGGAACAGAGGTTCTTGAACATACATAATTTCCTTTTATATTCAGTACCCAGATTATGAAGGTGCACTATAGCTACAATGATTGAGAGACACAGGTCCTTCTCTCATAGTTCAGCTTCAGGAGAGGCACTAATGCACAAATATAGTCGTTGCAAACATTCTTACTATAAAGTTTTTTATGAAAGTAGTCAAAAATGCTTTATTTTTGGCTTCACATGTAAAATTCAGAGTTAAGGCTAGGCAAGGTTAATATCTCTTCTAAGCAGCAGTAAAGTAAGTTTATCAACAGGAGCCAAATACTGCTCAGCCTACTCATGGGAATAGACCAGTTGGCTTCTGTAATTATGAGCAAGGTTTATCCTTTCATGGATCTCTGTTGCAAAATCACACACATTCCATCTGACATGCTTGAATGAGGCTTCATCAAGGACTTTTACTTTTATTTTTTCCTGGTCACTTAGAGACTTTATCAGTGGCTGTGACTCAATGGAAATTTTTCGTTCTGTAGATGTGGATCCAGATCTTGTACAGTGCTGGCTTCTGGTGGCTGTTTTGCTATGCAGTAGATTCCTACTTGGTGGTTAGAAGATCAGCTGGGCTAAGGTACCAAAGTGAAATAAACTAATTTTTAATTTGAACTAGTTCAAGATTTACAGTCTTACTTCCTACATTAGGTGGGCATGTTTATGTGCATATATTAGGAATATAAGTGAAGTTATGTTCAAACTTGTGATGTGTACATGCAACTCATGTATTAGTGTGGGTGATGGGTGTGCTAGGGATTAAATGGGCTGTGAATATGCTTCAGCATTGATTTGATGATATATATATATGCTGTTGATGCACCTTAACTTTGAAAATCTGGGATGAAATCTGAGCTCTACCAAACTCAGTGGATGAACTTCCAATGATTCTAATGGAGGCAAGATTTCAGTCCCTGATCTATACCTTGAATTGAATCTTGTAGCAATAAAATGTTGTTCTGAAAAAAATTAAAAGTGTTAAAATGCCTTTAAAAGTTTTGCTTGAGAATTTGACTATTTTCTGTTTTATCTGCTTTACAAAGCTGTTGTTAGTGTCCTCCTGGGTGCTTTCATTTTATGGAACATTATTTTCAAGAAAAGAAAAATATAACTTAGGTCATCCCTGACATGTATTTGGCCAACTTTTTAAAAAATGTTTCCAAGGATGGGGATTCCAGGACTTCCCTGGAAAGCCAATTCAAGAGCTTAACTACCCTTATAGTTAGAAAATGTTCCCCTAATATCTAACCTAAATGTTCCTTGCAGATTAAGCCCATTACTTCTTGACCTACCCTAAGCAGACATAAGGATCAGCTGATCACAATCCTTTATACAACAGGCCTTGACATATTGGAAGATTTATCAGGTTGTCCTCAGTCTTCTTTTCTCAAGAGTAAACCTGCCCAATTTTTTCAGCCCTTCCTTATACGTTAGCTTTTCTAGTCTTTTATGATTTTTTTGCTCTCCTCTGGACTCTCTCCAATTTGTCTATATCCCTTCTAAATTGTGGTGCTCAGAATTGGACCTAGTACAACTCCAGCTCTGTCCTCACCACTGCTGAGTAAATCAGGACAATTACCTCCTGTTTTTGCAGACAACACTCCTGTTAATATATCCCAGAATCATATTTGCCTTTTTCTGCAGCTGAATCACATTCTCAACTCATATTCAAATTATAAACTCCTAAATTCTTTTCAGCAGAATTAACACCTAACCATTATTCCAATTTTGTAGTTGTTCATTTGATTTATTTTCTTCCTAAGTGACATTTTTCACTGGTCTTTATTGAATTTCATCTTGTTGAATTCAGATCAATTCTCCTATTTGTCAAGGACATTTTGAATTTTAAACTTACGCTCCAAAGTGCTTGTAACCCTTCCTAGTTGGTGTCATCTGCAAATTTTAAAAATATAGCCTGTACTCCATTATCTAAGTCATTACTGAAAATATTGAATAATATGGGACCCAGGACTGACCCACTGAGAAACCCCACTATACATCCTCCCAGTTTGACAACAAACCATTGATAACTACTCTTTGAGTGCAATGGATATGCTATTATGCTAGAAACCAAACATAAAGATTTTCTAAATTGGCTGCCAGTTTCTGGAGTTTGAAGAACAGAGACTTTCCATTTGTCAGAGGTGAGCACAAAGTTATGTATTATTATACCCAGAGGCTAGTGGGCAATTGTATATTGGAGACATGATTCAGCTGGCAGACATTATTATGTGCTTTTCCAAAATAAGAAAAGAAATCCTTGATTTAAACCAGAATTAGCCCTGTACTGTAGATGACAAACTTGAATTTTACTTGTGTAAAGAAGCTTTGATGCTCAGGAATTACAGAACAGTTAAGAAGTAACAAGCTAGACTATGCGATTTCTAGTGTATATTATGAAAATTCTTCACATATTTTACCCTAATTACTTCCATCTTAGGTTATCTAAATTCCTTATGCCAGACAAGGCAATGCTCTGTAATGACATTCATATTATTTCCTGTGGACAGTGATTCAAGTGCTCATAGACATGCATACACAAGTCTAACCTGAGGCAATATGGGTCTGATTCTGCTGCCACCACAATCAGTGGCAAAACTTTTAAGTCTTGCTTCAAAGCCCAATGAAGTCAATATATAAACTTCCATAGACCTTGGGTTTGGATACAGCACCTGATGATGCAGCTGGGAGCAGAATGTGATCATAATCATTAAATCACTGTCTGTGATTTCCAAATTCCCCAAAAGGCTGAAGTTATTTGACTGTTCCTATTGTTTTGAGATCCCTTCTTTCTTCTCCTTATAACTTTTCCCACCCTCCCCATGGGTCACAGGAAGGAAGGTATCCCAGGTAGGGCTACCAGATGTCAAAGCTTGGAAAGAAGGACAGAGAAATACAAAAAGGAGGACATTGGAGGACGCATGGAAAAAAATGTAGTATTAATGTAATATTCTTCTGTTTTTAGGGGGCCCTGGAATGCTTTCCCCTAAAAAAAAAAGGGTATTCTGTGGTATTCCAGCATACTTTAACCCCCAAAAGTAAAAAGCCAGACAAAGTCATGTATTTTAAAATTTATGCTGGACAGAGGACATGAAGGTAAAAAGGAAGACATGTCCTCCTTTCGCCTGACATCTGGTAACCCTAATCCCAGGGGACTAGTAGGATTGTGTGGGCAACAGATACAGCTCTGTTGACAAAGAGAAACAGAGGCAGGGACCCTTACTTCAACCTGAACAATTGTTTTGGCTTAGCTCAATTCTTATTCTTCTCAACAGCTTTACCATTCCTAGGTCCTGTTCTGCCAGTGGTTGTGGTACCATTCTGCTTGATATATGTAAAAGTCTTTTGAATGATGGCCCTATTCTTATGTTGCAATGTTAAATTCTAAAGCGTTTCCAAATACACATGATGAGTGATGTTGACAGCTTCTTTTCCATTCACTGTGCTTCCAGTACAATTGTGCTATACCACATGATGACATGGGGTCTGGCAATCCTGCTGTGTGTGGAGGGGATTTTCATGCTTTACTATCCTTCCATTGCTAGGTAAGCAAGACATTAATACAAAAAAAAAAAAGGCTTTGAATTTACCTGAATGCCTTTGTCAGCTTTGGAGAATGGGGGTTGGGATGGGGCAAATGTTTACCCCAATTACAAAAGTATATATCCAGAATAACTACATTGGACTCAGTGAAGTTACTTCAGGTTTACAGTAGGAATGCAAGAGCGAATTTGGCCCTGAGTGAATTAAAAATGTCATATCCTACTACTTGCATGTCATGATGCTCTTGCCCATCCTACTCTTCTACTCATGACTCACCGTTTTAGCATCAGGCTAACCCCCCATGCCTGAAACAGGCTCCCTCTTCTTGTGTGACCCCTTTCCTCGTCTAAATTCCTCCTCCATGCTCACTTTTCCTTTAATCACTAATTATACACCTGTACCATCTACTACTGCTTTGTCTCCCAGCCACTGAAAGACAAACCAGAACATCCCAAGATGTTCTTATACTTGTTCTGTGATGTTTGGTTGATGGCTGAAATAACTTAACTTTGATAAGTACCAAATCAAACAATTTATACATATAACTCACAGTCCCTGGATGTGTAACATGGCAGCTGGGGAATGTGATGTCCAGCACACGTAGACAGATAGGACTTATGCTAGCAGCAAATAGACATGAGCTAGACATATGAATGCTAAAAATAGTGAAACAAACAAGGAGTCCTGTAGCACTTAAAAACTAACAAATTTATTTATTGTGTGAGTTTCTGTGGGAGAAAATCCCACTTCATCAGACACTTTGAAGATGAGGGAACTTTCTCCCACAGAAGCTCACGTAAGAAATAAATTTGCTAGTCTTTAAAAGTGTCACAGGACTCCTTGTTTGTTTTGCTGAACTAGACTAACATGGCTACCCCCTTGGAACTAAAAATAGCAGTGTAGTCACTGTAGCATGGGTGCACATCCATGCTGCTATTTTTAGCATTCTGTCTTAAGCACAGCTAGCACAACTCTGTCCATGGTGATGACAAAAAAAATCACACTTCCCAGCTGGCATGTAGACATGCCCAATGTGACCCTATAGTTGTCTACTTGCCTGTTTGCTAGGACTAGAGAGAAACAAGCTACATAAAACAGGTACTTACTTGCCTAATAACCCATCCCTAATACACCATAGAAAGTAGGGTTTTAAGGTTTACATGGGCTACTAGTGAGGACCCAAGATCAAGCCTGAGAAACCATGTAATCTGACAAGAGTCAATGTATCATAAAATTTTTTGATTTCTTTTGTTCCATATTTTGAACTAAATGGGATACAAGTAGGATAGCCAAGAAAGTTGTAAAGAATGACTCTTTTAATGATCTCTTCTCAGTTGTGAAAATGGCTTGCAGCATGCAATTCCTCATTACATCACTACCTATGCCCCACTTCTCCTAGTTTTGGTGGCCAATCCTATCATCTTTAGGAGGACAGTAACTGGAGGTAAGTTGCTAAATGACAACATTAATTAGTATATGCAATTTTAAAAAATAATAGAGAAAGTCAAATTATATCATGTCCACCGCTTTCCTCACATTCACAGTCAATGATTTCATCATAGAAGTCAATCACATTGGTCAGACATGACTTACCCTTGGTGAATCCAGGTTGACTGTTTCTGATCACCTTCCTTTCTTCTAAAGGAGAAAACGAGGACATAAGGAATCTCTCTCAGATAGACAAAGCCTAAATGACTTACAAGTTTATCAGGTCAAAAAATTATTGAACTTCATCCAGAATTCCGCTGGTAGTCAGAGCAGAGTACAGATGTAAACTGATCTCTGCATGAAACACTGCTTACTTCTGGACTAGCTGCTATTTTTGTCTGATTTGAAGGTTAGCTACTTCTTGAGCGCATTGAAATAATCTAATTTAAATATGAAAGCACATGGATAATAAGCAAATAAAAGGACACAAACTTCTTTCCAAGCACAGATGACTGACATGGGAACTGCAGCTACCTGGGCATTCACGAACAGCTCTATGTTGGTCCAGGTGATGCAGCACATTATCCACAGTCAATGAAGAAGGCTATTCTATTGTTGCCTTGGTACACATTGTACTATAGGTATACAAACTACACTTCTCCATTTTCTCTTCAGTGAATAAGCTTTGCTTCAGCCTGCACCTAGAGATTCCCTGTTGTAAATGAACGGTTACTGGAAAGGCTATAAATTTTCAGTCTGCCCATTGTATATTAATCAAAAGCAACAAACAGTAAAAAGCAACATTAAAGTCTTCATGAGAGAGCAGAAAGTGACTATAACTATCTGTATTACAAACAATATCTCTTCAGATGCAGTCTTGAGTGATTTAAAGGTGGAAAACTCAGAAAACAAAGGTATAACAATTGCATAGTTAAACACACTATCTAAACAATAGTTTCATTTTGTGTTTTTATGAAGTAAATATTGTTAGGACCCCTCCTGATACTTTCCTTTTTTGGATGGGATTGATGGAGACCCACTGGGAAGTTTTGATGCCATCACCAAGTTTTTGATGAAATGCTTTTTGTTGATTATTAAATGGATAAAGGAGATAATTTAATGAGGCATATGCTATCTTCTAAATGATCCTGCATAAAATCATAGAAATGTAGGTCTGGAAGAGACCTTAAAGTCATCAAGACTAGCCCTCTGCACTGAGCAGGATCAAGTAAACCTGTATCACCCCTGGCAGATGTTTGCCAAACCTGTTTTCCCTAGATGCTTATGTTATGCTTCTGAATTCCTCCTCTGCAATTTGTCCACGTTTCCATATTTTTAGCATTCCTTTTTGATATTCAGGTCATTAAAGAGCTCCAGACTGAGCCATATTGGCCTGTTCCTATTTTTCCTATCTCTCCTTTGCAGTGAGATAGTAGTTGTGCCCTTAATACTGTTTCTTTGAGAAACTGCTAGTTTCCTGAACTTTTTCCTTTTGTTTTTCCTTGGAATCTCAGCTACAATTTCTTTGAATTCATTAAGGTCTGCTTCTTTTAAAGTCCATTGTTCTCCTCACTCCTGCTGTCACTCCTCTCTTTCCTTAAAATCAGGAGATCTGTCATTTCATGATCACTTCATCCAAACTGCCTGCCACCTTCCAATTTGCTACCAATTCCTTGTTGGTCAGAAGAACGTCCCCTCACAGCAGGAACCTGAACTACAGCTTCTACTACTTGCTACCCCACTCTCTGGATCCCTCTAAAAACAAAACAAAACCAGAAAAATCCCTCATAGCCATGCATTCAGTATAATATTCTGTACTTTACAGTTGCTTCATTGCTCAAAGGAAGACAAGGAATCTACACAGAGAATGAAAGGCGCCTGGGGACAGAGATTCAGATCCGCTTTTTCAAAATTATGCTGGTGTTCATTATATGGTAGGAGGCATTTTTTTTTTTAAACCTGACTACTTCCCAACTGAGAAACATGGGGGATATGAATGGCTTGGTGTGATTGCTCTATTTGAGTGGGGACAGTCTTGAAAGAAAACCATTCTAAATTATTTTACTCACTAGCTAAGGCATTAAGTTTCCTCTTGTAGCTGTGAGACAAGTTCCTGAGTAGACATTTGACCAACCTAAAAACAAAAGCCTCAAAGAAAAATGGTAAAACAATGGGTGGGCATAGGCTGGGTAGGCAGCAGCCAAAAGCAATATCTGGACAGTACAAGGACTGCTATACTTGTGAAATTTCTGACCCTCTTTGAAATGGTATCCTGTGACAGGTTTCTTTGGCATTTTGATTTGCCTTTCTGCAGTGGTTGCATCCATTGAAAGCATGCAGCAGCTAGAGCAAAAGGCTCTGGAACACTACTGAGAATGACAAGTATTTCATGCCGAGACCAAACTACAGTGCCAAACAAAACCAGAACATCCTTTCAGAGGAGGAAATTATTATTTGCAATTTGTATTACACTAGCACGTTTGAGATGAGATTGGGGATCCATCATGCAAGGCACTATACAACAGGGGCGTCACTGGTTGGGGGAGGGACCCGGGGCATGGGCCCAGGCCCCGCCCCAGCCCACAGGTCCCACCCCCAGCCTGCAGGCCCCGCTCCCTGGCCAGGGATAGGGCTAGGCGCCACTGCGCTGCCACGGGCAGCTAGGCCCCACATCCCCATCTGGGGACGGGGCTGGAAGGAGCCACAGGAGGCTGGGCTCCGCATCCCCGGCTGGGATGGGGCCACCATGGCCGCGGGCAGCCAGGCCCCAGATCCCCGGCCTGATTGGGCCAGAGATCCAGGACACTGGTGCTGGGGTTCGGGGCACGTGCCCCAGAGTGCCCAGCACCAGTGACGCCCCTGCTATACAGCCACATAGCAACAGAGATACCCTGCCAGGCAGAATGTGCTGTCTAAGTAGACAAGACCAAAATAGGGTGGGAAAAGAAAGAGTGTCACAGAAGGAATGTAACTTGCCTTTGTTCATATATGGAGCTACTTGTTGAAGTGGACATGTTGGGGGAAATGGAGCAAGGAAGAATACAAAAGGGCCAATGTGTGTGTGGAGGGGGAGTGGGGAGAAACTGTGAGGAATAGAATGGAAATGTAATTGTAGAAAGAAAATGGCTAAATCCTTTAAAAAAAAGTTTGACTTTAGGAAAACAATCTGACCCATTTGACTGAACTGAAAAAATCCAGAGAATGTGCACTAACATCTTTTTACTAGGGCTAACACCTGCTCTTTCTGGCATACCCTCTCTTTGTAGCTAAAGATGATTGATTCATTTAATTGGATGTTTATCATCTAACTATGAATCATCTTTATTGGTAAGAACGATTGATATGGCAATTTCAGTGTTATCTATAAGTCTCTTTTGATGTCACTTTAAAGTGCATTTTAATTTTTCTCTGAAGTGTGCGGTAGTTTTGGGAATGATCTGCAGCAATGTAGCTATGCTATACATACTCAGTTTATGTGGATGAACATTGCAACTATATTTGTAGGCTGTGTTCACTTGATACCAGAGTGCCCCCTTCTCTTAGGACAGTATTGCAGGCACTTCTCCTTTCTAGTTGTCCTGGTTTTCAGTGGTTTGTTGCCTTCATGGCCCAGCCTTCCAGCCAGGTCAGCTCTTAGCCTAGTGTCCCTGGCTATGTCTACACTGGTGGGCTCAGGTAAGTCGACTTAATAAGGTTGATTTAAAGTCTCCATTTGTTTAAGTCGACTTTATAAAGTCGACGTAAGCCAGGAACCCATTTAAAGTTGACTTAACTTTATAAAGTTGACTTATATGGTTCTCCTGCCTTAAGTTGACTTTATTAAGTCGACTTTAATGGCCACAGTTTAAGTTAACTTAAACCTTAAAGTCAACCTTAAAGGTGAGAGTTACTTAGTTGACTTAAGCAAGTGCTTATGTTGACTTAATGAACTCCAAATGTAGCCATGGAGTTGCTTAAGTTGACTTAAGCCTCCTTAAGTCAACTTAAGCCTCCAGTGTAGACACAGCCCTTCTATGGTTAACAGAACACAAATTAAATTTTAACTCGAAATAGTCACCTGGGCATTAAATCCCATAATATAAACACTAGTCCTTCACAGAGACCCAACACTGTAAAGGTTGGGCCTCTGATTGGGCTAAATTACTTGGGTTAGGACAGGAAGGGTATTCTTTCTGTTTCCTGGCTTCACACAGAATTGGTGTTTAGTAGATACAGCCTCTGCTTTCTTTCTGAACCACTGGGCCCTATCTGGTCTTTACTTGCCCCTTGTCCTTCTAGATGCCAGAGGACCAACTGTCTGGTTCTGCCTGCAGCTGAACTGATCATGTGAGACATCTCTAGGTGACCCCTAAATGTCTGAAATTACTGGCATTCCTCTTTGGCAGGGCACCTTCTAAGAGTGGGGTGTGCCAAGGCAGTGGGGCCTGAAAGCTTCTGGCAAAAGACAGCAAATGCCTGGAACACCACATCACAGGCTGCAAATATAAGAATGACAACACTTCCCCTTATAGATGGTACTAAATTCTAGTCTGGTATTTTCTAATGAACTTGATCTAAATCTACATTTTCTCATTCTGCAGCAGGGTGGTATGCTAAGATTTCAGTCTGTTTGGTTATGTTTATTTCTTTGCCTCAGACTGGGTTAGAAAGGGTTTTTGTTTCCTGATCATAGTCTCCCAGACCTGCTGCTTCTTTGTGTTCTTGGCTACAAATGGTACCACTTAAAAAACCCCAAATCATTATGTGCGTCTATATATATATAAACCTGTCTTTTTCTTTTCCTCCTCTTTATCCCCAAAACAGCTGGTCATCAAACATCATCAATGAAAGTCTTTTGTTCTACCTTGAAATGCAGCCAGATATCAATGGAAGCCTTCTTAAAAATGTTAGAAATGCTGCACTGATCACATGGATTATAATGGTAAGTCAACCATGATTTTTATTAGTCTTGGAAGTAGCTTTTGTATGATAGGCATCAGCATCAATGCTGAGTGTTTATTTTGGAAATAAAATCTTCCCTCTGTATAAGAAACAATGGGAGAACATTTTCAAAGTCACAGAAACTAATCTTCATACAAAACTCTGCAAGATGCACTAAAGGGTAACTTTTGCCCTGGTGGACCTTCTGTGCCTCTCTGCCGAAGGCAAGATGATTCACTCTTTTTTAAGACCTTTAGTATCATCCAATAGTTCCCAAACTCGTGAAAGCCCCACTAGTTAACACTAGCTAAAACACAGGCCCTCTGCCCCACCCCCTTACCAGCCATAAATACATAAAACCCCTATAAACATTAATAATAATAATAAACAACAGCCCCACTAAATTACATAATAAATTACTCTTACCTGAATGAGAAGCAAAGCCTTTCCTGGCACAACTACCATCTCATGTCCTACATGGTTGTGCCTCTTCCCATCCTTCATGGACTAAGAATAATGAAGGCAGGCTCTGGAGGTTTGGCTGAGGGCACAGAGCTGTTCCTCACCATTCAGGAGCCTGGCCAGTGTAAGCTGGATGTGCTGCTTTTGCACTTTGGCCAGCACAGAGTTCAGGGAGGCAGCACCTGGCATGGTGCTTGGAGGGGCAAAATGACCAATATTATTGAAGCCTCACAGACCCCCCCAACCCCATGCTCTGTAAAGCCGCTATGTAGAAAACATCTGCGTATGTAGAGAATAATTACTCAAGACAAAAAATATATTAGTCTTTCAGAACAATGATTCAAAACACTGTAAGAACACTTCTAAAGCCTTTTGGACCATTACTGGACTGTCATTTCCTTGTATTCCCTCCATAAGTGTAATGCTCCTGGAATAGTCAAAAGGGGATTTTCTTGATCTGATGTTGCAGATATCTCCTTTGGGGAAGACCTTAAATATTTGCAAAGCCTCTTAGTAAGCACACATTCTTTTTTTGTCTTGTTGAAGTGATAAACATTTTTTCTAGAGAAGGATAAAGAGTATATTTGGGTGAGTAAAATAAACAAGGAGTCCTGTGGCACTTGAAGACTAACAAATTCATTATTGCTTGAGCTTTTTTGGGAGAAAAATCCCATTTTGTCAGATGCTTTGAAGATGGGGGAACTTACAGAATGGGAGGAAATAAATGCAGGGAAGTGTAAGTCATGGGATCATGTCACACTGTAACAGCAAATCAAAGCAATTGTTAAGACCTAAACACTGGGGAACAGCATATAGCAGAGTGGTTCCCAACATTCTCTCTGCTGTGGCACACCTTGCTACATTTAATTAATTCGAGGCACACCACCATATATTTTCCAAATAAACTCATGAATATTCATGAGCCAATGAGCCAATCTAGAGCTCTTTCAGTAGTTTTTCAAAAAATTTTGTGGCACACCTGGTCAGACCTGACAGCCCACCTGTATGCTGTGGCACACGGGTTGGGAAACCCTGATATACAGAAAGATGAGGTCAAATCACCTGTTGTAATGAGAAAAAAAAATCCAAAGTCCCTATTAAACTACATTAACACAGCTGCCCCTTTGGGTGTGTTTCATTATGTGAACATTAGTCATGTGAAATGCACTAAAACTCTTTTAGATGGAGTTATGGCATTGCTCTAGCTATGAATAATTCCTTCACTTTCTAGTTTCAGGGATTCTTATAGATTCATAGAAATTGAGACTTAAAGGGCCCATCTGATCATTTTTTCTGACCTCCTGTATATCACAGAACATTATATTTCACTGTTAACCCATGTACTTACCCAATAATTTGTTTAGCTAAAGTATAACTTCCAGAAAGGCATCCAAGTTTTGATATAAAGAAGTCAAGAGAAGGAAAATCCACTGCTTCTCTTGCAAGTTTAACCCATATTACCATCAATTTTTCTTCTCTTCCCAATTATTGTCATTTTTGTTGCTGCATCTCCATCTGCCCAGGGAGAACTGCCCAAGGCTCCTTTACAATCATTGTCAAATTCCAAAGAGGTAGCCATGTTAGTCTAGTACAGCAAAACAAACAAAACAAGCAAAACAAAGCATCTGTCAAAGTGAGATTTTTCTCCCATGAGAGCCCAAGCAATAAATAAATTTCTTAGTCTTTAAGTACCACAGGACTCCTTGCTTTTTTTACAATCATTTTTTCTAAATCTGACAGTCAGTAGAACATCGGTATTAACCTTTCTGTTTTTTGCAACTGAGCCTCGCCAATCTGGCCAGCAGTATTATGGATGTGTGTACTCCTACTGCACATGGATCATTGCCCCACCACACCCTCCAGAACACATATTATACTCTGACACCTCCATCTCCAAGTGTCTAACTCTCTCCTTTCAGATTTCATCCTACTTTAGTGTTACAAAGGTTAAATAATGCCGCCCCCCATACCCCCAACAAATCCTGCTATCCTCTGACAAGCAATCTGGCATATCCAAGTGCTTACGTCTCAGTTTCCGGGTTTCATCTGCATTAAAGGGTTAAATGAGGCAACTCACATGGTGCCCCCTTCTCAAGGGCTGAACAAGTTCATGTGACACAGCTTTCAGCTCTTGTTGGCCTGGAGGGCAAAAGATCAAGTCTAGGAACTGAACTGTTCACATGCTGGTTATGAAAATAATGGGCTGGTTTCCCATGAGAAATATAGAAACATCCAAAGCATTTGCTTGCCAACTCTCCAAGGAAGTGGGGACAGAAGTGATTTTTGAGAGATTGCCTCTGCTACCCAGTTTTTTTCATCCAACCATGATGTACTTTCCCTGGGTCATGTGCCAGCAGCAGTTGCAAACTGATTAATCACTGTTTACAAACGTGGTTATTGGTAAATGACTGCTCTCAGTATGTTGGCTCTGCTTTCACTGAAATCTAGCAACTGCTCATGAAAAATAAAATTCAGAAGACACAATAGAGACTGTTAAAACACTGAGGGGGCCATATTTATCTCTGCTGCGATTCCACAGAGTAGCTGACGTCAAACCAGTGATCCCTTATGTGTCCAGTGTTATTGTGTGGTAGAACAAGGCCTTTGGTTTCTCCCCTTGATTTGTTTGCTACTTGAATAAATATAGCATTTACTTTCATTTGGATGCAAATGGATACATTTTACAACATCTCTCAGAGGCAGCAGTTGTTAACAGTGAGGCAAATCTCTGTGTCTACACTGTAATAAAAGACCCATGACAAGACCATGATTGGCCTGGGTCAGCTGACTTGATCTCATGGGGCTTGGGCTATGGGGCCATATGACTGCAATGTAGCCATCTGGACTTGGAGCTCAGACTCCAGGCTGAGCTCAAATGTCTATGTGCTGCAGTTGTATAGCCCAGAGCCTGATCCCTGCAAGCCCAAATCAACTGGTCCATGCCCTGAGTCATAGTGCTGTGAACTTTTTATTGCCATGGAGAGGAACCCTTAATGCACAGGAGTGGTTTCAGTGGATTTGAAAGTCATCCTTCTGTTGATTTGAATTCCCGTTGCAATTCTTTTTTCTCCTGTCTTCCAGGGAGTACTGAATCCAATGCAAGGCTTTCTTTTCACACTAGCTTTTTATGGCTGGACTGGGTGGAAACTGAACCTGAAGTGGCAAAGGAGAGAAATACCATGGGAGTCAATGTCCATATCTGCTGTTGCTGACAATGCCTACCCTTCGCCTATTGGATCCTCTGTGAACTACCAAAACAACAGTCATGATGCAAAGACAGCAACAGTAGCCAGCAGCGAGCAGACTGACGAGGCCTTAAGCAGGCTGTCAGAAGGTAATATAACCCATGATGACAGGTTATCCAGGAACTTTCCTATCTACCAAGGCTGGTAGTTTGCATATGCATAAAGAGTGTTATGTCTCCCATGTCTATGACCCTTGATTAATGACTGCACAGAGTACATCACTATTTGCTCCAGGGCTTGATTGATGCCTTGTCATCTGTCACATCCTAAACATTTCCTGGAGGCATAAACTACAATTTATATTCAGCACCCCCTTGTAGGGGGTGTGGGAGAAGATGATGCTCTGATAAAAGCCTGATCACTTTCCATAATGTCAAGAGTGTCTCTTTGAAGATCAGTGATTGTTAATTAACCTCATTGATTTCTTTTAATACATTTTTGTTTTAAACCTTCCTGTTACTTGTAGTTACAGCCGAATATTCTTTTGTTTAATAAACAAATTACTATTGTGTTGGGTTTTTCTAACTGTGGCCCCTTGACTTTGCAGAGGTGCAGTACAATAACTGGAATTCTGTCTCTAGGATTTTAGGGACACGAACCTGTTTTCATTAAATCAATGGTCAAATGTTGGAAAGATGCAACTTAAACACAGATACAGATTTGCATATAGAGCCCTGATTAACAACTCTTTTACCCTGCTCCTTGAATTTTTGTGGGATAGTTAAGTGTGCGTTTATCTAAATGTGTGTGCATTTCATAAGTATGTAGTCTTTTAGTAAAGTGCAGTCTGGTATTTAAACCAATGTAATTTTCAGTGGTGTCTAAATGACTCTGGTGCCTAAATCTCATCTTCTTTTAGGAGTGTTCTATTTGCTATCCTAGATTACTGAATTCAATCAACGCTATTTATTTCCTTCTCTAATTATGGCACTGGGCACTGTTTTCTCTAAGCACCTGTGCCTGAATACTTGTTAAAACAGGTTGAAGGTTAAGAAGCAGTTTGACAGGCCTGTATTGACAAGATCAAACTTAACACTAGTTTTTTAAAAAAATGTCAGTTCAGGCATAGATTGAAATAAATGTTGAAGTCAATTCAAATAGTTTGGCCCAACTCTACTGATTGTCCAAACTCTGTTATAACCTGTTCTGGCACCACTGTCCAAATTTAAGCATAAATAGATTGTTAAATAAAATTGAAAACACTGCGTAACCTTTTCAACTTAAAGATTAGAATTGTAACAGCCACACTGCTTAGAGTTCCAGGGAGGTTAGAGAAGCAAGTTCAGCAGGAGCTAAAAAAACATTGCTTTGTTATTTTAATAAATAGCCTGCTTATTATAATCAATACAAAGGTGATAAAGTGCGTGGCTAAATAGTGGAACTGATCTTTAAAGAGCTGCAGTTGCCTTACAGAAAAAACACACTTTAAAAACAGTCATGTCTGTCTTTTTTCTTCTCTTTGGTTTGATTTGTTACTAGGCTCACAGGTAAGAAATCAATTTCCTCTGCTCCAGATGTCCCTGTCCTTTGTAAAACTGGCTGTTTCCACGGAAGTTTATAGTGATGTCAGAGACAGAAGATGAAGATTGCTAGAGCAGATTTAAATCGATCTTTACAAAGTGAAGATCACATTTTCATTTTAATGCAGGTAATTTGAAGGAATAGAAAGAATACAAGGCTATTCCAGATAGACAGAATTGTTGTTAAGCAACCTGCTTTCAGATGCTCTTGTCATGGGCATAAAATAAACAGATTATGCCATTGAAGCATGGCCCTGTGCTGGAGGCGGGTTTGCAAGGTGACAGTTTGCCATGAGCAGCTCCAAAAATTTAACCAATGCAGCATCCCTTTTGCTGGTGCAGGAGATCATAAGTTGCTGAGCACATCTAAAAGGTGGCATTGGATATTTCACTTCACAGTTCCTTCCACTTGGACTCTGCAGCGCAGCCCATATTTCGGGAGATTAGTGCCACAGCAAACAATGAGTGAGGAACAATGGCTCTGCTTTCCAGTTCCAATCTAGTTTAGCCCCTGTTCACGATTCTGTCATATTCTTGCCCTCCAAATCTGTTCATTCACAGAAAGCTGGCTACAGTCTGGCCTAAACTGTTTTTTTCAGAATCGTGCTTGAGACTGAGAGCTGAGTGGAGCTTTAAAAGGTTATCAGTCTGTGGGGATCCTAAGACAACCAAAACCAAACCCCAAACCTCTTGCTGCTCTGACAACACTAGTTTCCTTGACAAGGCTAAGTCTAGTGCATTGTCACATACATATACTATAGGCTGGAGGTAAAGCAACAGTGATTTTTAATTTTAGAAGAAGATAAGTAGTGACAAAATGTTATCACTCTCCCAGTTCTTGCGGGGGTGTACTCGAACTACTGCATTGTTAAAAAATGGAAGGTTAACTGTGTCTTGTCTATAAGTATGCCTTTCAGGATTCAATTTTACTGCATGCAGACCACATAAAACACATAGGGTATGTCCACACAGGCTTCGTATTTCAAAACAACAGAGGTTGTTTCGAAATAAGAAGCGGCATGTCCACACGACGAACCATTATTTCAAAACAATGGGACCTGTTGTTTCAAAATAAAGGCTGTTATTTTGAAACCATTAAACCTCGCATCTAATCGAAATAGCCATTGTTTCAAAACGGTTGTTTCGAAACAACAGTGTTTGGACACGTTGTTTCGAAACAACATGTCCGAACGACCTTGTTTCAAAATAACCATTCCGAAACAACAGCTATTTCGAAAGCAGGCTTTCCCTTAGTTCGAATTAACAAACTGTTAATTCGAATTAACTTATTTTGAAATAAGGACTTTAT
The DNA here is from genome assembly GCA_007922195.1 of Podocnemis expansa. Taxonomy (NCBI): domain Eukaryota; kingdom Metazoa; phylum Chordata; order Testudines; family Podocnemididae; genus Podocnemis; species Podocnemis expansa. The sequence goes on along the minus strand of ML681989.1, from coordinate 25,548,023 downwards.
TTTGAAATAACTCATTTCAAAATGGGTTATTTCGAAATAACGATGTATGTGTGGACATAGCCATAAACAAAACTTTCCTTCCTTTGCCAAGCACCAGATCAGTTCAAACAACAGTGTTGCACTATTAAGCATAATATACCTTAGCCTTCTCTAGGTAATCGCTAGGAAAGAGATTTAATAGGTAGATAGATAGATCTTGAATACTGCATGCAGATCTGGTCACCTGATCTCAGAAAAGATATATTGGAACTGGAAAAGGTACAGCAAAAAGGCAACTAAAAAGATTAGGGGTATGGAACACCTTTCAGTTGAAGAAAGATAAATAACACTGGGACTTTTCAGCTTGGAAATGAGATGAGTAAGAGGGAGGTATGATAGTGGTCTATAAAATCATGACTGGTATAGAGAAAAGACTGTAAATAAAGAAATGTATTTAATTTCTTCGCATAACACAAGAACTAGGGCTCACCACAAGAAATTAATAGGCAACAGGTTTAAAACAAACAAAGGACGTATTTCTTCACACAATACATAGATGGCCTGTGGAATTCCTTGCCAGAGGATGCTGTGAAGGCCAAGATTGTAATGGGGTTCAAAAAAACACTAGCTAAATTCATGGCCTACAAAGACTAGCCTGAATTTATCTATCAGGGCAGTGATACCTACAGGTGGGCCTGGGTGGGCCACAGCCCACTCACTTTGAAAACAGGTCTACTCAGTCTGTTGCTTCTGCTGCCAATGCTCTGTGTAAGCTTGGAATGTCAGGCAGCTTTTGGCAGGTCGCTACCTGAACATCAAGCTTCTGGCCACATGACCAGAAGCAGGACGTTCAGGAAAATGACCAGAGGAGAATCACTAAGCTGTTGGATACTCCAGTTGCCAAAGTAATTGAAGTATGTGCAGCTTCTGAACTTTCTGCTTCAAGCCATGTGACCAGAAAGAGAAAGTGGCCCAGGCCCATCTCAGCCAATCACAAGCCTTTCCAGAAAAATCACTTCTGGCTACACTCTTGCATCAGGGTAGAGTGGGGCTACATTTAAACCTCCCAATTTCATGTGTTTAATTAGTAATCAATCTGGGCAGATATTCATGCTAATTGCATGGCTGAAAAATGAAGAACTAACATTTTTGCACAACAAAGCTACTAATTTAAGGTCCCCTAGTTGTCAAATGTCTAAGTGTTCTGTACATCTCTAACTAAATCTTTCTTCTGGTCTCCAGATGACATACAGTGAAACAGCATTAGAACCAAAAATGGCTTAATCTAGAATATTTCAAAAGGGATAGCTGTGTTAGTCTAGTCCAATAAAAAAAAAAAA
>ML681989.1:25510431-25546304 GCA_007922195.1 Podocnemis expansa | reverse complement strand
CCACTTCCTCAGATGCTTCGAAGATGGGTGAACTTACAGAAAGGAATTTTTAGTTTCATTCCTTTCTGTAAGTTCACCCATCTTCGAAGCATCTGAGGAAGTGGGATCTTCTCCCACAAAAGCTCATTTTAGTTTCATTCCTTTCTATAAGTTCACCCATCTTTGAAGCATCTGAGGAAGTGGGATCTTCTCCCACGAAAGCTCATGCAAAAAATGAATCTGTTAGTTTTAAAGTGCCACACAACTCCTTGTTGTTAATCTAGAATACCTAATTTGTCTGCTGTAATATAAGACTTGTAGTCTTGGTGAAAGCATGATATTATGAAAGTGAGGAGAGGGGTGTCATCTTTCAAGATTCAGTTGACTTGAAAGGGGAAGAGCTTATATAGATCAGATATATAGCAGGTACAAATGGGAATGCTGAGGGCAGAAGAGGGATACGGTAACCTCACCTAGGGAAAGTCCAGGTGAATCAGAATAGTATTTTGGTCACTCACCTGTTAAAAAGCATGAGTGCATACCCATATACATATAAGATGATTGTTGAGAATGCACTGGGTTTGCTGAAAACAAACTGCTGAGGACCATCAAACCTCTGGATGCATTAGATTCTTTTTTTCCCTCTCAATTACTGCTCCCGTAGGATGTTGCTAGTTGTATAAATGGATAGCTCCCACCCCTTCCTGAGACAAAATCTGTAGGTATGCATCACACACATTTCTATGGACACAGAATGCAAGCTGCACTCATCATAGTCATGTCCAGGGGTTAAAGTCTAATTTGGCAGGCCCCGGAACCGTCCTAAATTTCTGGGCCTCCCTCAAGCAAGTCTTAGCCCTCTTCCTACAGGTCCAGGCCCCCCTCCCACAGGTTCAGGCCCCCTTCACCCTCCCCAGTTACTGCCCCCCTAATGCCTGGCCCCCATCACAGCTACTGTCGCCCAAATGCCTGCCTCCCATCCCAGCTTGTGCTCCCCACATGCCTACCCACCACCCAAGCTACTGCCAGCCACCCAAGCTGCTGCCCCCACATGCCTATCCCCACCCCAGGTACTGCCCCCATACATCTACCCCTCACCCCAGCTACTGCCCCCCAGATGCCTGCCCCTGACCCCAACTACTGCTCCCAGCCCCCATCACGCTACTGGTCCCCTTGAAATTTTCCTGGAACCCCTCCAGAAACTCCGTCTTTGAGCTGGTCCCCCAAGCCCCTCCCAACCCCCCCATGTCACTGCAGATCCCCCAACCCCCCACCGTGCCACACCAATTTCCCACACTGGCCTGGGCTGAGCCTCCCCCTGCCCTTTCCCCTCTTGGCTGGCTCACCTGTCCCTGAAGCCCCCCCTCCTTAGGCCCCCTTACCTGGCCACCATTACAGCTGGCTGCTGTGTCTGCTACCTGGCTGAAAGACAGAGTCTTCCAGCTGGTAAGGAACTGCCCTGCCCCATGCTGAGGCTCCAGCATGGAGCTCGCGCTCATTAAGCATGCTCAGAGGCTCTGAGTGTACTCAATGAGAAGAGGCTCAGGGCAGGAGATTTAAAATCTCCCAGCCTGAGGCAGCTCCCTGCCCTGCTAGAACATGCTGGAACAGTGTTCTGGGGCCTGCTATTTTAAGGGGCCCTGGAAAGCTGGGCCGCTAAAAATAATGGGCCCCAGAATGCTGTTCTAATGCATTCTGGCTTATTTTAACCCCTGGGCATGTCTGTGGATCACACTTTCAAATATGGCTACTCTTTTAGAATGTCTCCTGCAGGAACTCTGAGGCATGAGAAAAATTCACTGACTGACTGACTGAGTTACATTAAAAAACAAACTATCTCCATTGTGAAACCAACCAAAGATGGCGAACTCTCTGATCCCTCATCCCCCACCTGTTTGCATGCTGGTACTATAGGGAGATTGTGAGGACTCCTAGAAAGAACAGATTCTTATCTACAAAGAAATACATACCATCCAGAGTTCCAGCAGCAGCCACCTGGTTTAGGATGTTTTTGTAGCCTAAATTTTACCCATGCCTCCTGCTGGGCATGTTTAAACACATCATTGCTGAAAGACCTGCTGTTGAGCAAATTGACACAGATGATCACCAGTAAAAAGGGAGCGACATGTCTTTTTTTTCCTTTGTGGTTTCAATGAAGCCCCTACTAGGACATGTCACAACTGAGAGAAACACTAGAGTGTTCAAAGGCAGATGGAATGCACGAGGTCACCAAATCATACTGAGATAGAGAAAACCATGTGGAAAGTTCATCAAACAAAATACAATAGAAACTCCAGTAAGAACAGATGGGTGACAATCCAATGGAGGAAAGTGTGTGTTTATAATTAATATTGCAGCAAATTCACAAGAAAACGTTTATTACTTTGAGGTAGCGAACTACAAAGCTCCTGTCTGGGTCATGATCTGAACTTCTTCAAGATCTGGAGTCTTGGGAATTGGGTCAGGCTTCTGAACTTTGAAAAGGAAGACATTCATTCTATATTTTTCCATCATAAATGGGTGAATTGTAATGAAACAAAATGGATTTTGATTTGCATCCTGCTGTGTGTCTCCAAGTTAGCATGAGGTAAGGAAGAGCTGAAACATTAAGATGAAGGCCTAGTCTATGTCAGGACTTAATGTAAGCAAAACTTTTTGTTGTTGGGGGGGGGGGCGGGGGGGGGGAAAAACACCACCACCTGAATGACACAAATTTGCTGGTCTAAGCACTTGTGTTCACAGAGCTATGTCAGTGGGAGTGCGTCTCCCACCAAACATAGTTACCGCCGCACAGGGAGCTGGTTTTATTACATCATCAAGAGAGTTCTCTGCCTTCACCATAATGAGACTACATGCTGGCAAAAGTTACGTTGTGCAGGACTGTGTTTTTTTCATACACCCATGCAACAAAAGCTTGTTGACATAAGTGCTAGTGTTGTACTTAGTGCATTGACTCTGTTGGACATCTTTTCTTTTTCATCTATGTGTGGCCAGGTTGTGACTTGACGCAACTTTGATTTGACTCTGCCTTCAGCAAGAGCAGGTCTAACTCTGTGTTTAAGAGGCTTAAGAGGTTTAGAGCCAGAATGAGAAGTGAAGGTGCTGATATAGTGAATTCAAAAGCTACTAGGAAAAAAAGGTGCCTTTTACTCTTCTACACTGTGGTAGGTGCCTTCTTTACTCATGTAAAATAGTACATTTTACCTTTAGGAGAAGACATGATATGTAGGGGAAACCAGACCAACTTTTAACTATGGAACGTGACATACTTATGAAAATCTACTGGGTTGATGTGAAGAAAAAGCTACATATATGTCTCAGAGCTGCAGGCTGAAGTGAATGAGACAAATGCTTAGACAATAAGCGTGCTTGTCATGAAATATATAAATAAATAAAACTGGAGACAATGCATTACCTCATTGGGAAGCTATTTGTTTAGACTCAGGAAATGAATATTTTAGTCTGGGTAATTTCCCTAATGGCTTGTCTATATAGCTAGTTAGTGCCCGGCAAGCTGAGGTGTGAACATACAGGACATTAGCTTGCTGAGCACTAACTAGCCATGTGGGCCCTCCTACCGTGGACTCTCCCAGCTGGGTATGGAGTCTGGCTGCTGGCTGTGCATGGCGGGCAGCTTCCTCTGCATGGGGCAGCAGCGAGGAGCTGTGCGGCTGCGCAGCCACGCAGCTTAGAGGGAACCTTGCAGAGTAGTCCCAACTAGCTTTATAATGTAATAATTGGGGCGTCACTGGCGCCAGGCACACAGGGCCCATGCCTTGAATCCCGGCACCAGTGCACCAGGTCTGGAGGGGCCCCGCCTCTCCTGGTCTCCAGCTTGATCAGGTTGGAGATCCAGGTCCCAGCCGCCTGCGGCTGCAGCTGCCACTCCTGGCCCCAGCCCCGGCCCCGGCCAGGGATCCAGGGCCCAGCTGCCTGCGGCTGTGGCGGCCACTCCCAGCTCCGTCCCTACTTGGGGGCATGGCCTGTGGCCAGGGTCATGGCCTCCGAGTAGGGGGCGGGGCCTGGGCCAGTGCCCCGGGTCCTTTCCCGGGGCGGCAATGCTCCTGCTAATAATCTAAAATAACAATAATTCCCATCCATAAAAATAAACATGATTGTGTCTGTAAAGTTGTTTAGACTGTTCAGTGCAATTGTTTGATCACATTGGCTCAAAAAGTCCTTTCAAATGGTAATAGATTGGTTGACACTGCCTGATCTTTTGTAGTTCCTTAGCAGAAGTAGATTAACTCTCCTTCGAGCGCTGCTCATCCATTCTGGATTATATATCTATATGCCACAGTGCCTGGGTCCTCAGAAGCTTTTTGCCCTAGTCTGTTCCTGTAGGGTCTGTGGCCAATGCCCCCTCTGTCCTGCGCACCTGCGTGGTATATAGGTGGCCCTGCCCCTGCCCCTGCCCCCACTTTAGTTCCTTCTTTCTGCCCCTCCTAACAGTGCAGGAACTGCTGGCTCTTGCAATTTGTAAGTGCCTGTCCATCCCATCTTTCTACTTTCATAATTTCAACTCTGGAATCACTCTTCATGTCCATCTCAACTCCCAGGTCAGGACACACTGAGGAACCCATCTCTTCACTGCGTCCCAGAGGTACCACATGCCTGGCACAGACTTAACCATGCCCAGCTTTAAGCTCTGTGCTGCATGCAGGAAGGCTTTCCCCATCAGTGACCCCCATGAAAAGTTCCTGAAGTGCCTAGGGGCATCTCATAGGACCAACAAATGCCAGATCTGCCAGTCCTTTAAGCTGTGGACCCAAAAGAAGCATGAAAATAGGCTGTGCTCCGTGGAGTTGAAAGAAGCCCTGCACCCTGCGTTGATGTTGAGCAGAACCCGGTCAGCACTGACAATCTCGCCATGAGAGCTCAGTCAGCACCTGCCCCGGCTCAGCACTGATCCCCATTCAGGAAGCCTGGGAAGCACCATACGGGGTTGGAGTCCATACCAGGTGGTTAGCCTAGAGGAAAAGGCCCACCATTGGCACAGGTCAGGATCCCTGGCATGTTCCACAGTGATCCCCAGATCCCGGCGCAGAGGCCCAAGTCGCTGCTGATCCCATCCACGCCAGAGGTGTTCGAGGCAGGTAAGGCCCTCCTGCAACTGCCAACCCTTACTCCACCAAGACTTGTGATGTTGTGGAGTAAACCGGCCCTCCTATCTAAGGCCTGTTTGGAGTTGCAATTGGAGATGGCACCATTGGGGCAGCAAGGTCCAGTGCAGGAACCGGTCAGCCATCAAGACAGCGTGCCCTGACACCAGACCTCTCTGCCACTCTCCCTGAGACCACTGTCTGGGGACAATAGGCACAGCCTGTCACCACAATGGACCCAGGGGTCTCTGTCAGCCTGCACTAGGGCTTCTCCACATGGCCACTCCCCAAGAGACCCCTCTACCCCCTTGACCTCAGGCTCCTAGTCAAGGGGCGATAGAGACTACATTTGTTTCTCTCCCAAGACCTTGCCCTGAGTACACTCGCCTGCACAATTACAGAAATAGTGGTGCACCAGGTCGCAATCCCATGCATTGGAGGACTCTGAAACCGGGCACCACTGACACCGCTCATCATCTCCCCAGGCACTGGCACCAACATTGGCATAGCTGGTGGGCAAGCTCAGGAGAAAACACTCCCTGCCATCTCCGTGACATAGGTACTCTGGTACCAAAGTCTTGGCACCACCATCTCTGGCTTGAGCATTCCCACACAGGGCCTTGCCAGCACCAATGTGAAAGAGGGGTCACTCCCTGTGAAAGACCCAGAACAGGGAGACCAGCCTTCCTCTGGCACGGGGTCAAAAAACCCCAACGTGGGACATGGTGCTGCAGACCTTCAAAGTATGGTTGACACAGTGGACTGATTGGGGCTCTTGGGACTCTCCTGAAAGGGACTCCACTACCCCTTAGACCTCAGGACCAGCCACATCACAGGGCACTAGGGATGCAGGGGCATTCAACGAGAACTCAGACCCAGATGAGGGGGCTTTCAGACTCCCAATGAAAGGACTCAAGGGTGACGTCCTCATCCTCACCTGATAAAGTGGCCTATCAAAGGTCTCTATCCTTTAGGGAGGACCCATGGAGCCATCAAGAACTGCTCCAGCCCATGGCTGCAAACCTTGACCTCCCCATCAAGGTGGTCAGGGAAGATTTTGACCCCCTCTTCAATGTGGGTGATGCTGCCCCTCCAACTAGGGTTGCATGAAGGGGTGCTGAAAATTGCTTGCACTAGATGGCAGGTAGCGTCATCAATTCCCACCCACCCCCCTCCATGCCCAAGGGCACAGAGAGGAAATACCATGTTCCCATGGCCAAATTCAGTTTCCTCTTCAGTCATCCTACCCTGTCTCATTGGTGGTGGACACAGTTAATAAACAAGAAAGGAAAGGCCAGCCAGCCTGTATCCCAAGAAACAAGGAGACCAAGAAGCTGGACCTGTTTGGGAGGAAGGTCTATTGCACCACAGCCCTCCAGCTATTCATCGCCAACCAGCAGGCCCTTATGCAAAGGTTCCATGGAAAGGTTCCACGATGTCATCCCCTCCACTCATGCACTGGATTACAACACCCTCATGGAGGAGGGACTCCTAGTGCCTCATGTGATGCTCCTCACCTCATGGGACACTACAAACATGGCCAGCGGGGGTGGGGTGGGGGGTCACATCAGCCATCGCCGTTCACTGAGCTTCTTGGGTCCAGGGCTCGGGATTGTCTCTGCAGATGCAACAGTTCATACAGGACCTACCGTTCAAAGGCCCAGCGCTATTTGTAGAGGCAGCTGACACAAAGATGCACAGCATGAAGGACTCCCCAGTGACTCTATGCTCCCTTGGCATGTACACACCACAGTAGCCAGATGGTCCTTTCGACCCCACCAGCAGCAGTAGCAGCAACATCATCAGCAGCAATAGCAGCAGCAACAAGGCCCCCACCACTGGGCCTTCCAACCTTCTTATTGTCCCTACAGAGGCATGGACAGGGATAGAAGCAGGAGCAGAAGGGGCCCACAAAGCTGGGGTACCAACGAACCCTCACACCAGGGCAACAATAGCCATCCACCATCTCAGAGGCAGTGGTTTTGACCTCTTGCATGAAGAACGCCACAACCACCAGAGCCTACCATCTGCACCATTTCAAAACTAGGCCCCTTCCAGCAGGGCTGGGATAACCTTGGACCATTGGATCCTGGAGACAATCTCAAGGGGCTACTCCATCCAGTTCAAGGCCAGAGCTCCCAAAAGGAAACTGCCCCCTCAATACATAAACGGTGACCCCTCCCATGAGGCTCTACTGGAGCTAGAGTCCTGAAAGCTCCTGGACCTGAGGGCAATAGAGAAAGTTCCCACAAGGGAAAGAGGGAGGGGCTTCTACTCCCAGTACTTTTTGGTCCTAAAGGGAAATGGGGCCTGTGCCCCATATTAGACTTAAGAGCCCTGAACAAATTCTTAAAGAAAATAAATTTCAAATTGTCTCCCTTTCTCAGATTATTCCATCACTAGAATTTGGGGATTTGTTTGTGGCCATCGATTTGAAAGACACCTATTTCCAGATTTCCATAAGGCAAGGTCACAGGAGGTTCCTCCGCTTCATAGTGAGAGGAAGCTCTTCCAGTTCACAGCACTCCTCTTTGGTCTTTCACTAACCCCAAGGATTTCACTAAGTGCATAGCAGCCCGCTTAAGAAAACAGGGGATACGAACATTCCCATACTTAGATGACTGTTTAATAAGGGGAAGGTCCAATGCTCAGGTTCGGCACAGTGTCGGCGCCATGGGAAGACTATACAGCAGGTTGAGTCTTGTCATAAACCTAGAAAAATCAAAGCTCACTCTGACAAGGAAAATAGAATTCAGAGGGGATCAGCTGGATGCAGGGGCATCACTTCCCTGTTCCAGGTTTCAGTCCACGTCTACCATCATTTCAGAACTGCACTACACTCCCACCTCGACTGTAAGGTGATGCCTTCAGTTGTTAGGCCACATGGCTGCCTCCACCTACGTGATAAGGGTGGCCTGCCTCTGCATGAGGCCCCTACAGTCATAGCTGGCAACAGTGTTCCATCCCCAGTGACATCCCTTGAACCGGGTGGTCACTGTCCCAAGAAGGGTATTGGACTCCCTGACGTTATGGCAGGACCTAGAATTTGTGTGTGAAGGGGTACCTTTCAAAGGTCAGAACCCCCTCTTACACTGATCACAGATGTGTTGGACCTAGGCTGGGGAGCCCACATCTCAGGAGATCTGTCTACCCAGGTCACTTGGTTGCTGGTGGACAGCCTTCTCCACATAAATGTGAAGAAACTGAGGGCAATATGCCAAACCTGCAGTGTTCTCCTAGACAGGATAAGAGGGAAAATGGTGCAGGTCCTGAAAGACCACACAGCAACAACATATTACCTCAGCTGTTGGGGTTGGAGGAGCTCGCTCATCCAAGTTATGTAGGGAAGCATCCCTACTGTGGGACCTGGCCCTGAGGGGAAACTTCCAGCCAGTGGTGGCCCACCTACCAGGGGTGAGCAACTGCCAAACAGACCAACTCAGCAGACAATTTCTCCCCCAACACAGGTGGCCCCTGCACCCAAGAGTAGCAAGTACCCTCTTTGTGATACGGGGCCTCTCACATATAGACCTGTTTGCAACATGAGCAAATCACAAGTGCAACCTATTCTGCCTACTCAAGGGCAGAGTGAGGGGGGGGTCCTTATCAGATGCCTTCCTGATAAGATGAGAGAACCCACTTCTCTCTGCATGCCCTCCCATTCCCTTGATCCACAGAGTACTGTTAAAGATCACGAGGGACCAGGCAAACATAATCCTGATAGCCCCTTGGTACAGAACCCTCCTTGACCTTTCAATAGGTCTGCCCATAATGCTCCAGCTCAGGTTGGACCTACTCACACAGGACTCCAACAGTCTGTGGGATCTGGACCTGAAACTGTTACATTTGACAATCTGGTGGCTGCATGGCTGAATCCAAGGGAGCAAATGTGCACTGAGAGAGTCGAGAAGGTCCTAATGGAAAGTAGGAAGCCCTCTACAAGGTCCACCTATGAAGCAAAGTGGAAATGCTTCTCCCTCTGGGTATAAGAAAGGGGGGTGCCCCCAGAGTCTGCCTTAGTCCAGACCATTCTGGACTACCTCCTAGCGTTGAAGGAAAGTGGCCTCTCCCCTCTCTCAGGGTGCACTTAGCAGCAATCTCAGCTCTATATAGCACCTTTGATGGGGAGACCCCTTTCTCTCACCCCACTATGATACAGTTCTTCAAGGGTCTAGAAAGACTTTATCCCCACATTCGAGACATGATTCCTCAATGGGACCTAAACCTGGTCCTTGAGGGGCTCACAGTCCTTAAACTCATGCACACTATTAGTCTTATCTTGCAAGGTGGCCTTCCTGGTGGCTATCACATTGGCCAGAAGGGTTGCTGAGCTAAGAGCCCTCTCATCAGAGCCCACATATATAATATTCCCTCTAATTACTCATAGACAGTATGCGCAAACAATTTCTTTATATGCACAAAAACATTTCTTTGTGAGCACCAATATTAGCACCATTGAATTTTTTTGTGCACACTTTATTTTGTTGTGTGCGCAGGTTTTGTGACCTTTGTGCATGCACACATGCACACAGCTTAGAGGAAAGAGTGCCCATGTAGGATGTTCCACCCCCACAAGGTACAAATCCGACACCACCCATCCTTTTTGCCCAAGGTAGTGTCACCCTTTCATATTAACCAAGATATTTGCCTCTTAGTGTTCTTCCCAGATCCACAGGAGACAGAGAACCAGAGGCAATGGCACATCCTTGATGTCAGAAGGGCTTTTGCAACATACAGCGAGAGAACGAGACCCTTCCGCAAACTGACCCAGTTGTTTGTAGCAGTTGCTGAACGTGTGAAGGGCAAAGCAGTGATGACCCAGTGTATCTCGTCCTGGATAACAAACTGCATCAAGGACTGTTACCAGAAAGCAAATACTCCCCTCCTGAGAAGAAACATTCAACTAGAGCCCAGGCAGCCTCCATGGCCTTCCTCGCTCAAGTGCCAGTCCAGGAGATATGCACCGTTTAAATCCCATGAAGCAACTGTCCAACAAGCAAGAGACAATAAAAGCCTGGGCGGAGTTGTCCTGCGAGTGGGAAAACCTTAACTTCGCCCACCATCCTAAGCATGACTTGCAAGCAGGGTTTAAGATAAGCTGGAACACCCTGGAACAGTGTTTCAGGGTCCACTATTTTGGGGGGTCAGTGTTCCAGGGCCCCTAAAAATAGAAAAATGGTGCAAAACACCGCATTCTGGTGCATGGTGACAGGGCAGAGTGGAGGTGCGCCTGCCCTGCTCTAAAAAGTGCTGGCTGGTCCTCCTGCACATGCACAGAGCAGGCAGTGCTGCAAGCAGAGTAGAGACACGCCTGCCCTGCTCTAAAAAGTGCTGGCTGGTTCTCCTGCACATGCACAGAGCAGGCAGTGCTGCAAGCAGAGTAGAGACACGCCTGCCCTGCTCTAAAAAGTGCTGGCTGGCTCCCTTGCGCATGTGCAGGGCAGGCTTCACTAGAAGTGGGAGAGTGCAGCACAGCCTGGAGAAGCTGGGGAGTAAGGAGTGAGTCTCCCCTGCCCCGCTCCAGTCCCCGAGAGTCTGTATGCCACTGGAGGTCAGTGAGGGGGCATGAATGGAGACCAGCGAGGATACCGCTGGTGACTGAGCGCAGGCCTGGCCTCCCCTTGGGCAGCTCCTGCTGAGGGGGGGCACCAGCACAGCATGGGGTGGGGCACGGCCCAAGGGGCAATTCTCTCCCGCCCCGGCTGCCGGCAGTCTGTGTGCACAATACTTATCATGTTACACAGCATCTGCTGGTTTGTGACAATAATTGCTATAGACATAAATGCCATGTAAAATTATAAATATTTTTATGGAGCAATAACTGATGCATGTGGTACTAAGAAGTGGTTGCAAATGCCTACCTGGGCTGGGGCCAACACATGCATGAAGGGGGCCCAGACGATACGGGAAGGGGGCCTGCTGATTAGAAGGGTTCCAGGGCCTGCCAAACTATATTTTAACCACTGCTTGCAAGTCACCTATTCTTGAATGGATGTAAGCAGCGCTCAAAGGACAGGTTACTTATCTGTAAACATCTTTCTTCGAGATGGGCTGCTCACATACATTCCGTACCCTCCCTCTGTCCCTGCTTTTCGGAGCTAGCGGAAAGATGGGACTGAAGGGGGCAGGGGCAGGGCCACCTACATACCGTGCAGGTGCGCAGGACAGAGAGGGCGTGACCCTACAGGGACAGGCTAGGGCAAAAAGCTTCCGAGGCCTCTCGCTCTGTGGCACTTAGACACCTGATCCATAATGTACGTGAGCAGCCCATCTCGAAGGAGGACATTTACAGGTAAGTAACCTTTCCTTATCCAACCATGCATGAATGGCTTCTCTCCCTCAAAAGACTTCATCTAGTCCTTAAACTACGAGTTTATCCTACATTGCTGTTAAGAAAAAGTTGGAAAAACTTCATTGTTTTCCCAAAGAGAGAGTGCATGGGAGCATTCAGATATGCATTTGGCTTGGGTAAACAGGAAGAAAATTTTGCAGCTAGGACAGAGGAATGGGATAATTCAAGGGAATGGGCCATTGAGATCTTCAGACCCTGAAATGGTGGTATGAATCCTAATCCAGGTCAGTAGTAACCAAAAGCAACTGTCCTCTAATGGTGTTTTGGTGACCATTGCCCAGTTTTCAGGGCACGTGCATCAACTTTACAAAACTTACCACTGCAAAGGTAATCCATTGTCATCTTTATTGACTGTTTCATCTAAGGCCAAGAACTGAAAAGACATAGAGGCTGATTTACAGTCTCACCCTTATGTCGTTGGCCCTTTGTGTCAGGGATTAGATCCACTAGATGTGAAAATTTGGGGAGATTTGCACTGTTGTTCCCAAGGCTGTATCGGGTCTGCAGATAATCAGAACAGTCTCCAAACTGTTAAGCTGGGGATCTCATCAGCACTAAATTCACTTACAGAAACAGGAGATAGTGTTGCTTTGCTCAAGGTCACATGGGGAAAGTGGACTGACATAATCCTTAGAGTTAAGGTGAATTCCTACTGTGGTTCCAACTGGATGTATTTAGTTGTTACAAAGTCTTCGAGGTTTGCATTCTCTTAACAAAGCTAATGTTCCTAACATCCATTTGGACCTCTCTCTCATCTGAATGGGAACCACTCTACTACTTACATTCCCAGGTAAAAATGTGGTACTCTGTTATCCTGAGTAAAACCTCAAACCACAAGAGAACATAGGCACGCAGAATGGTTTATACCAGGGTGAATTTGGGCCCAGTAAAGGAAATGATTTAGCTGTTCAGGGCCAATGGGAAAAATTATGATTAAAAAAAGATTCTTGGCTTGACTTAGAAATGTTATTAATTAACAGATAAATGGCGAATTTAAAAAAAAACAAACAGCTTGTTTTTCTGTGGTATTCAGGAAAAAATACTGTTAAGGTCTACAGGAATATTTATTTCATGTTTTGTGTATAAAAGGAGCCTCCATTTTTCATTTATAAATGTGAAGGTCTATAGTTAAACATGAACAAGAAAGTTAGTTTGTAAGATGGTGCCCTGCTTTTCAGTAGCCAAAGACTAAATGTAATCAGACTCTGCACCAGGGGCGTCGCTGGCGCCGGGCACACGGGGCACATGCCCCAAATCCTGGTGCCAGTGCCCCCAGTCTGGCGGGTCCCCGCCTCTCCTGGTCTTCAGCCTGATCGGGCTGGAGATCCGGGGCTCAGCCGTCCCTGGCCAGGGATCCAGGGCTCAGCTGCCTGTGGCTGCAGAGACTGGTCCTGGTCCCATCCCCAGCCATGGATCCGGGGCCCAGCCACCCGCAATGGCGGCAGCCCCATCTCCAGCTGGGGATCCGGGCTCAGCCGCCTGCGGCCACAGAGGCCGCTCCTGGCCCCGTCCCCCACTGAGGATACAGGGCTCAGCCCCTCGCGGCCTCTCCTGGCCCCATCCCCAGCCGGGCGCTTAGCCTGCGGCCAGGGGGCATGGCCTCCTAGCCAGGGCGTGGCCTGGGCCGGTGCCTTGGGTCTTTCCCCCGGGCAGTGACGCCCCTGCTCTGCACACCTGGAAATGCATTTTTTGGCTACAGTTTTATCCTTAGTAACATTGATGCAACTCAATGTCATTGTTAAGTTATCTAGTAGTGTGAAATACAACAAAACAGAACAGGAATTTTTAGTGGCTCGATTAGTTGACTTTAGAACAACTTTGTGACACTCAGCTGGCCTGTGCTGGAGAATGGGGCTTGTGTTATTTTGAGAGCACATCTGTAGCTTTAAAACTTACCTAAAGAGATTGTTCCTTCTGAATGACATTCACGTTGCCTTACATCATGGATTAATGGACTTTGAGCGAAAAAAGTGTGAATGTAAGAATGGCCATACTGAGTCAGAGCAATGGTCTGCTCAGTTCAGTATGCTGTCTTCTGGCAGCAGCCAGTGCCAGATGTGCCAAAAGGAATAAAGAGACCTGAGCAATTGTTGAATGATCCATCCCCCATCATTCACTCCCAGCTTCTGGCCATTGGAGGCTTAGGACAGCCAGAACAGGGGTTGTGTTCTTGATCATCTTGGTTAATAGCCATTGTGAATATTCTCTGTGAATGTATCTAATTCTTTTTTAAACCACTAATAGTGTCTGGGTTTGAAGAGGTAATGCCTTACCTTAGTTTGTGGGCAGGACATTTGGGAAGCTATAGAGCCATTATTCCACATACCATGCTCCATGAAATAGAGCACATAACATCTTCCCATACCCTAAACTTGGTCTTGTGGCCATTGGATCTACTTAAATACAGTCAATCTGCAGTACCCTATCTCCACCTCAGTGATCGACCTCCTATTCTAGCTTCTTACAAATCCTTTCCTGTCTGCCCTGGCCTATTTGAAGCTGGTGCAGAATCTAACACTGATGACTAGGACAAAGACCCCTGTGCATCAGGTGTGCAGCATCCTGAGAAACCAAAGTAAAGTGTAAAGAACTGCTCTCTCTCTTCCTAAAAATAAGCATTTTTAAAGTAGCATTTTAAAACCACTAAGCTCTATGCTTTGTTCATGAAACATAAAGAATAAATTCCATCATACTTGCGCTAGGTGCAGTATTCTTGCCCTATCTCTCACTCTCCCAAGTAGCACCAGAGCCAACAAAAATATCTAAATATTGGCAGATGTTAATTTCCGCTAGGGATATATATAAGTAACTGGCTGAAATGTGCCTACTACAGTAGCTCTTGTGTGAACTTTCTTTAAGAAAGTCAACAATCGTCCTTCAGGCAACAGCATTTAACAAAATACCACATTTTCTGTGGAAATGTCATGGACTTCACAGCCCCTATCATGTGCTCCCATGTGACAGGGAGATCTGCATTCTTGGTGCTTTAACAAATATCTTTGCTCAAGGCATCAGAAATTATTGGCTAAAGCTCACAGACTCTCCCACAACCATGTTAAATACTCTAAGCTTAATAATACCTAGCTCCCCAATAGTTCACTGTGTAATTCAATCAAACATTTCGCTAGGAATGCAATTACACTGAAAATAACAAGGCAAAAGGTATATAAAGATAACTTGCAGATAAAGATATATTTCTTTGCATAGTATATGTCTTAATACATAAACTTTCTGGCCAAATTACGAGTTCTGTGGTCTGAAAGCTTATGTACAAAGACTCCTATGGTATATTGGTTAAACAGATCTTGCATCTTGACTGCTTATTTTTTTAAATGACGTAGTCAATAATTATTTCCACCTATTTCTGAAAGTAACAGTCCTTTCTTTTCTGTTTTGCTAGGTTCTGATGCTAGCACAATTGAAATCCACATCTCAAGTGAGCTACATGACTTAGATGATAATGATGCTGATGGTGAATAACTGGAAAACTGTGAAAGACATAGGCTGGGTATCTGGAGAAACAAAGATGTTCTCAAGAATTTGCCTGATTGTTTCCTCTCCTTTATGATGCACGTATCTTTCTCCATTGCCACCAGTGATACCCACAATACATGTCCAATAGTTGAGCTCACTTGTTCTTGACAATTTTCTAACATTCAAATTGAAGGAGTACTTTTCTGATAGATTTAAATGACCTGAGCTCTTGACTAGACAGAGGGTCAGATTTATAGTTAGTGATTAAACTGGTCTGAGTCAGGCTCCTTTACATCCATTCTTCCTTACACATAGCAATGAAGTGTAGAAAGTGTAAGTTAACCTAGGGAGCCTTCTTATAAATTGCTTTCTTAGTTCATCTCTCCCTACCCCCGCAGTCTGTGAATGTATTATACAGGTTGCCACTTACCGCCAGTGCACCTCCTTGTGCCTAGATCTGAGAATGTAGCCTTTGCTGCATTAGGTGCCACCTTGCGGCTCATTGGTCACTGTGATAGTCTTTTTTCTGTAACTTGACCCTCTGGTGAGGTCACCATTTATTTAATCCACTCCTTCTGGAGTGGAAGAATCTAACAGGACAACAGTCCAAATGCCATCTCCAGTGGATGTTCAGCCCCCACTTGGAGCTCTACATCACTGTGTCAGTACCTGGCAGAGGAACACAGGCCCACTCATTACATTGGGTTCCCCAATCCAGGGACTCTACAACCAGCAATTTAAACAAATTCTAGTCCCTTTTGCTGTTTCCTTGGGCTCCTTCTGACTCAGCTTATCTACTTGCCTGTTTCTGGAATAACCACTAGTGTTTCCTATATTCCTGGTGACTACTTCATCACCCCTACCTTCTTGCCAGACTCAATACTTCAAGGCTGGATCTCCAGGCTTACTTTCTGGCTGGACTTCTTCCTTGTGTGTGATCATTTACCTTCTCTGAAGGAGTGACAGCAGGCACATTTCCTTGCAGCTCCCTTCTGATTTCAGCCTCCTGGGTTTACAGAGCTGTCCCTTCCTTTCCCCTAATGGGGCTTCACTCTTAACTAACCTTGGCCTACCCTCTTGCAGGTGTTGCCAAGTAACTAATTAGCTTCTCTGGCTCTTGATAACCCTGTCCAGCATGTGGTGCACATCCCATTATAGTGAGTTATACAAATGAGACAGCCTTCAACTCAAATTCTAAGATGGAATGCAAAGAAACCTGTGAATTCCACAATAAGGTGATGAGAGTCCAAATAAATAAATCAAAGGAGTCTAGTTAGAATCTAAGTTGGTGTAACATTCATGTTGATGGGCTGGATGAAGTTCTCATTTATACTCCTTCATTCACTTAATCTCACCTCTGAATCTGGTCCACATGATCCAAAGAGAACATTCATTTGTTTAAAAAAAAACCAAACAAACCAGAAAAGCTAGGAAGAGAGCTTATGTTGAGACAGATGGATATAATTATCATCATCATTTTTGTATACTCAAAGGCTATGTCTACACTACAGGGCTCAGTTAAATCAACTTAATAAGATCAACTTAAAATTGACTTTATTAAGTCAAGTTAGTGAGGCCCCATTTGTTTAAGTCAAGGGTCAGCAACCCAAAAGATAAGAAGAGCCATTTTTAAAAATTCCTTCAATAACTTAGTGTATTGGAAGATGCAGTGGGTATAGCCTCATGGTGCAAGGCTGGGAGCTGGAACAGGGCACCTGCCACAGGGTCAGCTGGCAGGGAGAGGGGCACCCAGAACCAGGGGGAGGTCCCCCTAAGGATCCTCTGGTGGCTGGGGGGAGTCTGGAGCCTGGTACAGGCTGCCTGCAGGGTCCCCCAGTGGCAAGGGAGTCCTGGAGTCCAGAGCCACAAAGGGGCAATCAGAGAGTTGGATGCGGCTCTGGAGCTGCAGGTTGCAGATCCCTGGTTTAAGTCAACTTTATAATGTTGACTTAAGCCAGGGGAAGCCATTTAGTCGACTTTAAATGGATCCGCCTGGCTTAAGTCAACTTCATGAAGTCAACTTAAAAGGCTCTACTGCACTAAGTTGACTTTATTAACCCTTAGATGACTTAGGTGATAATGATGCTGATGCTTAACCCTTAAAGTTGAGTTTAAGGACAGGAATTATTAAATTGACTTAAGCAGGTGCTTAAGTTGACTTAATGAACTCCAAATATGCCCAAGGAGTTGCTTAAGTCTACTTAAGCCTCCTTAAGTCAACTTAAGCCCATATTATAGACATAATCAAAGAAATTAGATGCAAACTGCTATCAAGTTTAAATTAGCATGACCTTGGTTATCTTGGGGACTGATTACTTGAGCATGATGGTAGATAGGTTTAAAAAATAATGTTTCTGATACCAGCTAGGTGTATTTTTAGTGAGAGGAGTCTGATCATATTAGATTTGCACATTATGCACTGTAGGTATGGCACCTTTACTGATGGTAGAAAATGCCATTTATTGATTATAATGTTTGCTTCTTTTTGTTTCATTAAAATGCTCTGCTTGAGCTCTTTATTTTGAATTTAGCTATGCTATTCCAGTTTATACCATCTGAAGATCTGGCCATGTGAGACTTTCCTTCTGATTAAGGTCCTTTTAACTAGTCACTATAAAATAAACTACAGCTTTTATGTATGTATTGTCCTGTAAAGTCCACATTAAGCTATCACATCTTATAAAGACAAATGAGTTATAAGTCAAGTTCTGTCATCAGGTACACCAATGTAACTCAGTAAAGCTGATGGAGTTAATGGAGTTCCATTAATTGGCCTTGTGTATTTCATTTGAATTCCTCTTAAAAGAAGATTTTTCCAATTTTAATTGGAGCCAATCTTTTGACTGAGCAGAAAGGACGTCGTTCCCCCCCCCCCTTTTCTGGAAAAATGATTCAGGAACAAGTCAAAAAGCTGAGAGCTGGTTTTCATTTACTTCAAATGCAGCATATCCTCTAACAACCACATGAGCATTTGAAATGACTTTGTAATGTTAGAAAAAACTCTTCAGGGAAATACTTCTTGTAGTCATTGGAGAAAATAGACCTTTCCCACAACCATGTATTCAATTTATGAGTGTTTGCAATAGATTGGAAGAGAAGGTTAATCTGCACTAGAAATCATTACTCTGATTTTATCCCAGCAGTGTTTTATATAAAGAAATATTGAACTGAACTAGAATAGTGACATTTTCCTCCTTGAATCTTACTAGAGGTTGATGTAACATGTTCTCAGATTCACAGTGCATCAACAGTAGTATTTCATGATCAAGAAAGCCATCCACTCCTGTATGGAACACCAGAGTAAAAGTAATTTACTGCCACAGAGTGACAAACAATATACAGCTTCTCTTCAAGAAACTATTTAAAATAGATACCTACCCACCCTCTAAAAACTGCACAAGACCATCTAAGAACAGCTACCAACAATCTTCCTTGGAGAAAGGCTACTTTGAAGCATGCTGCAAAACACCCCTGCCAGAATGGCAGTCATTTCAAGGTTGTGAAGGCATGGATTGTACACTCATTGGCAGAGCCATAACGCTCTGTTTGAGTGCTCCTTGAAATTAGTGGTGATCGAGGGTAGTGCCACGAAACGAGCCTTTTGATAGAGCGCTTCTATTGAACCACTCTGGCGTGCCCCAGGTAAAGCCCCATTCACCCCACCTAGTGGGGAGGCTAGTGGGGAGGCTTTGTTTCAGTTTGATCCCAAATCCTTTTTGACAAGGGTAAGGGGCTAGTTCAGGAAGACCAGGGATTTAAAAAGCCAGTTGCCAAGCAAACAGAGGAGCTAGTGAAAAGGGGAGTTCTGCAAGGCACTTCTTCAGATGAAGGAGACCCTTCAGTGAGTTTGTTGTCTGTTAGTTGGTTTGTAGTTGTGTGCTTTCTGTGTGCCAGCTTGATTGAAGTTTATAATGTGGTCTTTTTGGGGGAGCTGCATGCTAGACAAGCTTCCTAATGCGACTCTGGTCTACCATCTTTTGATCCCTAATCCCTTTGCCTATGTCTACACTGGCAAATTAGTCAGATTAAGTAGGCTTAATCTGGACTAATTTAGCTCATGGTTACACTAGGCTTTCCTTAGTTCGAACTAAGAAATTTCTTACTTCAAACTAAGGAATGCTTAGTTTGAACTAGTTAGTACTAGAGCTTAGTTCAAACTAAGCATGATGTGGACTCAAACAAACGCTTAGTTTGAATTTAATAAATTTGAACTAAGGCGGTTAGTTTGAACTAAAAACGTGTTCTAGTTCAAACTAAGTGTTAGTTCAAACTAGAACATGTTAATTCGAATTTATAAGTGTGAGGTTAGTTCAAACTAATCTGCAGTTAATTTGAATTAACCTTGAACTTCTTTGTTTGGACTAACAAGTCTGAACTAACTTTGGTTAGTGGAGACATTGCCTTTAAGATCCCTTGAGAAAGGGATGGGGCTCGCTCAGGGAGAACCAGGATTTAAAGAAGTCAGCTCAAAAGTGACCAGAAGAGCTAGTGAACAGGGCTGTTTTACAAATGAGTTTAGCAAGGGAGTATGAGTATGATCTGCACCAAATGAACATTTGCTAAATGTAGGCAAAGAACCTGCCCCAACCCAAAGTCCCCACATAAAAAGAACAAACAAAATCCCTCCAGGAATGAAAATTATTAAGTCAGAAGTCCAGCAGCAAGAGTGGGTGGCTAGCCAGTTGATTGCACCGAATGCATGAATGATTAGCCACCTTCTGGGCTTATGGTGTATGTGTTTTTGGTGAAAACAACACGTGGTCCTCAGAGACCAAACATAGGTTCTTGAGACTAGAATGGTTAAACTGACAGAACAAAGGGAGATGAAAGTACATAGGTGAACCTTTCAGGGACTTAGAAGAACAGTGCCACTCCCAGTCTGACAGCCTTTATGCTGTTGAGCGGGATGAAAGTCTTGGGAAAGGAACACATTAAACTGGAACATGGCTCCCATAGTTGAAACTCTCCCTCCAGATGATGTCATGGTATCCTTTCACACTGAGGATACCTCTCTGGGGTAGGGGATTTCTGTTATGAAGAAAAGACAAGTATTAGTAATACGAGATTCAAGTCTTAAGCATATAGATACTGTGTTTGTGATAACTGTAACAACTGCATGGTGAATTGTCTGATGTATGTCATGGAACTTTCATAACATCTTGACATGCTTATGTGTAGCAGTGTACTCATGGTACCAATGACATAGGGAAAGTTAGGAGGACAAATTCAGGGCATTAGGTAAGAGATTGAAGTCCAGAACCTCCATGGTAGCATTCTCTGAAATGTTTCCAGTTCCACACAAAGGGCCACTTGGGCAGGCAGAACTGTAGGATTTCAGTGAGTGGATGCGACGGTGGTTTTCAGAGAAGTGATTTAGCTTAATTAAGAATTTGGGAATCTTTTTGGAAAGGAGGAGTATTCACTGGAAAGCTGGGGTCCACCTTAGCAAAAACAGAAGCACAATGCTAACATGTAAAATTGCGAAGGTCCCAAAGAAGTTTTTAAACTAGGGGTTGAGGCAAAACTGATAGGTGTGGAGGAGTTGATGATTCTGATGGACACATCCCTGAGGGGAACAGTTATGAAAGGGGATGCTCTGGATCCCAGTAAAGAAGAAAGCATGGATGCTGATAAAGTACAGATAGTGAAGAGGAACAGTCAGACAAAAAAGAGTCCCATTCAGTTACACCACTTGAAGATAGACAACTAAATATTGACAGATCCTCTAAACAAATTCATGAAGTCTATGTATAAGGTGGGTGACCCTGACTGCTTGGAATTAAAAGAGGATATTGATACATTAGATAACACAGACATTTGTGGAATAATTATAATCAATGGCCTAGTCCTATGCCAACACCAAGTGTGAAACAGGTAGGAATGACAGAGTAAGTAGTGTTGGTGGAGTAGAAGAAATATTGTGAAAGAAAGCATAGAGGCGAATATAGTAAAAATCTTAAATGATCTAACTGTACCATAAAAGTATAGCAGTAGGAATATACTCCCAAAGTCCTAACCAGGATGGTGATTGGGATTGTGAAATGCTCAGGGAGACGAGGCTACAGAAGCAGAAATCCTAATAATAATGGGAAATCTCAAAAATCCCCACATTGACTGGGCACATTTCACCTCAGGATGGGATGCAGAGATAAATTCTTTGACACCCATAAATGGTTGCTTCCTGGGTGTGTCCACCACTGTTCCCGCTAAGCTGTGCGCATGTGCGCGTGCACACACAGGTCATGAAAACTGTGCACACAAAAAAATGAAGTGTGCACAAGAAAATTCAATAGTGCTAATATTGATGCTCACAAAGAAATGTTTTTGCGCACACAAAGAAATTGTTCACGCACACAGTCTACGAGTAATTAGAGGGAACATTGGTGTCCACATGAGAGTTTTATTTCGAAACAATACCGGTTGTTTCAAAATAAAACTTGCCAGGTCAGATTGACGTTTTATCATC
This sequence comes from Podocnemis expansa, assembly GCA_007922195.1. Classification (NCBI taxonomy): domain Eukaryota; kingdom Metazoa; phylum Chordata; order Testudines; family Podocnemididae; genus Podocnemis; species Podocnemis expansa. Next base: position 25,524,931 of record ML681989.1, on the reverse strand, counting down.
TCGAAATAAGGAGCTTCCTTATTTTGAAATAAGGAAAGTCATTTCAATATATTAAAACCTAGTTATATATTGAAATGACTGGTTATTTCAAAACTGTGATTTCGAAATAACCCGTCTGGCTCTGTTATATAGATATGCCCAGCGTATCAATATAACAATTGACCTTCTTCCCAGGGTGCATAGCATCCTGGGAGGAAGCCCCCCCCCCCCAGCACTCTGGCTAGGGTGCTGAGGAGAGATGCAGGGGAGCACACCAAGCAGTCCCCCACAGGATGGCTGCTGCAGCTCACCCTGTGGGGGCTGCAGCCTCCCAGAGCTGGGCGCAGGGTGAGCCTTGGCAGCTGTGACCACCCTGGTGGGCCAGCAGCACCCCCCAGAGGGTGAGGGGCAGAGCCAGGAGCCGGGCTTACCTGACTGCTCCCTGCCAAGCAGTGGGGCAATCAGGGGGCCAGCGGCTCCCAGCAGCTGAGCCCCAGGGCACTGGGGATCCAGACCAGCTCCCCATGGCTGCAGCTGCTCAGCCCCTGAGGGCGCTGGGGAGCCGGGTCTGAACTGGCTCCCCACCACTGCTGGGGTGCCCCAGGGCCCCTGCCCTGCTGCTCCCAGAAGGAGTGGGGACACAGGGCAGGGAGATCTCTCCCCTGGGGGCTGTTTTTCCCTGCCTAGCTCTCCGGGGGAGAAATAGCATGTACATACACAGGGCATGCTATTTCGACTGGAGGGGCTTGACTTATTTCAAATTAGTTTTTTTTAATGCAAAATAAGTCATTTCGAATTAAGGGTTTTATTTTGAAATAAGTCATTTCAAAATGACTTATTTTGAAATAAAACTTTGTGTGTGGACATAGCCCTTTAGGCAGCTAGTCCTGGAACCCACAAAGGGTGATGCAATTTTGGATTTAACCTTAAGTGGAACGCAGGATCTAATTCAAGTGATGAATATAGCTGAATTGTTCACCCTTAGTGACAATAGCGTAATTAAATTTAACATTCTTATGGGGGAAAATATCAAACAAACCCACAATAGTAGTATTTAACTTCATAAAGGGAAACTACACAAAAAATGTGACAGTTCAATGGAAATCAAAGAACAATAACAACAATGAAATGCCTGCAAGCTGCATGATTTTATTTTTAAACACCATTCTGGAGACGCAGATTAAATGTATACCCCAATTTTGAAAAGCAAAAAGCAGTGCAAGGACCAACAAACATCATGGTTGAATAAAATTAAAAGAAGTGTTTAGGCACAAAAATACATTCTTTTAAAACTGAAAAGTAAAATCCTACTGCAGAAAAATAGAAACATACCCTCTGAGAAGTCAAATTATTATGTAGGCCTGAAAAAAAAATTGGAAAGGCAGCTAACTGACATCTGAGGAGCTATCCCAGACTGAGATGTCACTAGATGGTTTTGGAATAAACTGACAAATTAAACAATAAGTCACTAGGATCAGATGGCATTCACCACATTCTGAAGGAACTCCAAATAAGAAACTGCATAACCACTAATTATGGTGTGTAACCAATTGCTTAAATCAGCTTCTGTACCAGATGATTGGTGGCTAGCTAATGTGCTCCCAATTCTTCAAAAAAAGGCTCCAGAGGTGAGCCTGGGAATGACAGACCAATAAATCTCACTTCAGTACCAAGTAAATTAGTTGAAACTATTGTAAAGAATAGAATTATCAGCCATGTAGCTAAACTTAATATGCTGTGGAAGACTCAAAATGGCTTTTGTAAAGGGAAATCATTCCTCACCTATCTATAAGAATTTGATGAGGAGGTCAACAAACATGTGGACAAGAGATTCAATGGGTGTATTGTATGTGGACTTTCAGAAGGTACCTCACAAAAGACTCTTAAACGAAGTAGGCAGTCATGGAATAAAAGGGAAGATCTTCTCATCTCATGGATCAGTGATGGGTAAAAATGGGAAACTAAGAGTAGAAATAAGCAGTTTTACAGTGGAGAGAAGTAATGGAATCCCCCAGAGATCTATACTGGGACCAATGCTATTAAACATATTCTTCATAACTGATTTGAGAAATGAGACAAAACGTGAGTTGGCAAAGTTTGCAGATGATACAAAATTACTCAAGCAAGCCAAGCCCAAAGCTGATGGCAAAGGGCTCTCACAAAATAGGGTGACTGAGCGATAAAATGGCAAATGAAATTCATTGTTGGTAAATACAAAGTAATGCACATTGGGAAAACATAATCCCAGCTATACATACAAACTGATGGATTCTAGATTACCTGTTATCACTCAAGAGAGAGATCTTGGAGTCACCATGGATTATTTTCTGAGAAAGTCCAGTCAATGTTCAGTCAGAACCAAAAAAAGTTAACAGATTATTATGAAATGTTAGGAAAGGGGTAGATAAGACAATCATTATTGTAATGCTACTACATAAAGCCATAACACACCTACACTTCAAATATGGGGTGCAGTTCTGGTTGCCCCATCTCAAAAAAGATATATTGGAAGTGGAAACAATGCAGAGATGGGCAGCAAGACTGATCAGGGATTTGGAACAACTTCTGTATGAAGAAAGATTAAAAAGACTAGGACTGTTCAGTTTAGAAAAGGGATGGCTAAGGGGAAAATATGATAAAGGTCTCTAAAAGATGAATGGTGAGGAGAAAGTGAATAAAGAAGTGTTTCTTACTCTTTCACATAACACAAGAACCAGGGAAAATAAAACCGGACTCAAAAAAGAATTAGGTAAATTCATGGAGGATAGGTCTGTCAACGGCTTTTTGCCAAGATGGTTGGGAACATAACCCCAAGCTCTGGGTTGCCTTAAGTCTCTGTTTGCTAGCTGTGGGGACTGGCTATATGGACAATTGGTCTTACTCAGTATGGCCATTCAGACGGTCTTAATTTCCACTTCTGCCTATGGCGTCTGGTATGATCTAGGGCAGGGGCCTCAAACTCACAGCCCAAGGGCCTCATGTGACCCCTAAAGTTATTTCTTGAAGCCCTCAACAACGCTATCACTATCACTATTTGCACTATCATTGTATTAAATGGTTTCAGTGGTGCAGCCCTTGGGCTAACAAGCTAGTCCTCATGCGGTCGTCATGGTGATTTGAGTCTGAGACCCCTGATCTAGGGGAAATAACTTAATCCCTCTGTGTCTCAGTTTCCTATCTGTAATTGGAAATAATGTTTCCTTGCTTCTTGGGAATGCTGTGAAAATTGGTTCATTAACATTTCAAGATCCTCAGATGCTATAGCAATGGGGGCTATTCAAGGACCTAAACTGATAGAAAGAAAAAATGATGGATTGCTTTTTAAATACAAATTTAATGGTACATACCTAAGTTTGTACAATTGGATCCTCTCACTGTCTGTTTGGTCTTTTTGTCTGCTGGTTGTGCTAAGAAAAAATGAGCCTGAGAAGACAATTGACACCATTTGGAGAATCTCAGAAGATTGGTTTCAAGTGGCAAACTTCAAGTAACTGTATTATTCAGAAAAAGAGTGCCTGATAGCAATTATCTAACATTTTGTTAAAAGAAAAAGAAAAAAAAATCTTCCATTGGAAGTCATAGCCTAGTTACCAGTATGCTGTTTAATAACTGAATAAATATTCATGTAACAGCAGCGTAGTTCCTCATTTGGGCTTTTGTTGCATGGCATAGCCACAAATCTGATCTTAATCTAAATTAGTTAATCTTGCCATTGGGTATTACAGTATTTGCTACATTTTTATAGGACCAAAAAAAAAAAAAAAATCAGCTTAGCTCAGCAGTGGTGCAGAAGGTATTTCAGAACAGTAGAAAATTGCAAATTTGTTGCCTGATGATTTCCTTTGCACACCTGAGCTGCCTCCCAGCACAGGACATTTGTTTGGATTATGCTTCCTTCTGCGCTAATATCGAAACACTTCTAGATTTGTCTATTGTTCTTAAGAACGCGGGTACACCCCCTTCTCCCTTGCAAGATGAGTACTGCCAAAGCCAAATGAACACACTGCCATTTATTTTTCATTAGCTACACATTTCTTGCCCATAACAACTTTATACAACTGAGTTAGCAAAAAATGGTCAGAATTTCTAAATTTCAGAGTTAGTTTAAGTTCATAGTATTTTGTTTTCCTGAAATGTTTTATGATTTTTTTCCAGATTTAGTATTTTAATAAAAATATTATCAAGCGTATTATAAAAATTTAATTGGCCTAAAACCCTGGTTTGGTAAACAAAACATGTAATAATCATTTTGATATTTTTGATTATGTTGTCAATCACAATTTTGAGGAGAAAGTTTGAAAAATAATGGTGTTTTTCATGAATTTTTTAATGCAAACTGTTTAACACAAAAGTGCTTTGTATCAGCTTTTGTGCTAATCTTATACATGGGCCCCTGATGTGGCCATTGTAAAGAGACCAAAGGACCTCATCTCAGGGTGAGAGAACAGTTCCAGAAAATAAATCAGGTAAACCGATCATTCTGGATCACTCCCCTAGTGTGAGAACATGACATATGAGGCACTCAGCAAGGAGGAAGAAATATAGTGTAATGGGCGAAACAAAATATTTATTCCTCTGTGGAATTAGTGAAACTCTGTTCTGGGGACATTGCTTTGGATACATTTCTGCCAAAGGATATTTCTGCACAAGAATGAATGTAAAGTATGTCTGGATTTAGAAAATGTTGATGGATGGCCTGGTGGCAACTTGAAACATTTCCTCTGCAGTGACTGCTGTCTTTTTTGTCAGTTACTTCTGTGGGAATCAGGTGTTTTCTGGAATCAGTCTGGTATTCTTTATTCACAGCACAGAAGAAAGACAATCCTCTAAAGTGGGTCAGCAGGACTCCTTGGCTATGTCTACACTAGCAAATTAGTCCAGACCAATTTGGTCTGGGTCTACACTAGGCTTTACCTAGTTCTAACTAAAAAAATTTATTTTAATTTTAATTTCAAAGCTTAGTTCGAACTAGTGAGCTCTAATGGTTAGTTTGAACTTAGTGCTTATTTAGAACTTTAGTTTGAACTAGGGCGATGTAGACACAGTTAGTTTGAACTAAGCACTTTTTCTAGTTTCTACTAATTTTTAGTTCAAACTAGCTGTGTTTTTTAGTTTGAACTAACTTTTTAGTCTGAACTAAAAAGTGCAACTAGTTCAAACTAAAAAGCGGCCTTTAGTCTGAACTAACCCTCGGTTAGTTCAAACTAGCCTGGAACTGCTTAGTTTGGATTAAGGAAGTCCAAACTAAGCTTTCTAATGTAGACATAGCCTTGAAGTTTATCACAACCCATGTGCCTGAAGCATAGAGAAAGTCCTATGGGTTATTTGCTATGAAATCCCTGAGGATAATGCCCTGTGCAAAAAAACGGATACAAGAATTCTTTAGTTTCTGCTACTAGTCTGTGGTCATCAGTGCTGTTGCGAATGTCAAACGGCAGAGAACAGGCCACAGGATAACATTCTGTACCGACAGTGACAATTTCCAAAAGTGAACCAAAGAAATTGCTGGTGCTAGTACCTATGTGGCATACACTGCTAATTTTTTTTTCAGTTTCATCAACCTTAGGTCTCATGTGAAGAGGCTGTGGTGATAGCAAAATATAGTTTCCCAGCCTGAATTTTATTTTCTTCATTCTCTGATTTACCTTGGAACCTTCTCGGTCTTGTTGACTCTGAAGATGGAGTCAAAAACCTGTCTATCTTTTGCCTTGAGAGAAAAGCTCTAGTGTCCCTAGCTTTAGCAAGTATGAGATTTCCTTCTAGAAAATGTCTCTTTGCAAAATGAACACACTTCCAAAAATTAATAGCTGCCATTCTTGATTCAAGACAAGGCCAGGAATTCAACATCTGGGCAGAGAGGAAAGTTCGGCCTGAGGCTATAAAACTGACAGCGGTACAAAAAAGTTTGCCCAATGCCTCTTTGCACTACAACAGCTGGTTCTTTAATCAGCACTGTATTTATTATGTTAGTATTTTTTGAGCACCAGTTTCAGACAAATTTTAAGAACATTAATTACTAGTTAGCTGAAAGTGTAATTTGTTTCAGCTTTTTCATTTACTTAACAAGAAAAATGCCATTTTGCATGTAGCACCTATCGCAGTTGCTAATATCTTTAAAGCAATAGAATGAAAGGTGTAACTTGCTGTTTCTATGGCTGTGAAGATGCAATAGTGCAGCTGTCTCATTCAATGTAACAGCCTTTTCTAGGTATTTGGTTATGGGCCCAATCACCACTTCCTGAACTGCAACTGCTCCTATTTCCTGGAGAGACTTGTGTGAGATCCACTGAACTCATGTTCTCTAGTAGTCCAAACTAATACATTTCTAGAATTTTAACAGCATACTTCATATTGATGCTTTAAATAAACTGTATGAAAAACCATGTAACAAAAAATGTTTGATGCCATTGCTTGCCTTTTCTTTAGTGTCTATTGATGGGATGAAGAAAAAATTGATGCCAATGACAAGTGATTAATGGGTCATTCTTACTTCTTGGCATCCACAGGGTAACTAAAAAAAAAACAAAAACCCAAACCCTTTTAGTTAAGCTCTTGAACAGGCTTCCATAGAAGGTTGTGGAATCTGTTACTGGAGGTTTTTGAAAACAGATTAGACAAATACCTGTCATGAATAGTCATGGTTTATGTGGGCCTGCCTTGGTGCAGGTGGCCCGATTTGATAACTTCTCAAGAGCTCTTCCAGTCCTACATTTGTATGACTTTATGAAAATGCATCATATCAAAATCAGAGGTCAGGAAGGATATAATTTGTGAAAGGAAGTCACTGAACATGAAAGTTGGGATAAGATGGAAGTCATGATAGGCTATGAGAAAGATGCATATTTTGTCCATTAAGTGTAACCTCCTCCAATGGCTAGTCAGTGTATTAAGAACATTGAGTATTAGGTAACCAATAACAGAGCAACTAACAGAACAGGCTGTTAGAGAGGGTTGTGAGTTGTTGGTGCTGAAGTTAATTAGTTAAGTAGCTAATTCATTTGGCTGGTTGTTGACAATCTCTTAATCTTTGCTTGAGTCAACAGACAGTTAAGTGAAGCTTTCGCACCAAATCTTTCACTGATTGCATTCTCCTATGCCAACCAGGGGCAATTTATGTGCAATGCAGATACCACTTTCTTTGACTTAAGAGCTTTTTTTTGCTGTTCAACAAATCTAGCTTTGATATATACATTTTAAGGCTTTCCACAGACTTACAAAAGCCAGATAGGTTAACATATAGAGTCCCTCACAGGCTATGAGAACCATTGGAGGAACTGATAAAGGATCAGAGGAACTCCACTCTGCTTGGTGCTGAGTACCAGGATCCTTTTAACATAGTGAGGCAAGTGGCAGATTAACAAATGGCTTTGCTAGGCACCTCTGGATATAGCTAACAGGAAAGAAGATTGATCTGTATTCCATGAACCTAAGTATAGTGGTTATAATTTTTAAAGTAGTCTAAGGAATTTATACACACCTTCTGTTGGTGAGAGAGATAAGTTTTCAAGCACCACAGAGCCCTTTCTCAGGTATGTGGAGGTCAAAAGCTTGTCTCTTTCACCATGTCTCCCTCATATCCTGGAACCAACAGTACAACATAATGTAAGTTGTGCATCTAAATCTTATAGAGAGCTATGAGAACTTCAACAAGCATCTGTAGTCAAGGGCATGTCTCATCTGCATTTATGACACACACGTTGATCATGGTACCACACCAAAACAAATGTGAATAATTCAAGGCCATGTCTATGTGAGAACATTGTAGTTTCTTTATACTGATTTAGACACTTATTTAGTTAACCCACAATATTTAATTATGCCCTGTGGTTCTTGCTGCATTCTGACACTTTCCTCCCAGCTCCTGAATGTGGGAAGCAAAAATTTAATGGCCAAGAATGAATAAGGAACAACATGCTCAGAGTTCTCTAATATCAAAATATAGCAATTTATTCAAGACACTGAATATGATCTGTTGATTCTCTCCTTGAAACAAATGAGCTACAATACACAAGGTGATTTCTGAGAGAGTGCAGGTGATGGGGAAACAAAATAGGGGCTGATGTTGTTTCAACAGAATCTGGGAAATGCTGAAATGAGAACCAAGTCTGGCTGCAAGTCTGACACAGACAATAAAAACTGCAGAAGCCAGAATTCAAAATTTCAGTGAGTGGCTGAAAGAACATTTCTGCAATTGACAAAGAACCACAATTAAAAAAAAAAAAGAAAAAAAAAAGAAAGATAAAAGAGAAAAAAAGGAAAGGAAAACAAATGCCAAAACCAAAGCAGACCCTTACATTTGACAAAGTGCACTTCACTTGGCTCTAAAATTACCTAGGATTTTTTATTTTCTTTTAAAAAACAAATCAAAAGGAAATTCCTAAGATGTATCATGGGGTTAGTGAGTGTTTAACCCTGTAAATGTCAGGCCCTTTAATGCCCATAAGGGACTCAGTGTTTTCTACATTAAAGATGCAATAACTTTCTACAACAAAGAGCTTAGACATGTACTTAAAGACTGCTGTCTCATCTCAAGGCCAGTTACATGCAGCCAGTAAAGGTAAAATTCCTGTTAAGTCTCCAGAAAGTTTAATGGGTCAGTTTGCAGAAGGCTAACAAAATGTGTATATATACAGAATTCATCTTTGGGACAATAGCACCTTACACATGTAAGCACTCGATACTGCCAAATTTTGAAACTGTGTTGTACTTTTGCTTTCTTCCCACTATGTACATCAGTGGAGGGAAGACGGTGTTAATTCAAATCATTAAAAAAAAAAAAGAACAATATTTCTTTGATATCCACAAAATATCTCTATGGTATGATTCCTAAAACAGGCTTCAACACATTTAGATACATCTGGGTAGCAAGAAAGCCAGGCAACGAATGCAGCCTATCCTGACAGCACAACATCTTAATGTTTGGCCTGTTCAAGAATCTGATAAACTGCAGACTTCATAGAAGGACCCTTCCAAGCATGTCTTCTGCAACTCCTCAACAGATGTTGCTTTCCTGTTGTTTTTGGAAATTCAACCCAAGTCTTCCATGCATCATAAGATAGGTTTAATATGTTAACAATACATGCACAATGGCACTGTTGAGTAATCAAATCAGCAGTCCCTTATAAAACCCCACTGAAATTCCATAATAAAGTTCAGTTTTCTCTTCTAACAAATACTCTTTTTCCTATCACGAGCTTAAACAACTCAGCCTAGGAACTATTATCAAACAGTTCACAAATGTCATCTGAAGTCTAATTACCAACTTATTATCGCAACAAAAATAACTCTTTGCCTTCGTCCACCTTCCATTCTTTGGGATAAAAGAGAGCAATGGCAATTAATAACTGAAATTTAACACAAATGCATCTACCTCAGGAGCGCAAAAATCTTAACTGTTTAAGTAGTTTAATTACTTTGTGATCTCCACTCTTACATCGCAGAGTGTGCAATGAATGAGCAGTGAAAAGGCCGAGATATGGTAAGTATGTCATAGCAAAGAGAGAAAAACATGAGATAAAATAAGATATTAACTCCATACACTGAAGGCTGGTCTATGCTACCATTTAAGTCAATTTAACATATGACGCTCAGGGGTGTGAAAAAGACACACCACATACCAAGCGACACACGTGACTTAAGTGCTGTCCACACCAGTGTTCTGTCAGCAAGAGATGCCTTCCTGCGGACCCACCTTTCACCTCTCATGGAGGAGGAGTACTTATGCCCAAAGGAGAGAACTCTCCTATCGGCAGACAGAGTCTTCACTGGACATGCTATAGCAGTGCAAGTGCCTCTGTGGCACTTCTAGTGTAGACTTGCCCTGAGTAACCTGAGTATTTTCATATCATTTTAAGCATTATGGGGCTGGTGCTTTCAAATTACTCGTTAGGCAACCCAACTGAAACAAAGGGGTAAAATTTTGTGCTGCACCTCTGAGAAGCACAGCACTGAATTCAAAGTGTGGGGCCATGGTGATGTTTTAAGCCAGTTTTGCACTGTCTTGATTGTGGGCTGCTCAAGGGAATGGAAAGGGCCTTGGCATGTCTTAGCTCTGAGGACTTGTCTAACTTACAGCAGTCTCCCCAAGTTGCCCCATCATCTACAGCACTGCTGGAAATTTTTACAGCACTGTATGCTATGAACCTTCTCATGGAACACCTTTTCTGCCCCCACTACTGTCCCGTCTGTCATCATGATTGGCAAAGCATACTTAGAAGGCAATCTGATTGTTGCATTGTGGAGTGCCTACACAAGGGGAATCCTCTCTTGGTCAGATTTCAGGCTTTTAGGGATGCACTGACCCTCAGTGCAAAAGGGAAGGAGGGGTCCTACCAAATGTCTAGTAAAAATTCCATTGACTTAATGAGAGAAGAATCAGCCCAATGGGATGACTAGTGGAGTAAGGTACTAGTCAACAATACGGTCTTAATAGGGATTGGAACCATTTCTGCAGGAAAGAGAATATGCAATTGTTTTCCTTCAACTAATACAGGTATTTCAGTGTATGGACCCAAAGATATGAATTCTGTATATATTACTGCAATCTTCTATATTCTTTTAATAAATGTATATAATCATAGGGATCCTGAAATAAAATAAGACTTTGTAAACTGCTGGCTGGAGGAAGAATTTGTTGTTGTTTTTCAAACCTGGTATTTGTTGTATGACATGACATTTTTTTACAGCACTTCGTGAGATAAAGGAGAGGAAAATGATACTGCATCTTTAATGTACCTTGGATTCCACTTGAGTCATTCTTTTGCTTGAATTACACATAGCAGTCTACATTTGGTGGCTATTTCAGGCTTTTAAAATTATGTTTAACATAAAAAATATTTTTTTCCAAAAATACACTGGGTTCTTTCTCTTAAAAGTCATCTTTCGCCTGTAAAAATCTTCCCCAGCACTGCATTCTTATATAAAGCACTTGTTACACAATTTGCTGAAAGTGCCCTTGAGATGCTAAGATCTGAAGCATGGAGGATTTAAAAAGAAAAAAAAAAGGGGGGGGTGAGGGGAGACAGAAAGAGGAGAAGCAGACTGTCAAAAATTTTGTTATTATGTCCACCTGGCTGCATCTACTGTGGGCAAGCAGGAAGGGGAAAGAGAGAGAGTGAGGAGGAAGAGCAGGAGGAGGAGGAGGAAAGAATGAAAAATAAAAAGAAGGGAAAAAAAATCAGTTGCAACCTAAGCCTGGGATACTCCAGGACACAATATTCCAGCTGATAGAAAAACCACTGAACAAAAAAAGTAGTCTAGAAAATAGAAAGTGTTGTGATTACAAAGTTGCGCATTTCATCAGTACAAACTGGTCTTTGAATGTCCTTTGGGAGAGCGACTGTAGTGTCCAAATTGGAAGGAAAAAAATACAACACCACATGGAGGAGGATTTTTTTTTTCCCTTTTGGTTTATCACAGCATTTTGCTTAGTTTGTTTGTTTATTATTTTTTGGCACAGCTTTTTTTTTTTCCCCCCCCCAGCCATCAAAGCAAGTTCTCAGATGCAAACCAAACAATGCAGTCTCTAGTTGGTGGCTTCATGCTTCCAAGGCTGAATATTCCAGGTAAAAACCATCCTCTCCCTTTCTGAAGTGACTGTGTTTTTACTCCTTGATGAAGGTTACGGGCAAAATACTGGACTTCTGTGGCCAGGGAGGGTTGGTTTTATTGTACACACTAACTTTTTTCAAGTTTGTACAGTTCTGGAGCTGTTAAGAATAGTTTTGAAGCGTGCTTCTCCCCACACATTCACTGCTGGTCCATTTGAAACTTTTCCTAAAACACTTCACCTTTACTTCCGCAGATCTAGAACACAAACCTAGAGGAGTAGTGAGAAAAGATCCAAGATTTAAAAACATTTTGGAAGGATTCTTAATATATGTGTGTTCAAATTCTAATTTTGTAACAAAGCAATTTACCAATGTCTTAGACAATAAATGCATCATGGAATATTAGAAAATTCTGCACTCACCAGCTGATGGGCTGGAAGATCTAAAATGTGTTTATCTCTATTTGTTATGGTTTTATAAAATAATCTGCAGGATTTGTACTTTAAGGGCCATAATGGAGAAATAAACAGCAGTGTTTGTGTTTAATCAGCAATAGATTTCAAGAATGGCAATCAGGGAATGGGCAATGAACAGCTGAACCAAAGCTCCTTCAAGTAAATCAAAAGATACCATCTACTTCCAGGAGAGTTTAACAGGGCCCTAAATAAGGGACCCCCCCCACCTCTGGGCATTGTTCAGCTAGGGCAATGGATCTTGTGTTGACCTTCTCCACAGGATTTTCCCCAAAATATTTACAATGAATGCAAAAGTTGTTTACCGATCCATCTGATGCACTTGCTCCCACTTTGTCTCCCCTAGCATTCCAACAGACTTCAAAGATCCCTCCAGTGCCTCTGTAGCTATGTACTAGAGTTCCACTCTAGAAAGCAAATCAATTTGCAATGTTAGACACTTAAAACATTTTATTTTTATGTAGGCAGACATGGCTGTGGATTTACTATGAGGTGCATGGGTGTCTATAGTGAGTGGGATAAATACCAAGGGTGAAATCCTGGAGCTATTCAGATCAGTAAACATTTTGCCACTGACTTCAATGGGACCAGCATTCAACCAGTTGTCCTCAACAGAGTTGGGATCCACACTATAGGCTATGTCTACACTAGAGGGCTTGGTTAAGTCGACTTAACAAGCTCAACTTAAAAAGAGTCCACATTTTTTAAAATCCACTTTATTAAATTGACTTAAGCCAGGGTAGCCACTTAGGTCGACTTAATAACATTGACTTTAAGCAGGTCCCCTGGCTTAAGTCCACTTTATTAAGTCAACTTAAGTAGCTACCTTGGCTTAAGTCAACTTAATAAAGTTCACTATCCCCACATTGACTGGTGGAATCACATCAGTTCCACTTCCAGGGAGATCCCCACAATTTTAATAAAGAAAGAAGAATGTAAAGTTCATGCCCTGAACATTTTTATTTCTTAGGAAAATATACTGTTGTATACAAACGAGCGTAGCTCAAATTGTTAAGCTGGTTCCTGGAGCAAGCTCTACTAAGCAAATCCTGAATCCAAAGAGCTTTCTGGATATTAGTCTGGAAGAGAGTAACTTGAAGTATCTCACTCTTCCTCAGAGTTCCCTTATCATGTACAAAATCAGATCCATTTTTCTTTGTGATTTTAATCTTTTCACAAATATGTAGTACAGTACTCTAAATATTAGTCCTGAGCATATCTACATCTTATATGAACCCAGGTTGCGGCTTAATAAGCTCCTCAATCATTTCTAAGAACTATTTCAAATCTTAAGGCTTCTGTACTGGCACCACAGCTTGCACATGTCCAGTGCAGTTTCATTTACACACTAAAATAAAATGGGGACAATTGATTTTCTTGGCATAGTTCCATGCTCAATGAATCTTTAACAAAAACGTGACAGATGGGCACCTCACCATCTGACACTATCAGCTCAAACTGGTTTCATGCTATAATCATGTTTACCTTGGTTGGCAAACTCAGTAAATACAGATACATACCTTTTCCATCTATAAGTTCTACTATTAACATTTCATCTAAAACATTTTTCATAGTGCCTCTGAATCAAACAAGTACCTGAGTATTCCATATATGCACACATTTGTCAAAGGACCCACTGGCCAGATATTTTCCATCAGGACTAAAAGCTACACTGTAGACTGGTTCTTGATGTTTGGTTAATGTATGAATACAGACTCCTCGCTCAACGTCCCACAGCCGAACAGTAGAATCGAATGAAGCACTACAGGGAAGAGCCAAACACAGTGTATGTCTATCAGCAATTTGCAAAGGTCCTGTAAACAATCTGTGAGAACACTTCCCATCTACAAACAAATGTACACCAATACTTCACAGAGGAGAGGCATAGAAGGGCTCAGGTCTATCAAACTCACTTAAGTGAAAGAAATTTATTATGGTGGATGTGTGTATTTGGGGCCTTGACTTGACTGGGGGATTCTGTGGGTATCAGCAAAAATCTAGGAATGGCCTTATTGGAGTAGACCAGCTGTTCATCTAGTCCGTTCTCTTTTCTCTAAGGCTATGTTCACACAGGGTGTGCTTGTTTTGAAACAAGACGTTTCGAAACAAGCTGTTTCGAAATAACATATTATTTCGAAACACCTTATTTCGAGGACAAAAAACTTTGTCCTCGAAATAAGGCAGCGAAATAGCATGTCCATAGTGTGGACATGCTATTCCGCCTGGGGAGGGGATTGCAGGCACCTGCCAGGAGAGGGGCGGTGGGGTGCCTCACCCCGGGGGCTTTAAAGTCCCCGCTGCCCCCAAACCTGGGGGCACGGCCCCGGCACGCGGCTGGAGACCGCTGCTGCCGGGGCCGGAGTGAGTGCCGGCCCGGAATCCCCAGCGCCGACACTCCTGCGGGAGGCGTGGCCGGGGCATCCCCCGGACACGCCCCCAGAATCCCCGGCAGGAGCATCGCGCCAGGGATTCCGGACCAGCGCTCACTCCGGCCCCGGC